>CAMAPF010000046.1:1462500-1848213 GCA_945859915.1 Cuscuta epithymum
TAGGGACTGTTTACTTACTTTTCTATTGCGTCATGTCTAGATTAATTTGTTTGTACTTTGTAGTAAGATGTCTGTGTGGATTAAGTGATATTTCTTTACGAGACTGATTATTTTGTGTGCTGATATAGACTTTGAATGACTAGAATAATCAATTTAAGGTTATTAATGGATTCATATTCCATAGTCTAATTAGACCAAAGTAGCCAGAAAAAAATCTTACCGGGCCAGACAAGAAGGTTCAGATCAGACCAAGCCAATTTTACATTTTAGACTACAAATAATGAAAGATTAGAAACATTTGAAAGAAACAAGTAAGATGTTGAATTAGGCAAGACTCAAAGATTAACATTCATACCAAAGAGACTGAATATTCAGTCCAAACGATATCTTTAAAACAAAAACATCCAAGCCTTAGTCCCAAAATATTTTGAGGTCAGCTAACTTGAATCAATATATGATATCGGAGCCAAAAGAAAAAGAAAGATAAGAAAGAATATACAGAAAAAATACAAAAGATAAAATTTAATAGAGATAAGATATACGAGTATATAAAAATGATAAGATATAAATGATAGAACAATATCTTTAGAAATTGAGACAAAATTACCCTTTTCAGGAAAATAATACATATATTTAATCTATAAGGAGTATATCATAATGAAACTGGTTAATGAAAAATGATTCATTGTCAACCCCTGCAATATAGCGCCACAATGAAATTTATGTAATAATAAATTCCAAGCTTTTATGATGATTCATCAAAATCTTGTTGTGTGATTTATTTTGTTAACGTGGCATGTAATAAAGCCATTGCCAATTATCTATGTTAATGCAGGTTAGTGAAATATTGGACTCAGAGCTATTAGGTGAAGGGCTGATTCCAACTTTGCAGCATGCCCATGACAATCTGTTGGTGAAATGTCCAGAAACAGTGCCTTACAGAGCAACAATTTACGGTCAGGTGTTGACCAAAACTACTTTAAACTCTTGCAAAGTGTGCAAGATGTGCTACCCTAAAATATCTCAGAAAGCATTTTGGTGTATACTTAATTATTTATTCTTCATGAGTGCAGAATTATATCTCACCATCCCTTTATGAATGTGCGTACATGTATTTAGTACTAGTCTGTAAATATACACCATGGGGAATACTTAGTGAGCCGTTTGATTTGGAAGCACCAAACAGTGCTAAGTTAATAAGGGCCGTTTGTAAGTATTGTTTTGGAGAAATGAGTCATATGACTGAATCACCTGAGTTTTCTGAAAGAAATAGTGGTTTGATAACATCCATATTCCATCCAAATAGTAAGTGAAAAGCTACTTATTCTGCTTTAGCTTTACAATCAGAACGGGGCGAACTGACTAACACGAGGAATAAGTATTACACTTATGCAACTTCAAGTAACAATTGGCAATGCTTTGAAAGTTATTTTTTAGTTTGCTGTCTTAGAAACATTATCTTATTTGCTGCTATATTTTGTATGGTTTTAAGTGTTAATTATGGCCCTATATCTTCCATTATGGGATCACTGTTTTTGGATTTTTTATTACTCTGATGTACCTTACTTCATACACTTAATATATCTTCTATAAGGTTTAAAGTATTTTTGTTGCAAATAAATGGAGTTTCAGTTTTTTTTTTGTCTTTGTCATTAGTTGGTTGAAAGCAAAGGCTTGTGGAAGATGCATGACTTATTTAGTAATGAAGATAAGACATCAGATACAATTCATCTTGTTCCAAAAGGCATGGAGACCATTTTATCTGTAAACCCCCAGCAACATCCTATGCATTGTGATGCAATCAGTGAGGAAATTAAACAGGTACTCATTATTTACGTTTTTTTTTCAAAAGCATCACCATCGTCATCATTGTTTTTTTAAATGTCCTACTGAAATTTAAGTTTTTTTTAAAGCTTTCAGAACCCTTCAAAATATTTGATTTTGACTTTTGGAAAAGGCCAGACAGCTCTATAGAAACCGACTTGGTTATAAAGGCAACTAAAGGTGGAACAGTTCATGCTGTCATCTCATGGTATTTAAATGGGCCATTTTTAGTCATGTTATGAGCACGCTTTTGCTTATCTTATAGTGGTAATTTTTTCCCCAGGTGGTTGCTTCAACTTGATAGAGAAGGGACAGTCTTTTATTCCACTGGGCCAAAGTGGTTACATTGCCTCCCTAATGTGAAGGAGTTAAACCGATCCCTATCTTTTAAGAGTAGACATCTTACTTTTGATATTTATTTTGGGCACAAAGTTAATAAGCCTCCTAACTCTATAACCTTTTAAATTTTAACCTTGTAACCTTATGGCCCCCTATATTTGAAAATTGTAACAATGATACACTAAAGAAGGTCCATACATTACTAAAATGAATGGACTTGAAACCATATTACTACTGAATTTGAAACAGCTCTAGCACATGATCAATCTCCTAAACACTATGTTTGGGAATTTTCAACAGGAGGAGAGGAAAATAAGAAGAGAAATACTATTTTTTTCCTTATTAATAATGATCATTCTTGTATTTAGAACTAGAAATTTAGACTTGACTAAAATAAAAAAGGGAAGAATAATCCATTAATTTTTATTTTTTGCATGCTGATTTTGGAGGAAAATAAAAATAATGTTATAAGTTTCTGATTCCAACCATCATAGCAAATTAACCGACACGACAAACTTCAATGTTTTAAATGTTGGATAAAAATTCAAATTTATAATGAATGGTGCATTTTCCATCCATTGGGTGGGGTGAGAGGAAGATGAAAAGTAATTTTTATTATAATTTCTATCTTTATTTTCCCTTCCCTAGTTCCCTTGCAAGATAAAATGTCTTTCTTCCTTCCAAAAGATAGTAAAAATGTATATATTTCCTTTTGATTTAAGGTGCAGTTTTTATTGACTAGATTTCCAATTAAAATTTAAAATATCAGCTATACGTAAAATTATTATTTAATTGTATTGTATTTATATTTATATTTCACTGTGGGGTGAGAGGAAGATGAAAAGTAATTTTTATTATAATTTCTATCTTTATTTTCCCTTCCCTGACAAGATAAAATGTCTTTCTTCCTTCCAAGAGATAGTAAAAATGTATATATTTCCTTTTGATTTAAGGTGCAGTTTTTATTGACTAGATTTCCAATTAAAATTTAAAATATCAGCCATACATAAAATTCTTATTTAATTGTATTGTATTTATATTTATATTTCACTGTAGGTTCTGAAGCATGGTGTGATCATTGGAAACAATGTGTTTGGTTCGTTCCAAACAGAGGTTTACCTGTACATAAGGATGAACATGTCCATTTAAATGCCATTCATAACAATATTAGCATCATGTACAAAGTGAAGTCCGCATCTCAAAATATGGAAATTGAACATTGCAAACTCAATGCCCAAGGTTGCCAACTTTTTTTATCACCAGAAAGAATTGCAATACATGGTGACAACGATTGGAGATGTTCAATGCTTAAAGCCATTAACAAAGCTGTAAGCCTCCCCCACAATTGCTGTTGTTTAGTTTTTTAATACTGGCTTAGCTTACTCTGTCCTACCATACATTAAAAGCCTGTTTGGGAACCTATTGTTTCATTATTTTTAGAAACTTCAGTGGTTTTTTAAATGTAATCACTTTGGGAAACATTCTTCTCTTTGAGAACTACTCCGTACTTTTTTTCATGTTTTTAATTGTTTTTAAAGGTTGGAAATCTCTTGCTTATGATTATTTTTCAATAATGTATTACCCCTCTTTTATTTTACCTTGTAAAAGCTAATTTTAGTTGCATCTAAATGATATTAATTAATTTTAAACCACTTCTCAGCAATGTTTACTTTAACAAAAATTGGTTCTGTTTAACATTGATTATACATATAACCACTTATTGAGATACTTTAATTTTTCAGCTAAATCATAAGGTGTCTCCATTGTGTGTTGTTGCTGATGACAGCATTTTCATGACAATTGCTATTGCTCAACTCAGCAAAGCATATGTCATATCCATGTTACCTGGTCTGCTGGACAAAGGTGAACAGTATCTGCAAGCTGTTGCTGATTCAAATGACTATTCAATGGATTGCATTAAAGTTCTAAAAAGGAGAAACTATGCCTTGACCATGCAGGATACACACCACAGAAAGGTAACAAAGAGAACTTGCATGTATTGCAGTCCAAATGCATACATAATCTTTACAGGGAATACAAGGAATTTATTTCAAACTTGCAATTAGTGTGATACATAGGAAAGTCTTAACAAGCTCTCGTCAAGCTTGACTTCTTGAGCATTAAAATGGAAGTGTGTGTTGAAGTGTTTTTCCAGCATTGACTAAACATAAAATAAAAATTAAACATTTATGATCTTGGATTATTCATTGTAAAAGATTTACTTTTTAGATTTAACCCCAACTCTTAATTTAGTGTTGTATCTTCATCCACATATATTAAAAATAAAGTAAGAAACCCGCACACGAGATCTAGAGACCTCCTATAGTCCTATCCGATAGACCTTCAAGGGATGAACCCAAACTCTCAAAATGGTATTAGAGCTAAGCCAATCCATAGTCATGATCTAGTCATGCTATAGATGAGGTGTCGATCTGTGAAGAGTATGTGTGTTTATTAGGAAAAATGTTGCACTGTCTAGATGGCGTTGGAGAGTAGGCGGTGTGCGCTTCTATGAGAAAAAAGTTGAGCTTACTAGATGAGTTGTTGGACCTTGAGTGCGTAATGTTGTGTGTCCCTCTCTATAAGGAAACAGAATTTGCACAGGCTAGATGACATGTCTGGCCTCGAAGAATGTTGGAGAATTTGTCCCACATTGACTGAATATCAAATAAGAAACTATTGAGTATCATATAAGAACTTAGGTTATTTCTCTTATGAGGTTTCTCTTCTAAGATAAAAGTATTACTTAATAGTAAAACTTAAGTTTCTGATTGTCATTGCAGTCAAAATATCCCAAACCAGGCAGAAGATTCCAAAAAGTATCACGCATACACACTTTAGGTGTTTGTACATTTCTACGGAGGCTTGGCTTTGTAACAAAGTTTTGACCTCCACTTTCTTTGTGGTTCTGTATGCTTTTATGACAATCCTATGACTACAAATTCAAATTTGCATATGAATTGATTTATTGGTCTTCAATTATAAAGACATACAGTTTTATGTGTAGGACTGCTTTTTGAACAACCTGGCCCTCTATGGTTGATGCAATTCAATGCATCTTAAGAAAAAGAATTCTAGATTCTTTTAATGGCATTGTCATCCTACAGGTTGACTTCTTGGTTGCAGAACCTTTCTATTATGGAATGGATGGTGTACTTCCCTGGCAAAACCTTCGATTTTGGTAAATGACTAACTGATGCGTCTTTTACACGCCAACACGGCCACTCACCCACATATATGACCATTATGATGGTGGTATGCTTATGTTTGTCTTTACCAGTTGAGTTTTATTGCCTTGACAGAGTTGACTTGACCCACCATAAAGGCATAGAAACCGCACTTTCTTTTGTTATATATTATTTTTATATCTCATATTCCTTTAAAATTTTCCATCATTTGCAATGGAGCCAAAGATTCACTATTTTTTAGGGGTTGGCACGGTCCGGTCCGGTCCAATATTTGGCCGAACCCGTACCCGTACCGTTACTATTGAAACGGTTCGGTACGGTTCGGTCTTAGACCCAAACCCGTTCGGTACGGCCCATTTTCAAACGGGACGGTACCATGCCATACCAATACCAAACAATGCCACTTTTTCCAGGTGTTTAAGAAAAAATTAAAGTTTAGCCATCCTCCAAAAATTCACACAATGTATCAACTTTCATATATCCATACTACTATACCTTCGTTCCGAATTGATTTGCAAAGTCAATCTTTTTTTGGTCAAACAATTTCTTTTTATTCACTTAATTAGAATTTCACTTTTTAATTATATTCTAATTTGGCCTTTCAAAAAAACTACTCCGTACTTCGTATATTTTAATTTGGATTTTGCAACTTTAGAGAGATTTTAATGTGGTTTCTAAATATGTAAATTTTAATTATTAAAAAATTGTATTAATTATCAAGAACTTAACATTAACTTTGACAAAAACATGTTGGCTTTGCAAATCAATTTGGGATGGATGAGGTAATATATATATTTTAGATAAACTATAGTAGTACAAATTTAATAAATCATACTTCGGTCCGGTTCGGTCCGGTACCGGTTCTCATTTTATGAGAACCGGTCATGGCATTGTTTGGAACCGGTTCGGTCTGGTTCGGGACAAATAATTTTGAGATCCGTTTCAAATCCCGTTTATCGGTCCGGTACCATACCGGTCCGGTTCGGTATAATGCCGGTTCGGTACTTTTGTCCACCCCTACTATTTTTTAGCTTGAGAATACAATGGAATAAAGCAAAATGGCTCAGTAAACTGTGTGCGCTTCTTTGTTATGAAGCAGCAGTCCGTCCATGCAATTTGGACACAATTTTCACTATGGGTCATCCACTCATCCGGAAGCAGTCTCTCTGTGTTTTGCTTTAGTACAGGGGTAAGACTGCGTACATCCGACCCCCCCTTACCCCACCGTAGGTGGGAGCCTTTGCGGCACTGGGGTAAATGATGATGATGATATTCCTTTAAAAGACCTTACTTTGGGACAATGCTATGGGAAGTTGTTACGATGTGATTAGTCAGACACCCAGACCTCTAAAATTAACCCTTTTTCCCATCTTTATTTATTTACAGGAAAGAAAGAACTGTAATGGATCCTATCTTGTCAAAAGATGTGGTGATAATGCCTTTTAAGGGACTCTTAAAGGCTTGTGCAATGTCCCTTCCAGTAAGTTGAAGTGATGGTATTCGGATACCTTCTCTACAATTTTACTACAAAAGGCTTCATAGTTGAGACAGATCACCTTATGGAAATGCAAAATCTTCTTTGTAGGATCTCTGGAGAAGCCGTCAATGCCTGAAAGCTATTGAAGGTTTTGATCATTCAGTTGTCAATTCCACGTTAGGTGCATGTGGAGATTTGCCTGCAGGAGAACGAACCCCTTTTCTGCCTTTCTTTATTTGGCAATGTGGTGAGAGTAAGGTAGCATCTTTGAGGTTTATATATCCATATGGTGAATGATTCCCATATTTGTTCTTCCATCTGTTAAAGTTCACCAAAGCATTTGGCTTGTTTATTAAGAGTGTTACTCTTATTTGGTCTAGAGTTTCCCTTTTGATGGTCATAAAAAGTGATTCCCCCTTTGTGTCAATTTGGAAGGAGGGTTTTGGAGGGGAATGTTTTGGAAGAATTCATATATATCTGTATATTTCTAAGAACAAATAAAGGGGATTAAATTATATATGATCATGCATTATGTTAATCCTTCAACTTTTATAAAAATCCACAGGATATAAACTTCTCTCGAAAACTCTCTATCCAAATTGTCCTTGGCTAAAATTGAAAAATTTAAGGGTCAGTGTTGTCATATCAACTAAGAGATTGATGAAGCTGTGTTAAGTGAGTATAACCGATCCCACACTTATTTTGTATTTTATTTTTTTATATAATGTAATATTTCTTATTATCTACCTCTCTTTTTGGGAAAATCACAATTTTAGTCCCTGAAATAGTCACCATATTGAAATGTCAAACCTGTGTTCCCGAGTTTGTACATGTCACCCTCAATTGTCCAAATTGCTGTAAATGTGATAGAGACTTTATTAATCAAAGCAGAGGAAATAAATATTTTAGTAAGGTGTATACTAGAAGGGGGAGGGCCGGGTGTTAGCTAGTTTGTTATAATACTAGTAACTGCCGGTAGTTATACTACCTTACTATAAATAGTAGACTTTGGGGTTGTTGTAAGGAAGCTGAATTTGAATTGTAAAGTGTAGCCCCTAACTGTTGCCTAGGCCGATGGCCATTGTTACCTTTTCTTGAATAAGAAGTTGCCTTGAGTTCTTTGATTCCCTTGTGTATTGTTAGATTGATCTTGCAGGATCTAACATTGGTATCAGAGACTTCGTTCACTGTGGATGGTAGTGACGCGCGCGAAGATGGAAGCCAGAATAGAAGAATTGGAAAAATCGCAACAAGAGACGAGGGATATGTTCGCGGCTCTTCAGGCATCGATAGCTAGGCTGGAGACGCGAGAACAGCATCGATCAAGGAGTCGATCGCGAACTTCCTCGACCTCGCACCACTCATCGCAACATCAATTGATGAAATCGATTGACAGTTCTGACAGCTCGGATGATTCTCAGCACAATTCCACACCTCGCCGACATCAACGATATAATCATCAGCATCTGGTGCACAGGAAAATTGATCTACCAATATTCCAAGGTGAGGATGCTTTTGGCTGGCTGGTAAGGATCGACCGATACTTCAGACTCCAAAATGTGGAAGAAGAGGAAAAATGTGAAGTTGCTGTGGTAGCAATGGAAGGAAAAGCACTCGGTTGGGTGCAATGGTGGGAAAAACAAGCGAAGGAAAGGAGTTGGGAAAAGATGAGAAAGGCATTGATCCGAAGATTCCAGCCTGAACTAATTCAAAATCCGTTGGGGCCTTTACTGAGATTAAAACAAAGGAACACTGTACAAGAATACAGGGAGCAGTTTGAAACTGCTATTGCATGTCAAGAAGGTTTGGACAGAAAGGTGATGAGAGCTATCTTCTTGAATGGAATAAGAAAAGAAATCCGAGCTGAACTCAAATTGTATAAAACCAGAGATTTAGGGAAAATCATGGATAAAGCTCAAGTGATTGAGGATAAGAATGAAGAGATCATGGCAAGAAGACTAAAAGAAGAGGGAAAGAGGCCATGGAAGAGTACTGGAATCAGAGGAAACAGTTATCAAAAAGGCATAGAAGGAATAAAGGATAGCAGTCATTCTTTACATATTCCTAATCCGGGAAGAAGCACAGGTGATAACAAGATGATGGAAAATGGTGAAAGTAGCAATCCCAAGAGAATTGGCCCCAGATTATCACAAAATGAAATCATGGATAGAAGCAAGAAGGGGTTGTGCTTCAAATGTGGGGAGAATTGGAGTAGGGGACACAGCTGCAGGATGAAAAACTTCAAGTTGGTTTTGATGGAACAGTCGGATGAAGAACCAGAAATTGAGGAAGACTACAGCAACTCTGAAGGAGAAGATAAAACACACACTGAATTAAAATCCATGCAACTGTCTGTCCTCAGTAAAGAAGGTATACCCTCTATGAGAACTTTCAAGGTTAGGGGAAATTTGATATGGGCTAATGATGATAGGAAAGTCAGTGTGTTAATTGACAGTGGGGCAACCCACAATTTCATATCCCAGAAACTGATAGATAAATGGGGTATTCCTTTCACACCTATCAAAGGGTATAGAGTTCAGATTGGTAATGGTGATTACATAAATAATAAGGGCAGATGTATGGGAATGAAATTGATGGTGCAGGGAAATGTGATCAAGGAGACATTCTATACCCTAGAGCTGGGGGATACAGATGTGGTTCTGGGTCTTGAATGGCTCACAAAGCTGGGAAATATGCAGGTCAATTTCCATGAGCAAATATTGAAGTGGAAAAAAGAGGAGCAGGATTGTGTTATCAAAGGAGATACATCCCTAAATAATTTGGAAGTGCCCTTAAAAACAATGACTCAGATTATACAACAAATAGGGGATGGCTATTTGCTGTATTGTGAAGCAAGACAACAAGGACAACCTGAACCAGAGTTACAACCAGACAGAAATACTAAATGGGATGAAATTTTGGAAGATTTTGCAGAAGTATTCAAATCTGAGTTAGAATTCCCACCTGCAAGAGCCTGTGACCACTCCATTAACATCAAGGAAGGCTCCAGCATCCCCAATATAAGGCCCTACAGATATTCTTATGACCAGAAAAATGAAATTGAAAAGATTGTCAAGGAAATGCTCAATTCTGGCATCATAAGAAACAGTAATAGCCCATACAGTAGTCCTATCTTATTAGCCAGAAAGAAAGATGGAGGCTGGCGTTTCTGTGGAGATTACAGATCATTAAATAAGATCACTGTACCAGATAAGTTCCCAATCCCTGTAATTGAAGAATTATTGGATGAGTTAAATGGGGCTAAGGTTTTTTCCAAACTGGATTTGAAGTCTGGTTACCATCAAATCAGGATGAAGGCTGAGGACATACATAAGACTGCATTTAGAACCCATGAGGGTCATTACGAATATTTGGTAATGCCTTTCGGGTTGACTAATGCCCCATCCACATTTCAAGCATTGATGAACGAGGTCCTAAGGCCATTTTTAAGGAAATTTGCATTAGTATTCTTCGATGACATACTGGTGTACAGCAAATCTGTCGAGGAACATAAGGGGCACTTGAAGGAGGTCCTGACAGCTTTACAAGAGAACAAACTAGTAGCTAATAGAAAGAAGTGTTCTTTTGGCCAACCACAGTTGTCTTACTTGGGACACATCATATCTGAAAAGGGAGTAGCTGCAGATCCAAGTAAAATAGAAGCCATAAAGGAATGGAAAGAACCTCAAGATGTAAAGGGATTGAGAGGATTTTTGGGGTTAACCGGCTATTACAGAAGGTTTGTTAAAGGGTACAGCAAAATTGCTGCACCATTAACTCAATTGTTGAAAAAGGATGGTTTCAAATGGGATGAGACAGCTAGAAGAGCAATTGAAGAATTAAAGTTAGCCATGACTACTCTGCCAGTACTAAGAACTCCAGATTTCAGTAAGATATTTACTGTGGAAACTGATGCATCTGGGAAAGGAGTGGGTGCTGTGTTAATGCAGGAGGGCAGACCCATAGCTTACATGAGTAAAGAGCTATCTACCAAGCATCAGTCAAAGTCTGTTTATGAAAAAGAACTTATGGCCATAGTTTTTGCTATCCAAAAGTGGAGACCCTACCTTTTGGGTAGACAGTTTGAGGTAATTACAGACCAAAGGAGTCTAAAATACCTTACTGAACAAAGAATTATGGGGGAAGACCAACAGAGATGGATCTCAAAGTTGATGGGTTATGACTTTGTGATCAAATACAGACCAGGGGTGGAGAATGGTGCAGCTGATGCCCTTTCTAGGAAGATGACTATGTTCTCCTTATCCATAGTCACTTGCCAAGAATGGAAAGGACTGGAGGAAGAATTGGGGAAGGATTCATGGTGTGGGGAAGTTATCCAGAAGGTTTTAACTCAGCCAGACAAGATGAGGAATTTTGTGATCAAGGGAGGATTGCTATACTTCAAAGGAAGGTTGGTTATTCCAAAAGGGTCTGGCAGAATTGCAAAAATATTGAAAGAATATCATGAATCAGCTTTAGGAGGACATTCAGGGCAGTTTAGAACAATGAAAAGAATATCAAGCCTATTCTACTGGGTGGGGATGAGATCTGAGATAAAAAGCTTTGTTCAAGGATGTGATATATGCCAGAGGAACAAATATCAAGCTCTAAAACCAGCAGGGTTATTACAGCCTCTACCTATACCCACACACACTTGGAGTGATATTAGTATGGATTTTGTGGGTGGTTTACCTAAATCATTTGGGAAGGATACAATCTTAGTAGTGGTTGACAGGTTATCAAAGTTTGCTCATTTTCTGGCCCTAACTCATCCCTACAATGCAAAAGAGGTAGCTGAGTTGTTTATGAAGGAGGTGGTTAAGATACATGGGTTTCCAAAGTCTATAATCAGTGACAGAGACAGCCTATTTCTGAGTACATTTTGGTCAGAATTATTCAAGGCAGCAGGCACGACTTTGAAGTATAGTACAGCATATCATCCTCAAAGTGATGGACAAACGGAAGTGGTCAACCGTTGTCTAGAAACTTATCTGAGATGCATGACCGGAAGAAAACCTAAACAGTGGGTCAAATGGCTTCCATGGGCAGAACTATGGTACAATACAAATTATCACATTTCTTTGCAAGACACTCCTTACAGGGCATTATTTGGTCAGGATCCTCCTGTCATTATCAGGGGAGATGTAAGTCTCTCAGCTGTAGAGGAAGTCTCCAAACTAACAGCTGAAAGAAATGAACTACTGAAGGAGCTGAAGGAGCATTTAGCCAAAGCACAGAATCTAATGAAACAGCAGGCTGATAAACATAGAAGAGAGTTGAAGCTACAGGTGGGTGACAAGGTATATTTGAAGATACAGCCCTACAAAATGAGAAGTCTAGCCAAGAAGGTTAATCAGAAGTTAAGCCCCAGGTTCTATGGACCCTATGAGATCCTAGAAGAAATTAACCCAGTGGCTTTCAAATTACAGTTACCTGTAGGGTGTAGGATTCACCCAGTCTTTCATATTTCCCTGCTAAAGAAGGAATTGAAGCCTACAAATGTCTGCCAAGATCTACCAGATTGTTTAACTGAGGAGTGTGAGCTCCTAGTATGGCCAGAGGACATTAAGGGTGTCAGAAGGAATTCCGCTGGAGAAAAGGAAGTACTAATACACTGGAAAGACCTTCCAGATTTTGAAGATTCTTGGGAGACAGAATACAACATCAGACAACAATTTCCTTCTTTCCAACTTGAGGACAAGTTGAGTCTTCAGGAGGGGAGAAATGATAGAGACTTTATTAATCAAAGCAGAGGAAATAAATATTTTAGTAAGGTGTATACTAGAAGGGGGAGGGCCGGGTGTTAGCTAGTTTGTTATAATACTAGTAACTGCCGGTAGTTATACTACCTTACTATAAATAGTAGACTTTGGGGTTGTTGTAAGGAAGCTGAATTTGAATTGTAAAGTGTAGCCCCTAACTGTTGCCTAGGCCGATGGCCATTGTTACCTTTTCTTGAATAAGAAGTTGCCTTGAGTTCTTTGATTCCCTTGTGTATTGTTAGATTGATCTTGCAGGATCTAACAAAATGTGCTCCTTTTTTTGAAGTATGTAAATGTGCTCCTTTGAGGGGTGAAATGTACAATGTGGGCAAGGAGTACATTTCACTCCTCAAAGGATTATATTTACTTCAATATGGTGACTATTTTAGGGACTAAAAGTGCAATTTTCCCTCTTTTTTCAAAAAATAAAATGGTGTTTCATGCTCTAGCAAGAGCGGCGATTTCTATACAAGGCTGTATTTTTTTTATGATTATGCTCCTGTTTGTATTGCTAGCATTCTAGCAAATGATTGTTTGACATAATAATAGATTGGCGATATCATTTAAAAACGAGTTTATTGTTTACTTGAGTTGATCGCAATGAGTAAAAATTATTGCAGAAACTGAGTGAAACATTCAATATAATGGAGTTCAATTTCCAAGAAACAATTTGCCAATGCTCAGGAGAAGCTGAGGTGATTATCATGTTCATGCATCCTTTTTTATAGCACTGTGAGTTTCTCACTGTCTGAAACTGAAAATACAAGTTGCAGTTTGAATTTACCGAGCCAGGAATGTGCCATGGACTGGTGTTCTGGATTGATTGGGTAATGGATGCAGGAGAGTCCATCGTCGTATCAACTGGTCCAGGTATGGCTCTGGTTCTTTATCCCCGATGAGTCCACCCGATCCTAGCTGATATGGTTTCCTCTACCATATTTTAAGTTGTCGTGCTGCATTTCCGGTTTCCTGACAGAGCCATAAAATCATGGTATTTTTTGCTTAGAGTTAATATCCAATTTAGTCCCTTTATTACCCTGTTCACTCATTAACTTTCTTTTACTCAATTTGATCCTTGATCATGCATTTTAGTCCAATTCACTCGGCATGCATATTTTGTTCTACTTGTTAAGGGGACTAAATTGGTCCAACTTACCTTGTTATTGACCAAATTGAGTCCAAAATTAGATTGATATTCAGTGAACAGGAGAAAATACTCTTCTTTGCTAGAACCTAATGTGTATGGTGACTAAATTAGCCTTTAAGTTTCATAACCGAGGACCAAAATAAGTACAACAAAATAGTTTAGGACCACATTAAGTAGTACTATGGCACTATCTCTTTGCACAAAATAAATTTCCTAGTTCGACTTGACAAACTTATTAAGAATGCAAGATTGTGTGGTTGTGATTTATTATTAAAGTTAATATCAACCACACATTTCCTTGTCCTAAGGAAACATGAACCTTTTCCAGGGAAAGAGTAGAGGGAGTGCTGCATATAGTAGAAGGGCTAAATCGGTAATTAATTCTTTTTTCTTTTTCAGAACAAAGATATTGGAAGCAAGGTGTGAAGCTTTTAGAGAAGCCTGTGACTGTCCAGAACTGTGGGGGATCCATCCCAAAAGTTGAAGCCTCGTTTGATCCCACAAACGCTGAGCTCAGTGTGGAGCTTACTTTTATATGATACGTAGTATGATTTTATGAACTCTTTACTTTGTTGCCTTCAATTGGACTCATCTATGCAATCTAGGGATGACTCTGGGCTGATTCAGGTTCCAAAATGGTCTGTTCCAAGTCCAAATCAACACCTGCCTGTAACTGTTACCAGACATATGTGGTTCCAGTTCTGGTTGGTTTCAAACAGGTTGTATTCAGAGTTTTTTCCCCAAAAAAATGTGGAGAAAACCAGAACTGGTCTGTGATAGGCTTATAAGTGACAAGCCTATTAAATACTTCAATAAAGTCTATCATAGGAGGAATAAGGGAGGGGGTAGCCAGTAATTAGTTATGAGTCGGTTACCTATTAATAAATTCCCTGCGTGGAATATTACTATAAATAGAAGTCTGTTAGCCTAGTAGGGCAGGTTGTTGCTCTGAATAATTGGCTGTCAGGAGTTTGGGCTTCTCGAATAGTCCTTGAGCTTGTACGACCTATCTAGAGTTCTCTCTTTCAATAATAATCTCTTGATCTGTTCTTACATCCATCTGCCGATTTGATATAGTTTGTATAGCTTAATACCAGTGTTCTATCATTGGTATCAGAGCAGTGGTTTTGGCGATCGACTGCGGTTGAGTCATCACCAGTTTTCCCCAAATTTGCCGTTCGGATCGTGGATGGTTCGAACGAGAGGAAAAATGGAGCAGCGATTGGAAGCAGTGGAACGCAGTCGAACAACAATGGAGGAAACGCTGCTGAGGATGGAGACGATGATGCAGAACATGACAGGGAGGATCGATACGATGAGCGATGAATTCCGTCAGAGAGGAAGATCGCGATCTCATCACAGTCATCGTTCGCGACCTTCACCTAGCCCTGCCGTTTCCAGAGGTAATTCCGCTTACTCGAATCACACCTATCATAGGCGACGTGATGAGTATGCTAGATTTCCAGTGAATATGGCTCGGAAAGTTGATTTGCCACTGTTCAATGGGGATGGGGCTTATAACTGGCTTGTAAGGATGGAGAGATATTTTAGATTGAATCACATTACTGAGGATGATAAATTGGAAGTGTCTGTAGTAGCCATGGAAGACCGAGCTCTGAATTGGTTCCAATGGTGGGAACATCAGACCGAGGAGAAGAATTGGGAATCACTTAAGGAATCGGTTATTCGGAGATTCCAACCTGACCTCCTACAGAACCCGTACGGACCTATGTTGAGCTTGAAGCAAACGGGAACAGTCAGAGATTATAGGGATGAATTTGAATTGACCATAGCACCTCAAAGGACTGTGGATAGAGAGATATTGAGGGGAATATTCATCACTGGATTGAAGGAAGAGGTTAAGGCTGAACTGAAATTATACAATCCTAGATCATTGACTGATGTTATGGATGTGGCTTTACAAATTGAAAGGAAGAATGAGGCTATACAATTGAAAAGACAGGATGTCATGATGGGGGAAAAAGACAAGGGAAGTGTGCCTAGCAAATTTCAGAACTGGGGAGAGAGTTCAAAGGCAAGATATGGTAATGCTGGAATCAACACTCAAGGAAAAGGGGCCAATGATAACAAAAATTTCAACTCCTGGTTTGAGAGAATGGGGAAGAAGGTCACTGACATGCAATCTTCAGGATTCAGGAAGGTGGGACCTCAATTGTCTCAAGAAGAATTTCAGGAGAGAAGCAGAAAAGGGTTGTGTTTTAAATGTGGGGAAAAATGGAATAAAGAGCACACATGCAAGCTGAAACACTTTAAACTAATGCTAGTAGAAGACTCAGATGTTGATGAAGACACGGACTGTGAGGAACCTGAAGTCCCAGAAGAGGAAGTGGTGTTGGAATCCAAATCTATGCAGTTATCCCTTATGAGTAGAGAAGGGATACCTACTATGAGAGCTTTTAAAATTAAAGGAGTGCTGAAGTGGAATCAGGGAGAAAGACAGGTGGAAGTATTGATTGACAGTGGAGCCACGCATAATTTTATTTCACAAAAATTGGTGGAGGAACTGGAGCTACCTTTCAACACTATTACAGGGTATAAGGTGCAGATTGGCAATGGAGAAAAGATATCTAATAATAGAAGATGTGAAGAAGTGGTACTGTGTTTGCCTGATACTGATATAAAACAGGATTTTTACATCCTAAATCTGGGAGGAACTGACTTAGTTCTGGGCATGGAGTGGCTTACCAGCCTGGGAGATGTTGAAATAAACTTTCAGAAGCAGACCATTAACTGGAAGAGTTCAGGGCACAATCATTCAGTTCAGGGGGACCCAAAATTAAGTTCAATGGAAGTTTCATTGAAGACATTAACACAAATTATACAAGACAATGGAGATGGGTATCTGATATACTATGAAGGAAGTCTAATGCAGATGGAGAAAGGGAAGGATATGGATTGCATATGGAAGGAGATCTTGGCTGAATTTCCAGAAATAACACAACCCTTGGAAGGATTACCTCCATCTAGAAGCTGTGATCATTCCATTAACATTCAGGAGGGAGCCAACATACCCAACATTAGACCTTACAGGTACCCCCAATATCAAAAGACTGAAATAGAAAGAATTATACAGGAGATGTTGAGCTCTGGAATCATCCAACCTAGTAACAGTCCCTACAGCAGCCCCATACTCTTGGCAAAGAAGAAAGATGGGGGGTGGAGGTTCTGTGGTGATTACAGGGCATTGAATAGAATAACAATACCTGACAAATTTCCAATACCTATTATTGATGAGCTATTAGATGAGCTGGGTGGAGCCAGAATTTTTTCCAAGTTAGATTTGAAGTCTGGATACCATCAGATCCGAATGAAAGAAGAGGACAGGAAGAAAACTGCATTCAGAACACACGAAGGTCATTATGAATATCTTGTGATGCCATTTGGATTGACCAATGCTCCTTCTACGTTTCAAGCATTAATGAATCAGGTATTGAGGCCTTTTCTCAGAAAATCTGCTCTTGTGTTTTTCGACGACATATTAATCTACAGCAAATCTATTGAGGAACATCAAAAACATTTGAGAGATGTACTATCTGCTTTGGAGAAGAACCAGTTGAAGATCAATTTGAAGAAATGCTCATTCGGACAATCCAAGTTGGTCTATTTAGGCCATATAATTTTTGGACAAGGGGTATCAGCTGACCCAGAAAAAATTGAAGCTATGCTACAATGGCCTGCACCTAAGGATTTAAAAGGGTTGAGGGGATTTCTTGGGCTAACAGGTTACTACAGAAAATTCGTAAAGGGATATAGTAAGATTGCCTTCCCTCTTACTAATCTTTTGAAGAAAGATAATTTCCACTGGGATTTGAAAGCAGAACAAGCATTTGTAGAACTGAAAATAATTATGACAACACTGCCTGTATTAGCAACACCTGATTTCAACAAAATGTTTGTTATTGAGACTGATGCTTCAGGTACGGGGTTGGGAGCAGTCTTGATGCAAGATGGGAGACCTGTATCATACATGAGCAAGGAGTTATCAACAAGAAATCAGAATAAGTCCATCTATGAAAGGGAATTGATGGCAGTTGTCCTAGCAATTCAGAAGTGGAGACCCTATCTGCTGGGCAGACCCTTTGAAGTCCACACTGATCAGAAAAGCTTGAAGTTTATAACTGAACAAAGACTCATGGGCGAGGAACAACAGCGGTGGACCTCTAAATTACTGGGCTATAATTTTACCATAAAATATAAACCCGGGGTGGAGAACAAGGCTGCAGATGCTTTATCCAGAAAATATGCATTGCAGTCCCTGTCAGTTGTCAGTTGCCAAGAATGGGAGGGTCTGGAGGAGGAATTGAATAAAGATCCTAAATGTCAAGAGATAATCCAGCAGGTGATTTCATACCCAGACAAAAAGGAGTATTTTAGAACAATGAAGCGGGTGGAAGGACTATTTTACTGGCCTGGGATGAGGAATGATATAAAGAAATATGTGGAGGAGTGTGCTATCTGCCAGACTAACAAGTATCAAGCTCTTAAACCCACAGGGTTACTGCAGCCCCTACCTATTCCAACCAGTATTTGGACAGATATAAGCATGGATTTCATTGGGGGATTACCCAGATCCCAAGGAAAAGACACTATTTTAGTAGTGGTTGACAGATTTACAAAATTTGCTCATTTCATAGCCTTATCTCACCCCTTCAATGCAAAGGAGGTGGCAGAAATCTTCATTAAGGAAGTAGTTAAGCTGCATGGATTCCCTAAAACCATTGTCAGTGATAGAGACAGTGTGTTTTTGAGCTCATTTTGGTCTGAAATTTTTAAACTGGCAGGAACTCAGCTAAAATATAGCACTGCTTACCACCCTCAAACAGATGGGCAGACCGAGGTGGTAAACAGGTGCTTAGAAACATACTTAAGGTGCCTCACAGGAAGGAAGCCAAAGCAATGGAGTCAATGGCTTCACTGGGCTGAATATTGGTACAACACCAATTATCACATAGCACTAAAACAAACCCCTTACAAGGCTCTCTTTGGGCTGGATCCTCCTGCAATAGTTAAGGGCGATGTAACACTAACTGCAGTAGAAGAGGTGTCCAGACTGACTGCTCAAAGGAATGCTATGCTAGAGGAGTTAAAGATGAACTTGGCTAGGGCCCAAAACTTAATGAAACAACAGGCTGACAAACACAGGAGGAATATACAGCTGGAGGTGGGAGATCAAGTGTATTTGAAGATTCAGCCATATAAACTTAAAAGCTTAGCCAAGAGGGTGAATCAAAAATTGAGTCCAAGATATTATGGGCCTTTTGAAATCATAGAGAAGATCAACAGTGTAGCCTTCAAACTGCAGTTGCCAGACGACAGCAAAATACATCCTGTGTTTCATGTTTCATTACTAAAAAAAGTGATTGCCCCCACTACTCAATTTCAGCCACTTCCTAAATGTTTGAGTGAAGAAATGGAGCTCCAAGTGATACCTGAAGCAGTGATGGATTCCAGGGTAAATCAAGCAGGCAATGTGGAAGTTCTGATACACTGGAAAAACCTACCAAGTTTTGAAGATTCATGGGAATTGCTGCAGATGATGAGAGAGCACTTCCCAGATTTTCACCTTGGGGACAAGGTGAATTTCCAGGGGGGGAGTAATGATAGGCTTATAAGTGACAAGCCTATTAAATACTTCAATAAAGTCTATCATAGGAGGAATAAGGGAGGGGGTAGCCAGTAATTAGTTATGAGTCGGTTACCTATTAATAAATTCCCTGCGTGGAATATTACTATAAATAGAAGTCTGTTAGCCTAGTAGGGCAGGTTGTTGCTCTGAATAATTGGCTGTCAGGAGTTTGGGCTTCTCGAATAGTCCTTGAGCTTGTACGACCTATCTAGAGTTCTCTCTTTCAATAATAATCTCTTGATCTGTTCTTACATCCATCTGCCGATTTGATATAGTTTGTATAGCTTAATACCAGTGTTCTATCAGTCTGGTTACTCTGGTCATCGGGTGGAACCACAACCTCTTTGGAGAACCAAGAAACAGTTGCCAGGTCCGGAATTCTACTGTCGCACCCTCCTAGTGCAATCATGGCTTGGCATGTTATTTTTGTATGAACTGCTCTAGCAGTCTAGCTTAGAGGCATGTAGATGTATATTTGAAGACGATTTGTTTATACATTATCTTTGTTGCCAACTTACTGACTCGCTGTATTTGGATTTGGTAAACGTTATGGTTGTAGTTCGAGGAATTATAGCAACTCATGTTTCTAGATTTACTTCCACTCTTGAAAAATTTCACCATTTACCATCAGTCATCACTGCTTAAAACATTGTGTTTTTCACTAGCATGCAAAGTCTAACTCACTGCTCTTATAATAAAAATAATACCTCTACCACTGTACCACACCTGATAGTCTGATACTTCCTTCGTCCCATTTTACTTGTCCTATTTTCTTTTTTGGGCTGTCTCAAAATAAGTATTTTCTTCTTTTGGAAAGAAATATGTGGTTTACACCATTTCACTTTATTATACTCAAATTTCAACTACAACTTTTACTTTTTCAACCACTTCATTAATAACTGTACCAAGTCAAATTAAGACACATAAAATGGGACGGAGGTAATACTATTTTTGCTCACAAGACTTGAGACAATCATTTAGATTGAATATCATTTGAATTAATACGTAGGATGTTATTACAAGATATCCTTTGTTTTAAATATCATATCATATACGTAGTACTAGTAATTACCAATTTACCAGTAGTAAATATTTCTTAGATTCTCAATAATCTTGAATACAAGTTTTTTGTTCAAGTGCTCGAACAAACATCATTTATCAACTTTTTTCAATCTTTAGGATTGTATTCAACTGGTGTGATACCTCCTACAGTTTAATGACTACGTGAAATCTTTAAATATATAAGATTAAGGACATTGTTCAGTTGTTCTTTCACTTTGTACTTATATTTAGTATTCCATAGTTTCCAACCGTGGACTAGGAGATTTCAAGTAATACGAGAATTCCATACAATTAGCTTCATATCCAAACACACGCTAAAGATCATTCAATCAATACTTGATAGATTTATTAAATTTGATAAGTAAAACAAAAACCAACAAAGGTGATAATCTAAATACAGACTGATAGGGGTGGTTCCAAGGGTTGGGAGCTTTCAAATATGCCCCTATATGCTATTCCATATGATATCATTTGAGTAGACTATGAATCTATGATCAACTCATCGACAGCTAGTAGAAGTGAGAGGAGGTGATACAATGTCACTTTGAGGATAACAGATGAAGTGATGAAAGCCGTAGCAAAACGGACAGAGAAAGCAGACTTCGCCTGTTTGATCATGTAATGCAGCAATTTGGTTGAGCCCCAAGCATCTCAGGGGTTCTGCAAAGCACAAGAAAGGATAACCTTAGAAATTGCCGAATAAATCGCATCATAAAGCAAAAGCCTCAACCCCCAAACAATTTTTTTTATCTTTTATCAGGGATGCTGAAAGCCAAACCTTCTTCCCGAATCTGTAGCTCAAACAACTTCATTTTTTCAAGTAGGGAGGATTGTTCTTTATTTTACTCTTTTATTTCTACTCCACAATTCCACATTTGTTTGTTTTAAACTAGCAACTATATGATTAGACCAAGTGTTTCTATATATAGGTTTTTTTATCTTCCCTTCATTTGAAATTAAGTAAATGCATAAAGTATCTAACAAAATAAACACTGCATCACATATCACTCCAATCAATATCACAAGAGCATTATTTATTTGCTTTCAACCTCCATGTGCTCTAAAGAGTCAAAATCAGATTGATTGTTAGACAAAACAATAATACAAACTCAGATACAAAAGACTGCGCTACTCCTGCAATAAGGTAAGGTTTGACCTTCTAGAGTGCACCCTCAAGTCTGAATACATAGTACTTGGTTTAATGCATTGACAACAATTACCTGAGTTAAATTATTGCAGCCGACATGCTTTAGCGATTGAACAGTTAAGAAAAGTGAGCAGGTAAAACAATCAGATGAACGTAATTAAGGCAGTGAAAGCAGTACTTACAATTGACCAAGAGTTGACAAATCAAAATCTGGAGCAAGCTCATTGACAATGTCATTAGGCGGTTGGCCACACTCTTGCATTTTCTGCATAAGCTCAACAATCTTGTTGAAGTTTGCTGGCTCAGTTTCATAAACTACATTAAGCTCTTTTATGAGTTCATACTGCTTCTCATAACGGCTGTATTCTTCGTTCACCAGTTTAGCTTTATTTTCATCTAACCATTTAGGGTATCTTTCTTCCATTTCTTTCATAGGCTCGTGAAGAATTTCTTTAGATAAGAGTTGTTGCATCATAGTCTCTACCATAGACTCCATGTCCTGTGAAATAACAAACCACTACTTTTATTAATATGAGGTTCAACTTAAAACTTCATAATTCTTAAGGACTACTAAAATTCTCATAGAGAACTAATGGGCCTACACGCTACACCCGACAGAATAGGAAACTCAAATCCCTAACCAAATGAGAGTGAGAAATTAGAATACTAAGGGGGTGTTTGGATCTGATTCTCAAAACTGATTCTGCTCCTTCAGGGAGCAGAAGCAGAAACTGGAGTGTTTGGATGAAATTCCAGAAGCATTTCTGGAGCTCTAATTTACTCTCAGAATCAGTTTTTTTAGAAGCTGGGAGGTACCAGCTTCTGAAAACTGATTCTGATTCTGCTTCTGCTTTTAAAAAAGAAGCAAAAGCAGAATCAGTTCCAAACACCCTCTAAATAACACGGATTACTGTATTTACTGCAAGTATAATCTTCTAAACTTATAACATTCACAAGGTATTTTTTCATTTTTTTACCAACAGTGATATAAAAAATAACAGTAGGGAGAAAATGCATAGGAGTAGTATATTTTTTGAGCTGTTACATATTACCATAGAACGTGAAAAATCTCTTAATTATAAAATAAAAGAATGCCTCCCCTCTTCAGGGTCTAACTCTTTAACATACCCTAATGCGGGGCATAAAATTGTGATTTATGCCAAAAAGCACATTAACAGACAACATGTATCAAAACTATTTCGCCTGAAGTTTCAACCAATCACAATAACATGCACGATCTAAAAAGCACAGAGCACAAATTGTTAATGAAGCAATTAAATTTCACATACTGTCCTTTAGTCCTAAATATTGTTCTAAAACTCACTAGGCACTAGTCGGGCGTTTGAAGGGCGCTAGACGGCCCAGTAGGCCATTTTTTGGCCGACTAGACAGAATTTTTAGCTGACTGAGCCGATTAGTCCTCTACAGTAGAGCCGACGAGGCTGACTAGGCCAATTTTTAGAACAACGGTCCTAAATAACAAACCATACAAACTAAATACAAAATCTGAAAAATTCTACAATGAAAATACAGATATTCCAAACTTTACCTGAGACCCAGCAAGCTCCTCAAACTGCTTGACCCATTCATCCATCATTGCATCACTCCCCAAATCCTGATCACCAGGAAGCTCCAAGCCATTTATCGATTCTAAGCCCTTCACAGCCTCCCTGGTTTGCTCTCTGAGCTTATCTAGAGCCTCAGAAGCGTGCGAGTCCTTCACAGCCTTGGATTCCTTCTTTTGCTTACCGGTTTTCTTAGCTCTCAAATCTGGCAATCCCATCCCTAGACCCTGAACCTCGCTAGGCATAGAACTCCCCTTCTCTTCTCCCACTTTACTTCTACAAAACCAAACCAAACCTTTTTCATCACTTATCTGTATATACACTTGTTAAGCATCAAAAGTTCAGATAAAATAAAAGGAGATTTATGAAACAAGAAAAAAGGGATACCTTTGAGAAGCACCAGCGATATTGAGACTCTGGAAATCATCCAAAGCGCCTGAAAGATATGCATCCTTATTCAGCAACTTAAATTAACACAATGGAAGAAGAGATTTCCCAGAATCCAAAAACACGCATGTATGCTGTAAGGGACATAGGAAAGGGGTTACGCGTTTACTTACTGTCAAGTAGCTGGTCTAAATCGTCGGAGTGATCGGTGGCCATGGATTTCCCCCAAATTTCTCCCAATCGATGCGAAGCTTTTCAACTCTTTGCAGTCTATCTACAAAAATCCGGTATTTTCAGTATGTTAGAAATAATGAGCACTGAAATTAGAAATGGCGGAAGGCAAGGACAAAATTTAGGCAGGAACAACTCCAACAAGCAGCAAGTAAAGGACTTCTAGGAATAGACTTGAGATGACGTCGTTTCAGGCGGAGTGACCGATAGTCCGATGACCAGAAATTAAATACGGAGTACTTTACCGTTTACACGGGTGCTCCCATATGAATGAATTTGGTCATGACACCTTTTGCCTTTTGGTTTCTCTTCGACTCACCCCATGGAAATTATGTTTTCGTACGAATTCAGTTTTCCAAATTTATTTGAGGTTATGTTTATAGGAAAGTGTTACATAAAATTGAATTGGGTTAAATTTTGAGAGTTGTGGAGTAAAAGTACACAATAATGCAATTGTGATTGTAGAGATACATAAAATTGAAAAATTAGTATTAATAACCAATTTGTACTAGCTGGTTTAAAATACCTACTTGACTAACGGATTAGGCGAATAAAAGTCACCTCATCCGCAAAATAAAACCCTAACCATTCTGGAGCCTTGATTTTCTGGAGGTATTTGAAGTACTTGGATATTGGGGGTGAAGGAGAGTGGAAGTTTTCCCAAATCCAGCTGAAAGAAGATGTAAGTGATAATTTGCGTGGCCGGCGTATGGGTGGTCAAAGAAATTGTTGTTGGCCGGCGTGGTGGGGGGCTAGAATCGGGGAGGATGTAGGGGAGTTTCTTGGTGGGTTTGTCCTATCGGGGTTGCAGTAGCCGGAGCTGCTAGTGGCGTTGGGAGGAGAGGGAGGGAGAACTGGGGTGGGAGAAGTGATGTTGTTGTGGCTGTTCGGGTTGGTGAATGGACGGAGATGGTGAAGAGATGCACACCGCCGGCGGGCGGGGAGGAGTCTTGAAGGTGGCGGAAGAAGGAGTTCGGAGGAAACGGAGGGTGTCACGCCAGAAATGGATAAAGACTCCCCGACTAAGAAGGAAACCAGGGCAGAGCTGGTTATCTGGAGGGAGCGACACTAATTGGAGTGGGCCGGTTGGATTGCACCGTTTACCGCCAAACGCTAATTATTGGCAAGTCAGCATTTTAAATGTGATAATACAGGTTCGTACTAAATTAACACTGATTTTTCAATTTTATGTACCTCTAAATCACACTTGCATTATTGTGTACTCTTTACTCCATAGCTCCCAACTTTATATACTCATTTGACACTTTTCTCGTTATGTTTTGTATGTGTAATTTAATGCAATAAAAATTGTAATGTCATGGAATGAAATCTTTATTTCATCACCATGATTGGTTACTTAAGTAATACTCCCTTCGTCCTGCAAAAAAGTTTTGCACGTGATTTACTGTTTGACTAGATATAAAGTTATCTGATCCTTGTGAGTGATTATTTTTGTAGTAAATCAAATTTACATGTTCATAAACTACATTAACAGTTTTATAAAATCCCAAAAGTAAAATTCAAATTTAATAAAAGTTGGATATACAAAGTAAAAGATTATTATACAACTTTTTTGATTAATTTCTCGTCCACAAACTGAACCATGTAACATCAATTTAATTTTTTGGAGTCTTCCATACAATGTCTTTTGACTTCATCAAAAGCTTCCTCCATTTTGCCAATAAGTTGTGATTTCAGCAACAGATCATCCTCTGCGATGACTTCTCCACCACCCTTATTGGTTCTCCATCTATTCTCTGCCATGCAAATAAAAGATATCCCCACTATATACCAATGAGATACTCGACCATATTGTCTTTCCCCAACCATCTTCACCACATAAACTTCAACGCAACTCATGACAAACATGGCAAACCAAGCTCCGATCTCGAACACTACCAATTTGCTGTTTTCCCCATTCCTACAATATTCCATGACACCTAAAATTGACCAATATCCAAGTCCAAATACGTTGACCACGATATGGGAAGCGACTAACGTTCGACAAATGACACGTTCAGTAGTCGATGCATTAGGATAACGTGACACATCCGAAACATTAGTCGCTTCCCAAGCGTGACTGAAAAGCCAGACGAACATCCAAACCCCGAGGATTAGTCCATGGCTACTCATCAATTTTCTTTTAAATAGTATCACTCCTAGAATTGCTACTGTGACCGTGATTCCTGTAAGGGACTAACAAAGGATTACAGAAGTAAGGATATGAACTGGGTGAGAATAATACGAACTAATTGCAGAATATTTTTTTTGCTCTCTCTCTTTCTGGTTTACATTATTGAGATACTTATACAAATACCAATAACAAACTCTAGGCTAAGAATTAGGAACGTGATATCCTAAAATAAAGCATAGCCACACAACTACCTAAAGACAAATTCAAATGCCTATTTATTAGCTAAATCAGAATTAAAACTAAATAACCACTACGTATTTTATTACGTGAACATCCCCCCTTAATTCTGATTTGGCAGGGGCTTCATTCCAAGTAGTCCCCTCAATTTGACAAATGCATCAATCTTCAATGGCTTGGTGAATAGGTCTGCAACTTGATCTTCACTTCTGCAGTATTCCAACTTGATCATCTTTTTGCCAACTTGATCCCTCAAGAAATGATAACGTATGTCGATATGTTTGCTTCTCCCATGTAGGACTGGGTTTTTGCCCAGATTGATAGCAGAGATGTTATCAATATAAATTGTAACTGGAGCTTGCTGTTTTACATTAATTTGGCACAGTATGTTGCTAAGCCAAAGAGCTTGACATGCACTGGACGCTACAGCAATATACTCTGCTTCACACGTGGATAAAGCAACAACTGATTGCTTCTTGGAGGACCACGAACAAACTGTTTTTCCCAGCATGAAACAGAAACCACTCGTACTTTTCCTATCATCCAGGTCTCCTCCCCAATCACTGTCTGAGTATCCTACAAGAGCATTTTCCTTGGATGATGAATAGAATAAGCCATAGTCACAAGTACCTTTAATGTAGCGTAAGATTCTTTTCACAACTTGTAAATGTGACTCTCTCGGAGACTCCATGTAGCGACTGACCAATCCTACTGCATAGCAAATGTCAGGCCTTGTACAAGTGAGATATCGCAAGCTTCCAACAATTTTCTTGAAATACGTTGGATCAACTATCCGTTTATCTCCTTCCTTGGTTAGTTTCAAACCAGTTTCAACAGGTGTTCTAACTGGATTTGAGTCTTGCATGCCAAACTTCTTTAACAACTCAGAAGCATATCTCTTCTGATTGATAAAAATTCCATCATCCTTTTGAACCACCTCAATGCCCAAAAAATAAGACATAAGCCCAAGATCAGACATGTCAAACTCCCTTGTCATACAACTCTTGAAATGTTCAATCATCTGGACATTGTTTCCTGAAAAGATAATATCATCAACGTAAAGGCATAATAAGAGTAAGTCACCAGATTTGTTAGCCTTCACATATAAGCCATGATCAGAAGAACACTTCTCAAAGCCAGTTTTTTGAAGAAACGAGTCAATCTGTGTGTTCCATGCTCGTGGTGCTTGTTTGAGACCGTACAAGGCCTTCTTAAGTTGATATACTTTCTCTTCCATTCCATGAATTACGAAGCCAGGTGGTTGTTTGACATAAACCTCCTCATCAAGTGGGCCATTGAGGAAAGCGGACTTGACGTCCATCTGGTGTATCCTCCATTGATTTTGAGCAGCTAGAGCAATCAGCAATCTCACTGTTTCCATTCGTGCTACAGGGGAAAAAATCTCTTCATAATCATAACCTTGTCTTTGCTCAAAACCCTTTGCCACCAATCTGGCTTTGTATCTTTCAACTTCGCCATTAGACTTCACCTTGACCTTGTAAACCCATTTGACATTTATAGCTTTGTGGCCTCGTGGGAGGTTTGTAAGCTGCCATGTCTTGTTTTTCTCAATTGCTTTCATCTCCTCCTTCATGGCATTGATCCAATTTGGATCATGAATGGCATCATCAAACATGACTGCTTCGGTATCTGCTAAAAAGGCCAAATGTACCAGTTCACCATCATCATTAATTTCATTATCAAGGTTTACCTCATAATCTTGTAGATGTGCTGGTATTTGCCTTAGCCGTCTCGGTCTTGATGTTCCAGGTTCTTGAGTTGTCACACTGGTCGTGACTGGGCTCTCCGGAGGCACACCCATATCATCAGGAATATCAAGTTCATCACCTAGAATATGAATTGCACGCCTTTGTGGATCCTGCTGTTCGTTCACATTCCAGTTCCATGCTTCGTCTTCAGCAAAGGTTACATCACGACTAACAATCACCTTTTTGGTATCTGGGTTGTATAGTTTGTACCCTCCTTGCTTGTAACCAACGAGCACGCACCTTTCAGCTCTATCATCAAGCTTCTTCCTCGTTGCAGCAGGTATATGAGCATATGCTACAGAGCCAAAGACCTTCAAATGTTTCACATTGGGCTTGTGTCCATTCCAGGCTTCTGTAGGAGTTGTATTTTTGACACTTTGAGTGGGTGATCTATTTAATAGATAAACAGCAGTTATAACTGCTTCAGCCCAAAAATAATTAGGCATATTTTTTGCTTTCAGCATGCTCCTTGCCATGTCAAGTATTGTCCGGTTCTTCCTCTCGGCCACTCCGTTATGTTGTGGAGTGTAGGGAAATGTTGTAGTATGCTCCACTCCATGGTTGCTGCAATAGTCTTCAAATTCTTTAGAGGTGTACTCTCCACCTCCGTCACTGCGCAACATCTTCAGTGCTTGCCCACTTTGCATTTCAACGACCGCTTTGAATTTCTTAAAGCATGTAAAGACCTCAGACTTGGCTTTCAAAATATAGACCCATGTTTTCCTTGTAAAGTCATCAATGAATGTGAGAAAATACCTGTTATCACCCAGTGATACAACATTCATAGGTCCGCACACATCTGTATGGACAAGCTCTAGATGGTGTTGTGCACGCCATGGTTCTCCTTGAAACGGTAGTCTGTGACTTTTGCCTAGTACACATGCTTCACACAACTGGTCCGGATGTTTGATATAAGGTAGCCCTTTGACCATATTTTGTTTAGCCAGATTTTCAAGACTTCGAAAATTTAGGTGGCCAAACCGTAAGTGCCAGAGCCACGAATCACAACTTGTAATAGCACTCAAACACTTATATTCACCTTTAGCTATATCAACTGGAAACATGCGATTTTTTGATAAAAAAGTTTTAAGAATCAGGGTACCTTTTTTATCAAAAATACAGAATTGGTTTCCAGAGACATGCATAACATACCCCTTCTCAGCCAGTTGTCCCATACTCAATAAATTACTCTTCATATCAGGTACATAAAAGACATCACTGATGTACCTATGATCACCATTCTTCAATGTGATGAGGATTTGTCCTTTACCAGTCACCGGAACAGTTCTGTCATCGCCAAACCTCACAGTTGTCCGGAATGATTCATCTAGCTCTGCAAACAACTCCTTGCTTCCACTCATGTGATTCGTGCACCCAGTATCCAAGAACCAAGTATGCTGGTTTAGCGTCTCATTTGATGCCGTAACCATCATAATTGCGTGATCAGTCTCAGTTGCATTGTCAACTGCATCACTACTGCTATCCTCCTTTGCATAGTTGGCAGCTTGGTTATCACCTCTGGATCTGCATTCATTTGCATAATGTCCGCGTTTGTGACAATTATAACACTCCACGTTGGACTTGTCATATTTGCCACTTCTTCCACGACCTCGTCCTCTCGATGAGGTATAACTACGTTGACTGCTAGAGTTGTTTTGCTCTGTGGGAGCTCCACAATTCTGACCACCCCGACCCTTGTTGGACTGGTAGCCACCTCTTCCTCCTCTTCCTCTTCCTCTTCCATGTGAATTATCTCCTTTTCGATTGGACTCACCAATCGAGGTTTGTGAGAGAAAGGCTTGCTCAATCGGACTGTGTAACCGATTTTCGTTCATTCTTTGTTCATGTACTCTCAATGAACCTGACAGCAATCTAACTGTCATTATCGAGAGATCATGAGCCTCTTCAATAGCTGCCACCACATGCTCGAATCGTGGTGTTAAAGTTCGTAGGATCTTCTCGACCTTACTCTGTTCAGTGAATGTTTCACCATTATTCTTCATGGCGTTTGTTAATGCAAGGACTCTGCCAACATAGGTGTCAACGGACTCGTTTGCCTCCATCTGCAAAAGTTCATATTGACGCCTTAAAGTTTGTAGGCGTACCTTCTTGATTTTCTCATCACCTTTGTAAGACGTTGCTAGAGCACCCCAAGCCTCTTGAGACGTGCTGGCACTCTCGATCAACTCGAAGGTTTCATCACTCATCCCTTGATGGATGAGATACAACGCTTTCTTATCCTTCTTCTTGGCCTCACGGTGGGCATTTCTCTGTGTCTCAGTAGCATTATCAGCCAACGCCTCTACTCCTTTCTCCATGACATCCACCAAATCATGGTATTCAAACAAAACCTTCATTTGCACACTCCAACGACTGTAGCGACCTCGTCCTCTCGATGAGGTATAACTACGTTGACTGCTAGAGTTGTTTTGCTCTGTGGGAGCTCCACAATTCTGACCACCCCGACCCTTGTTGGACTGGTAGCCACCTCTTCCTCCTCTTCCTCTTCCTCTTCCATGTGAATTACAGTCGTTGGAGTGTGCAAATGAAGGTTTTGTTTGAATACCATGATTTGGTGGATGTCATGGAGAAAGGAGTAGAGGCGTTAGCATTATCAGCCAACGCCTCTACTCCTTTCTCCATGACATCCACCAAATCATGGTATTCAAACAAAACCTTCATTTGCACACTCCAACGACTGTAGTTCTTTCCATCTAGGACAGGAACCGATAATAGGGATGTGTTGTTCATAATTACAGGTTGTAAAGGGTTGATGGTGGCTCTGATACCAGTTGTAAGGGACTAACAAAGGATTACAGAAGTAAGGATATGAACTGGGTGAGAATAATACGAACTAATTGCAGAATATTTTTTTTGCTCTCTCTCTTTCTGGTTTACATTATTGAGATACTTATACAAATACCAATAACAAACTCTAGGCTAAGAATTAGGAACGTGATATCCTAAAATAAAGCATAGCCACACAACTACCTAAAGACAAATTCAAATGCCTATTTATTAGCTAAATCAGAATTAAAACTAAATAACCACTACGTATTTTATTACGTGAACAATTCCTCCCAAAACAGGAACAATAAAAATAGTTACCAAATTGGTATAATTACCTGCAAGAGTATTTAAAAATAAACAAACAATTAAAAATTAAATAAGATTGGCTGGATTAATTGAAGTTATAAATAATTAAATACATGCATATAGATACTTGAAGGAGGTACGTACTATTCATGTGTGGTGGGTAGTAAGAGCAGCAATGAAAACAAAGATGGTAGCTGTGGAGTTGTTGTGATTCCTGATATTCACCAATATATAGTAGTTATGCGAGTGGTCCAACGTTTACAACCCACACTTTGTTAAGTTGAAGAATGTGGTTCAAGATATTAGGGATTAGGATCCTCAAGGTACCATTGAGAATGTAGAGGGCGGTGATCGAAAAAGGCTTCGAGATTCGTGAAAAAAGCGAGCTCCTTCATCTTTTACTATTGATTTTTTATCCCATGGCTGCCGAAGTAAGACAGAGAAGCTGGATCCAGTTAAATTCCCACACCAGAAATTTGTGAAGGAATAAAATACTATATTAAGACATAAACTATTCCTCCTATCATGTTAACCTGTTAGGATGGAACCCCGAATCTTAACAGATCCACATGTTAGTAGTCTTATTATGGGATAAAATAGGTAGTCCGATCCTATTCATGAACTCTCCTATATAAAGAATTTTCTCATAATATATTAACGGAAATTTGAATTTAACGCAAGATCCCATTTACATTTTTTTACTTTGTAGTGCATGTGAGACCTAAAAATTATGAATTGTACTATGTAGAATTTAGAAACTAAATAATAATAGAAATTGGGATATGCATAGTATTACATATAGAAAAAATACTTAAATAGGAGTAACCGAGTAAAATGTAACATAACCTCTCCATGTGAAAGTGTCATTGTTATTTTTTAAAAATAGGACGACTCATTCACTCCTACGTAGTATTTTTAATTGGAAAGTTTTGATTGTTTTATTCTAGCTTTTAATAAGAATAACCAAGTCGTGTTTCAGAATTGAAATATGTACATTTAATTTAGTCTTATTTTAAAACTTTATCCAGGTATCAATCCTAATTTGAACAATTTTTTAATTTATATTATATTTGCACGTTTTCCATCATTTGCAATGAAGTCAAAGATTCATTATTTTTTTGACTTGAGAATATGATGGAATAAAGCAAAATGGCTCACTAAACTGTCTGCACTTCTTTGTTATGAAGCAGCAATCAATCCATGCAATTTTGGACGCAATTTTCACTATGGGTAATCCGGAAACAGTCTCTCTGTGCTTTAGTACAGGGGTAAGACTGCGTACATCCGACCTCTCCTTACCCCACCGTAGGTGGGAGCCTTTGTGGCACTGGGGTAAATGAAAATGAAAATGAAAATGATATTATATTTGCACGATCTAATACTATATCTGAATGAGTTACAATATATACGATCATAACATATTCTCAGCCATCTAACACATCCACCCCAGCTAGTGTCCCATTCTCATTGAGAGAGATAAAGAAAAGGGGAGCATAACAAAGGGAGTAGGAATTTGTAACTAATATTTAATTAGCAAAATATGAATTGATTTGGATCATATAGGTGTTATTTAATGTGGTGATTGAAAAGGTGGTGAGATGAAAGAAAAAATTGGACAATAGAATGAGACTTTGGCTTATTGTATCGATCATACTTTGAGGTACGTAAGCTGTTGCCACGTAGCTAGCTAGTCAAGTGGGTATGGAGTAAATTGATGCAATCTTATTCGGGATATAGGCAAAGAAAATAGCGTTAAAAGAGTGAGCTATGGCACATGACATGCTGCCTAGCTAGTTATGAGGTAATTGAACTTTCAAATTCAATAAAATACTTTTCACTTAAATTTCTTTCAACCATATAAGTCCTGGTTATGGAGTTTTACTATATAGAAGAAGGTTAATTCTGTGAAAATAACAGAAAAGCTCGAAGTTGTCGTTTTTATGATTTGCTCATCCAGTGTACTCCGTCTTAGTCTTTTGATGTAGTGATGGACCCGGGCCGGGCCAAGGCCCGGTCGGGCCTCGGGTCTGGTAAAGGTAGGCCCGGGACCGGCCCGGGCAATGGCCGGTTCCGGTTCGGGCCGGGCCACCCAGCCGGGTCACGGGTCGGGCCACCCACCGGGCCGGGCCAGTATTTTTTTTAAAAAAATTAATTATATATTATACAAATTCCTTTTAAAAACAAAGTTCAAGTGCATTTATTTGAAATAGGAACTACATTTGAGAATTGAGAAAAAATAACAATACGAAATACATTTTCTAATGAATATCAATTAGGATTTCCGCCACCGTTGATTGTTGTTTTCCCTTTGTCACAGGATTTCATATGTTTTATTGGCATCCCGTATCCGTGTGAACGCCCCAAGCAACACTCTTTCTTGCACCACCTGCAAGTTGCCCACCACAGTCCGGTCTTCGGGTCCTTCCACTTGTCAAAATTGTTTTGCATAAGGGAAGATGTACTTTCCATATTTAAAAAGGTTTATGTATAAGTAGGATTGTAGGAATGTAGGATAATAAGAGAAGATGAAGATGGAGAAGAGTTGGAGAAGAGGTGTAGAAAAATGTTAGAAAATAGATGTATTTATAGATGTTTTTGAACCCCACTCCCCACACCACCACCCCCGGGACCCCCCTGCCCCCCACCCATAGCCCCAACGGCTATATAGCCGTTTGGGAGGTTTGATTTCAATTTTTTTTTAAAAGTTATACATATTGTAAAATAAATTAATTAATTTAATGAATTAAGTAAAACTAAAACTATTTGTACTTAGAAAAGTGGTTTGATTTATAATTTACAAATGTTACAAAATAGGTGTATAAGTATTTAAACAAATTACATATTGTAAATGTATTTTTAATTTAAAAACCGGCTTTATATTTTAGAAAAATAATTTTAAGTCGTTAGTTTGTAACCAATTAATTAATTTGAGAAGTGTTACATATGAAAAAGTGAACACATATTTATTTGAAATATGAAGTACAAGTTTACAAATTAATTTGAAGTTCAACTACAAATTTACAATTTTGAAATATGAAGTACAAGTTTACAATTTTGAAATATGAAGTACAAGTATAAATAAATTTGACAAGTGCTACAAAATACATTTTATAATAAATTCTAAAATACTAATCAATCGGAATCTCCGGCATAGGTAGAGCCACCATCGGTTGTTGAGTCATCCATAAAATCTTGGGAGGGGGTGATGCTCATTTCTTGAGTTCTACGTGCGGCCTTCAACCAATCGTGGTAGCATATATATAAGCGTCCCAAGAGACTCCGCGCTCAATCTCGATCTAGATGCCGTTAGGACGTTGCCAGCCGAACTAAATTCTTGTTCCACAGCAACTGTTGAAATCGGCATTGATAGTACTTGCTTAGCCAACCGTGCTAAAATCGGGAACGTTCTTTCTTTTGACTTCCACCAGTCTAGAACGTCAAAGTCATCATTTTCTTCAAAATCAACTTCATATGTTAAATACAAAGTAATCTCATTCAATGCACTTTGTTCAGTGACGTGAGTTGTTTTTGTTTTTTTCATAAGATTGTCAAATGCAGATTTAAAAATCGATTTTCCTTTAGATGAAGATGTTCGTGACGGGGGAGGGGGAGCGTTGCTATATTGTGCACGAAACTCATTAAATAAAGCATAAAATAAAGTACTAACCTCGTTGTATTCCGTTTTCGGATCTATGGGGTTATCGTCATACATTGGAAATTCACCAAAAAACGCAAGATAATAGAAGTTGAAACAATCTTCCAATTTAGCAAGTCTATAACGAGGATCAAGAATAAATGCAATATCATAAATATGGGGAATATGCGCATAATATTTTAAAAACTTTTCCTTCATATAATCACAAAAATAATGAACGAAAACGGCATTCTCAAATTCTTTAAAAGCACCGGCGAGATTAACAGCTTCACGAATAAATTGGTTTGCGGTAGATTTATAAACATGACTAAAAGTTTCAGTAGCATTAAAAAAAATATCAAAACATTACAAATTTTTTCGCAAGTGTCGATCTCAGCCGCGTTTATAATATAGTTATCATGTTCTTTATATCTAAGAACAACTTTAAGTAATTTATAAGTACTATTCCAACGAATACTCAAATCTTTAGGAAAAGCAACATATCTCACACCTCTTTCAGTCAAATAAATTTGCCATTTTAATTTAAGTTGACCATTACCCCAAATACGTCTAATCCCCCCTTGATTACCTCCATGGAATCTCCTAACGCTTTTAAACCGTCTTGCACACATAAATTTATAACATGGCATGCACACCGTTGATGAAAAAATCTATCCATCAAAGTATTGGCACCACACAACTCACGCAATCTAGGTATAGCAGCAATATTATTAGTAGCATTATCGAAACCAATAGCAAACACCTTATCAATCAAATTATACTCAATTAAAATACGCTCAATCAAAATATAAATATGTTCAGCGGTGTGACGATCATTAAATTCACGAAAAGCAAGAACACGTTTATGCATATTCCAATCCTCATCAATATAATGTGCAGTCAGACCCAAATAATATAAATGATGAAAATCATCCTCCCATATGTCAGAACAAATAGTAACACGCCCATCAAAGTTTGCAAAAAAAATTTGTAACTTTGCCTTTTCCGCATTATAAAGCCTTATTATTTCTTTCTTATCAGTTTTGCGACTATAATTTCTAAATTGAGGATTTAAACTACCTTGTGCATAATCTCTTAAAGCAAGACTTTCAGAAAACAAATAAGGCAAATTTTCTTCACAAACTAAATTAGCCATACCAGTCAAATTTTGTGCATCATTGTAGGAGAAATTACCAAAAGGTTGAGAATTCGCAAACCTCGATATTTGAGTTTGCTTCCCCGTTCCGCCGCCTAATTTTGCATACTCCACGGGGTGCTTTGCCTTAAGATGCCTTGCGGCGGATCCGTATCCGCCGGAGGTTCCCAAACTATAATTGTTGTTGCACCACTTGCAAGTTGCGTGCCAATAGCCGGTTTGTGGGTCCTTCCATTTATCAAAATTATTTTTCATTAGTTCAGACTTACTTTTTTTATTACCGGTGGCGGTTTGGGATGAGGCAGGCTCGTCGGCGTCGTGGCTGCCGGCACCCTCCTCCTCGGCCGTCTCCGGTTCCAATTCCTCCGCATCTTCATCCTCAAGCTCCTCTTCGTCAATGGTCGTCGGGATTTGTTGTTGTTGTAGAAAGCGGTTATTATGTCGGGCCAATTCTTGTTGGAGTTGTTCTTCGGACATCGCATCTCCATCTCGCCTTTGGTAACCCGTTTCAAAATCATCTCGGCTTTGAGATGAAGAACCGGCAAGTTCTTTACCTTTGCGGGATTTCTTCCTCCCAATCTCGTTCCTTCGATTGCGTTGGAGGTTACCCAAATCAACCGAATATCTACCACCTTCCATCTTAAAAATGTAACAAATATTAATTGACAACAAATATAATAATGGATACAAAACTAATGCAACTAATTAAAACTATTTTAATTAATACTTCAAATTAATTTAGTGCAAAGTAGAATTAATGTGTGACTTTAAAATTAAAATTATACCAACTTTTGAAGTACTTTAATTTAGTAAAAACTACTTAAATAAAATGTTAAGTACTTTAATTAAATGATTGAACTACTATTTCTTCCTACAAATATAACTTGAAAATAAGAAAATGTGACTTTACCTATAATGACAATTAACTAGTTTATTGAAGTAGAGTTGTTTTAACAATTAATGAGAATACTAATGAAGTAAATAACTAGTATAATAAAAAATGTAACAACAATGCTAATTAACTAATTAACTAGTATAATGACAAATGTAACAAGAATGCTAATAAACTAATTAACTAGTATAATGAAAAATGTAACAATAATGGTAATGAACTAATTAACTAGTATAATGAAAAATGTAACAATAATGGTAATGAACTAATTAACTAGTATAATGAAAAATGTAACAAAAATGCTAATTAACTAATTAACTAGTATAATGACAAATGTAACAAGAATGCTAATAAACTAATTAACTAGTATAATGAAAAATGTAACAATAATGGTAATGAACTAATTAACTAGTATAATGACAAATGTAACAAGAATGCTAATAAACTAATTAACTAGTATAATGGAAAATGTAACAATAATGGTAATGAACTAATTAACTAGTATAATGAAAAATGTAACAAGAATGCTAATTAACTAATTAACTAGTATAATACTAGTTATAGTAAGTAATATATAATATAATGTTTATAGTATATAATATATAAGTATACTACTATAAGATGAGTAATACACTTATATTTTATACTTTAATATATAAAGTATATATTAAGTAGATGTAGAATGTATGTATTAAGTGGATATAATAATTGTATAAGAATTAAATATTAGAGTATAATGGAGAATTGTAGATTGGAAAATAAGAAAATAAGTATATATAAAATATAAGTAGAGAAGTAGATATTATTATGTATTAAGTATATAGTAATAGTTTATAAAGTATATTTAATACTTTATTATATAAAGTATATATTAAGTAGATGTAGTATGTATGTATGTATTAAGAGATACAAGTAGAGATTAAGTAGATAAGAAATATAAGTAATATAGTATATGTATTTATAAGTAGATAATTAATATATAAGTAGATATAATAATTGTATAAGTATTAAATAGTAAAATAAAATATAAAGGAGAATAAGAGAATTTGAGAAGATGAATATGGAGAATTGGAGATGAGTAGAGAGTAGGATTTAAGTAGAGTTGGAGAAGAGGTGTGAAAAAATGTTTAAAATTAGGAGTATTTATAGGTTTTTTTTAACCCCCACCCCCCACCCCACCCCACCCAAGGGCCCCGGACCCCCCTGGTACCCACCCAACGGCTATATAGCCGTTTGGGAAGTGGCTGTTGAGCCAAAAATGGTTTTTAAAATTAAAAGTTTTTTTTTTTTTTTTTGAAAATTGGACCGTTAGGCCCGGGCCCGGGCCACCGAAACCAACACCCGAGCCCGGACCCGCCACCCCCACCGGTTCAATGCCCGAACCGGACCCGGACCCGAGCCGGGTGGCCCGAACCGGGTCCACCACTATTTTGATGTCACTTGACAAACTTGTACACAAAAAAAAAAAGAGAAAAATTATCTCTAGACTTTAGAAAGATAAAAATATGATACTCTGTCTGTCGAAATTGATCTCCAAAGTTAACTAATGCAATACTTCAAAATTTGCACCAATTCAACTAATATTACAATAAAAATTGATAAGCCACACAAGGAATATCAAGAGACCTGTTCTATTTCTTTTGGTTTGTTAAAAAAAAAAAGTTTTGAAAATATTTTGAATGTCAAGTACCTTGTGATCTAATGACATCACTGTGACAATCCCAAGGAGGAGGTCACAGGTTCAAATCTCATCCCAATTCAAGAATGTTGTCATTAACATTAAGTAGATAACTACATAGGTTACAAAGAATTGTTCAAAAAAAAAATTGGATAGTTCTTTTGCTAATCAAATTCAACTATTTTAACCATTTTTCAAAAATCCTTGGGCATCACAAACCCCCTGCACGGTTGCACTTGTAGGAGACTAGGACATTCACAGTTTCATACGGCATTGGGAGTTGGGACAGGACCTATGGTTATTTGACCCAAAACAGACCCAATTTTTTAAACTGGAAGACTGGAACCAGAACAAAAACCAGTGCAGGTCCAGTCTGGTTGGTTTCAAATCTTTCAATTAGGTGCTTTCACTTTTGATCAAAATTTTCTAATCCGGCACGATCTAATTTAATAAATGTCTGATAAATACATTTCACTGTTGTGAACTAAAACTCATCCAAGTAAAACAGCTTCAATTCGTAAATGGGCCAGAAATGATGGGGTCCTGCCCTACTGCTTTTCAAAATCTTGACTATCTGATCCAAAAGGAGAGCAAGAACAAGCTCATATCCCTTTCTTAGACTACGCATCATTATAAGCTCACAAATGGACATGAATTAACACAAGGCAATACGCACAATGAAACTGTTTCATGTCAATGTTAAAACATCATCATCATGTCATACTACAAACATAACAACCCCAAACTGAAAATTAACGATGTTGTACTACTGTCTGCGTCAATTAACAGCCAAATTTCCCAGAGAAAGCCAATGTTCATATTGGTACACAAGTATAAATAAAAAACACTTGCCCATACTGGTAGATTCTTCCTTCATACTCTTGCCCCCCACTGGATCCTGAAATTTTTCGTAGTATAGAACTTTAAACTAATAAGATCTAGACAGAAAAAGGTTGGAGAACTACACACACAAGTTTGCACAACACCGCCTCATCTACTCAAACATAGAAAGAAGATCATGAACCCATTTCCCGACAAATCGAGAAAAACAATTCTTTCAATGAGCCCACTCCAAACAAAGGATCATTCAATACAATCCCCGCCCAAGACTGCCCTAGCTCCAAATACAACCAAAATTTTGAGAACACCCTACTTGTCAATAAGGAAAAAGCAACTCACCATGTGGGAACTTCAAACTATGACTTTAGAACCGATTAAATGATTTCCCATAATCATTACGTCTCTGACGAAAATCACCAAAGCTATCATGGGGCCTTGATGGAGGATAACCTTCCATGGGATTTGGATACCTGCTCCTGGAATCTGTGGGCAAAATGGATTCAGAATAATGTGTGTTTCCTGCAGGATTTGGATACTCTGTATAAACAGTTTGATTGTATGGATGACCGAATCCAGAAGCATGCATATTTTGAAGACTAGTAGAAGGTTGCATCCTTCTTTGGCCATCGATTTGAATCAACTCTTCCCTTTGCTTGGCATATGTCCCTTTGAGGAAAGCCATATTTTTCATGTAATTCTCCCTTATTTGCCGGACAGCCTTGAAAAAAGGTGTCAGGTCAGAATTAAGCTTGGTTGGTTAAAGAAATATTTAGGCATGAGCCTAATAGTCCAAAATAGGAATTATACCAAAATCAATCTGAAGGGCTAAGCTTTTTTAAACCAGAAAAATACATGAGATAAATGAGTTTATTTTACGATCAAGGTTTTTATATAAGGACATGCCTCACGATGCTTATGATTCTCTTCATCTTCTTCCTTGTCCCGAATCCTTCCGAGTTCATCAGCATCTCTCTTATATTCCAGTTCTATTTCTTCCAATGTCTGCAGAAAAGCTGGGTAGTGAACATTATGGCCAGATTCCATGTCAGACACTCGTGGCTCACCATTCCAACCATCACTATTTGTGTAGGCATCCCTACTCTGACTACGTCGATCCCAAAAAGACCTCCGTCCCGGAGACCTTGACTGGCTTGAACGTCCTCTAGCTCCATCACTATTATAAGCTATATATATATACCAAAGGAAGAATTTGTTAAGAATAAGAACATCCTTTAAGACCTCTGAAGTCTCTATAATGATGGCAGCTTTGACACAAAATATTGAACTTCTCATTTACCCATCTAAAGAGAGTCTGGACATGCTTTCAGTTTAAAATTTTCATTTTGGTGACAGTACCTTTAATATCAGACCCCCATGTAAGTTACATCAGAATCGAACAGAAATCTTGGACAGAAGAACTTACCTCTTGCTGCAAAAAAATTTGGGCAACAAGCAACAATACATTATTATTAAAAGGAAAACAGAGGAATTCAAAGGAGCATACTAATAAAACAACAAAAGGCATGACTTAGAGTGTCTTAAGATCCCAATTTAGTGTTACTAGCACATTAGTATGAAAATACAACTGTATAATAGTATCTGCTTACCTTGGGGAGAACCCCTGGAAATGTTCTGCAATTCTTCATGAAACCTGTCACCAATTGTCTTCTCTTGTCTTGCACGTCTGACATCAAACTGTGAGGCTCTATGTGGGCTTTGATTCGATCTCTGTAGACCAGAGTGTACCAAACGAGTACTAACTGGGCTCCTGCGCTCAGGAGGTGTCCTGGATCTGGAAACGTTAGAATTGGGAAGGGATTTTTTCTCGCCTTCTTCTTTGACTTTGTGAACTGCATCCACTCCCTTCTTCAAGATCAACCTATCCTTCCCACTAACAATAATAAATTTTTCCTCAATTTTAATCTTGCATCCAATATCCTTCTCAATCTGAGTCACCACTTTCTCAGTGAACAAGGCTTTTACGTGATTTTCTCTGGCAGGCACTCTTTCGAAAAAATCTTGAGACTTCCTATTAGCTCCAAGAGTTGAAGGACAGCCCTATAAGTAGGTGGGGTTAGCAGGATATTTGATATGTATAAAATTAGTCTTGAATATATGTCAATTGGTCATGTTATGTTTCCAATACAATGGACTTCTCTAGTACCAAATCATATGACTATCATTGAACAAACCCATTAGTGAAGAAAAGGAATAAACCCTGCACTAGTACACTATAGGAATACCAGATGCTGAAAAACAGGAACATCTAATACCAGCTTGAGAATTTAGAATGTGCAGTTACATAGAAAAAGCCTTTATTACACTGAAACATAAGAGTCATTAACCACAAAGTTATTTCACTTATTTGCATTAGGTTCAAAGATAGGCCCTCGAAAATGCCAAGTTTGGGATGATGAGTAGACAAATAAACACTGAGACTTCATATAGCCTTGAAGTATTTTATTAAATTACCTGCAGCAGAAATTTAGTGAAAAATTTGCAATTTAAAATTCATATTAAAGCGAGACCGAAAAGAAACATTAAAGAAAGTTGTAAGATTTATAGGTATATGGCATGTTAAAATACATCACTTAAACATGTTCTAACTATCACAAACAAGCAAATATTGGCTTCCAACATGTGTGTATGCTTGTCATTTGAGGACCTTATGCCCAATGATGCAAGAGGGAAAAACAGCTCAAAATAGAGCTTATACCTGTGTAAAGTGTCCTGACTCTCCACATAGTTTACAAATAAACTCTTCCTCCTTCCTTTTCTTCCAGTTTCTCTCGGTTGCTTTCGATTTAGCTTCCCATACCTTTGCTTCTCGGCTAGTAAAATCAGTAGGAACAGCATTTGGGTCAAGAGCCTCTTCTTCCTCATCAGAACCAGTTTGGGGCCTTTTGTTTGATATTGGTTTTTCCTCCGTCTTGGGAGCAGCAGTAGATCCAAGAGGGCCAGTATACTCCTTGTATATATCACTGAAATCATCATCATTATCTGAATCCTGCATACTGCTCATTTCCGGGTAAAGCGATCACACCTGCATAACAGGAGCAAGAGAAGCAGGGAAATGAGAAAATTTCCTGTGTAGTAATAAGAATTATTAATGCACATTCATGAATTTCACATTTCCTTATCATACGGAGCACATTCTGAGTTTCCACTGCAGACCATTTAGTAAAATCATTGAAGAATATTGCATAAAAATTTCTTGGAACAGCGAACTTCCGATTAACACACATATAGGCATGAGGTTTGAACTGTATCAACTCAGCACAATGCAGTGATTAGGAAAATATACATACTCTTCGTATCAGATTCAAATTCGAGCAATAAATTTCAATGTATCAGATGTAAATATTAGCAGGACATGCACAGTAAAGAACGCAAGAAAATGAAAAATCTGATGAAACGCATTATGAATCGAAGAACCCGAACAGCGTACAGTAAACTGTATTCATTGAGCAATAAGTCTGATAATAAAATGAAGAAACTGAGAAACCGGGAAAAAATAATAATACGGAGTAATACCTTAAAGGGAACGCCTTCACGCAGAATCCGGCGGCGCCGGAAGTCCGATTACGAATCCTCTAGGGCTCTGGCTTCCAGTCGCATAAAAATGTGACGCACGGTATTTAGAAAGCAGGTGAGTGTACGGAAAGACAAGTGGTGTACCAGTGTAGGTCTGTAGGAAGAGGCTAGGGCTTCTATAATTTCTAAATACTCCGTATTTTTAAAATGTGTTTGGCTGTGGTGGTGTTGAGGAAATTTGTTTTTGGATGAGTTAGATTCTTATATGAAATGAGTAGATTTGTTATAAAATTAACTAATCAAATTGGTTCAATTTTTAAATAAAAATTCAAGAACCCGTGATTGAACAAATAGATTCTTGTTTTTATCAATTCCTAAAAGTAATTTTTTTCATTAAAAAAAACACAATTTACTTTTTACCAAACAAATATGTCAAAAATTCAAAACACACGAAATAAATACTTTTTCAAGCTTTAATCATTTCAAACATCAAATCCAAATTTAATTTAGTAAACACTTAATAAGATGATCTTTTTTTGAATTTTCATTTGTAAATAAAATAGAAGAATCACAATATTTTGATATCGATAAAGGTTTGATATCATAGTAGCAAAAACAAGACATCCCGTTCTAGTACCACTAAACTTAAAAAACACATTTAATACCCAGTACCTATATAAGCACTATTACATTTCAAATCTCATAAACACCATTTACAATGATTCTCATAATTACAATAATCTTGAATATTGTAAAGTAGTCACTAAAAATATAAGAGACCAACACGATTTATTTCAGTTACTTTTATAATTATGAAATATACGTGATGGAACATGGTTTAATTTGTAAAAATGATTTTAATATATTCATCCTCATATACAATAATTTATAACTTCCGTTTTCAACAGTTAAATTTATAATGTTGTGTAGCTAAATGTCATCGGTTATATTATTGTTATTATTACTAGTGTTGTTACTATTATTATTGTTATTGTTTTTTGTTATGTTATTATTGTCAATTTTATTATTATTGATATTACTGTTTAAACTTTCAATTTTTTATTTTATTAATAACATTTCCTTAGACATATTTTTTGTAGGAATCAAGAATCGAACCATTAACAAATAATATGAACCGAACTGGATTTTAACAGTTTGGTTCCAATGGTTATTCAATTCCAACATGTAACACCCCCATTTTTCCCACCAAAATAAAATAACATTTTGAAATGAAAACATCTTTATTATAAAATATATTTAGAGTACAGCGGAAGTCTTTAATGGAAAAACAGGTGTGTCACCGCCACACTCAACCTATACATGATTGAGTGCACAGGCTATCCACCATAAATTCAAGTAGCCATCGGGTAAAACTTATAACAAGTTTATGGATTACAAATTTAAACAATAACAATTAATCAAACGTGTGCAACTAGCGGAACACTCGGGCAGCAAGTACATCAATCTTCATAATCATAATCATCTGTACAATAGAGCAAAGAGAAAAAGAGAAAAAGAGACAAAAATTAGCTTTAGAGCTAAGTAAGATTCCACCCGAACCCGTAAAATAATATAATTTGGAAAATAGGTTTTTTGTATATGTATATATATTGAAAAGTAGTCTCTCATATTTCCAAAATGGTTTAATGTCATAAAATAATTTCCACAATAGATAATATCATCCTTCAATTCCTCCAAAAGTAATACTTTAGATTCTTTTAAGAGTGGGCGAAACTCAAGATTCCTCGAGCCCAATGAGTCGTTGTTATCTATGACTCATCCCGGAATTCCGGCTCCCACCGACCACCAATTGGAAGCTGAATTTCTACCTTAAGTGTGCACACCCTCTAAAAGGGATTCCAAGCCCTCCGAGTAGTAAGAAACCCAAGTAGGCAGGATGTTTTCTACCACCTACTCACAATGGACATTGTCCAAGGGTAAATTAGGTAACTACTACTACGACCACCAAAGGATCTTTGATCCTCAAATAAAAGCCCGGAATGTCTACCGGAGTATGTCATTGTCGGACTGGTTACCGACCCAAATAAATTTCACCAAAAGTAGTAGTAGTCCTAACCACCCACGCCTCGTGTTTCTCTCGAGACGTAAGAATATATATTATGAAAACTTTAAGTTTTCCCCAAATCATTCTTGTCACATTTTCTCAAAATATCCTTTGTAATAAATGTAAATCCACCAATATTCTTTAATAAAAAGAATATACATTTAATCATCCATAAAAGGTAATAATCCACCAATATTCATATAGTCAAAATATTCGATCCATGTCAAACATATAATTTCCGATTCATAAATAATTCACATAGTGCAAATATTGCATACATATAATTAAGTACGAGGCAAAACATTTTGGTTGACATAGAACTTACCTTAAATTGCGATAATCTCCTTAATAAAATCTCTAGCTTGATCTTCACTTGAATTCTCCTTCTAATATTGATCAAAATTCTAAATCAATAACTATTCTATTATTTCGTTATTTCTTTTATATCCAACCTTTAATTACTTTAACTTCATAATTCCTTCTTTAAATATAAATATTAAATTAATAAATCTTACTAACTGTTTATTTCCAGTTCATTCTTATTATTTTCTTTAATTATAATAACCCAACTCGGTTTTTCTTAATTTGTTTGGTTAAATAGTTAACTAGTCCAATTATATTACTACATAATAATTTCATTATTTCGAATTTAGATAATCAATTTCAGTTCAAAATTCAGTTTACATAATTTATATAATTTATTTAATAACCCTTTTAATAATAACTTGACTTAGGCAATAATTCGAAATAATAATCATTAATGATAATCTAATCTCAATAACAACTTTAATTAGTTCAATCGTTTATTTATACTAACTAACCCAATTAAATTAATTTATCCAATCCTCCAGTTTTATTTATTTGACTCACTAATTTAATTGAACTAACTAAATCAAATAAATAAGTTTAATTATATCAATATAGCTAAATACGTTAATCTAATTCAATTAAGTCCAATAATCAAATTCTAATCTCGTTTTAATTTTCTATTTTTAATATAAAGTCCAGAGATGTTATCAAGTCTATAAATTAACTAATTTATCCATTAAACTAATTGATTTAGTTAAACTAGTCCAATGAAGTCAATTAACTAACTTATTAAGTACACATTACTTAATTAATTTGTTTATATTCATCAACTAATTTTTATGAGTTCAAATAGTTTAATAATTTATATGGAGTCCAAATCACTAATAATCAAGGATAATAATTATTAATTTAATCACGCTAATTTAATTAGTCAACTAATTCAATAATTTATTTATTAAGTCCAAATATAGTCATTCATTTATACTAGATAACCCAACTTTATTTTCTTTTCCTTATTTTATTACAAACATCATTTTAGTCCAGAACATTATTTTCAATCTTAGTGATTTATTTATTTCACCATTAATATCAAAATTTCCTTATTTAATTACTTAACTAGTTTATATGGCTCAATTAAATTAAATAACTTAATCATCACTTTTATAAATTACTAATCATCCATAACTATAGTTTGGGTCTATACTAGACCTAGGTTGTCCAGATATTTATTTTAGAATTATTTCCTTTATTTATTCACTTAATTTCATATATCTATTAACCGGTTTAATTACAATTAAATATGCTAATTATAATTTTTATTAATTATAAATGGTCCCAAATGTCCTATTTAGTCATATATTTAATCTAGCTTGCACCCATATTTATTTCATAATTATTTTCGTCATTTAGTTAATTATTTACTAAATGTGTACAACTTGGCCCAATTACAATTAAATCAATTAAAAATAGCTACAAATATTATTTTTCAATTATTCTTGGTCCGAATATGTATTTTTATACCAGGTATTTAATTTATATTTTTCCAGATTTTATTTATTTCATTTACTATTTTATTTTTAATTTTTTATTGAAAACGGGCCGAACCGGCCCAAATTCGCGACCCGGCCCAAGAAGACTGGGTTGTCTCCTTCCCAGCTCTTCTCCAGGTCGCGATTCCGACGACCGGAATCCCGAAAACTCCGGCGAGCGATAACTTTACTTACAGGTAACGGATTTCGACGATTCCAGTTGCAAAATGATCCTCACGTCGAGGAGAAGCTCCGCCACCCCTATCTACGGCAAAATCGTGTCTTTTCTGAAGACCCGTTTCCACGGCTTGCAACTCCGGCGACCTCTAGGATGCTCCGGTGACTACGAATCGGTCTGGAATTTATTGGGAAGTATTCCTAGACCTCTCACGACCCTCCTCTCTTGCTTATAGGCAATTTCTTACGTAAATATATATATATATATATATATGTGTATATTTCCGGCGAGTAAGTATATATATTTGCTCTACTCGTTTTCTTAAGTTTTGTAGTGATTTAGAATGTCAATGGAGCTGTATTTATAGCTGTAGATCGAGCCTTATGGAGCTGGACGAGTTGTGTGAATTATTGTGTGAATTACTTTGATAAAATACATACATATTCATAATTCAATGTATACACATTATATGGTAGGTGTGAAGTCATGAAGTTGTTTCCTAGCATGTGAATATGTCCTCCAAATCTTTGTTATGATTTTCTTATCAAAATATGTATTAATATGTGTGTGTTTTTGTTGTAGTATATATATATATATATATATATATATATATATATATATATATATATATATATATATATATATATATATATGCATGTACGTACTATATATATATGTATATATTACTTATATGTAGTTATATATATAGTATATTACTTATATATACTTATAGTTTATTCATTTGTATTGTATTTCTTTTATTTCATTAATGTTTATAAAGTTACTTGTAATTATTTTATTTATTTCCATTTACTCTGACAGATATATTTTATCTGGTTTATTTTTATTTTTATTTTATTTTATTTTTCTGATGCCACATAAGTGTTTAATTCTATTCCATGTAGTGTGCGTATATTTTTATACACCAAGTATAATAAAAATATACTTTGATATTACTTTCATTTGATTTATCAGATATAACTTATCTGATTTGTTTATTTATTTTTATTTCAAATTTCCAAGGTATCACATTCTACCCTCCTTAAAGAATGCTTCGTCCTCGAAGCATAAACTAAGACAAGAATTGAGTATGAAGATGAAGTATTATAGGTTTATAAGATATTACAACCTGCCCCCCTAAAAGAAAGGTTACGTCCTCGTAACCCAATATTTACCTTAGTTGAACAGTTCAGGATACCGTTTACGCATATCCTCTTCTGTCTCCCATGTTGCATTCTCGGTCAAATGGTTTGACCAAAGTACTTTTACCATCTTAACTGTCTTCTTCCTCGTCTCTCTGGTTTTAGTATCAAGGATCTCTACGGGTTTTTCTTCATAGGATAACGCCTCATCCAGTTCAATCACCTAATAATATAAGGGTTAACTTATATTATTTCCAATTTACTTTGGTTCATGTTGAGTTTAGGGTCTCTTACCTCAGGATTGATGATATGTGACTCATCTCGAACGTACTTCTTTAATTGTGATACGTGAAAGACGTTATGTACCTAGCACAAGTTTGTATGTTAAGGATGAATTCTAATCGTTGAGAAGTATTTGATTTCAAATCGGTTGTTACCTTATCCAACTCCGTGGGTAGAGCTAATCGATATGCCACTTTTCCCACCTTCTCTAGGATGTCATAGGGTCCGATGAATCTCGGGCTTAGTTTCCCTTTCTTCCCGAACCTCATTACACCCCTTGTAGGAGAGACTTTGAGTAGAACTTTCTCCCCTAATTCGAATTCAGCTGGTTTCCTCCCAAGATCGGCATATGATTTCTGTCGGTCTTGGGCAGCCTTCATCCTTTCTTGGATGACCTTGATTTTCTCAATAGTATCTTGCAAGTATTGTGGTCCTAGAACCACCTGATCGACCATGTCACCCCAACATAAGGGACTCCTACACTTTTGACCATATAGAGCTTCGTATGGGGCCATTCTGATGCTAGCATGGTAACTGTTATTGTACGAAAACTCTACCAAGTCTAGGTGTTCATCCCATGATCCTTGCAAATCAAGAACACATGCCCTCAACATGTCTTCTAATGTTTGGATTGTTCTTTCGGTCTGTCCGTCCGTGGTTGGATGGAAAGCAGTACTTAACTTCAATTTTGTTCCCATAGCCGTTTGTAATTCTTTCCAAAATTGGGATAAGAATCGTGAATCTCGGTCTGATACGATGTCTTGAGGTACTCCGTGGTGTTTGACCACGTGTTTGACATAGGCTTTTGCCAGTTTCTCCATGCTCCAGGTTTCATTCATAGGAATGAACCTTGCAGTTTTGGTCAATCTATCCACTACCACCCAAATTTTATCTTTCCCGGACTTTGTTAAAGGTAAACCCCCGACAAAGTCCATTGAGATTGAATCCCATTTCCATGTTGGTACTTCCAAGGGTTGCACGAGTCCCTTGGGTTTGCATCTCTCCGCTTTGACTTTTTGGCAGTTCAAACATCGGGATACAAATTCAGCTACTTCTTTCTTCATTCCCGGCCACCAAAAGTTCTTTTTGAGGTCTTTGTATAGTTTGTCTCCCCCGGGATGTACCGAGTAGGGCGTGTTGTGTCCCTCCTCCATGATTTGTTTTTTAATATCTGTACACTTCAGTGGAACACACCACCTTCCCTTGTATCGGATGCTCCCATCTTCATGTACCTTAAATGGTCCGTTGACGCCATCTTTCATTCCTTCCTTGATTCTCTCGAGCTTTACATCTCCCGGTTGTCCGTTCTTGATTTCGTCAAAGATAGATGGTATAACAGTCATAGTACATAACTGTATTTCACCATCTACTTCGCCATATTGCTTTACTTCCAAGCTCAATCTTTGGAAGTCTCGGAATAGTTCTTCTGGTAATATCCATGTTGCTCGGCATGAGTGCTCAGATTTCCGACTCAAAGCATCCGCCACCACGTTAGCTTTTCCCTCGTGGTATTGGATTTCTAGATCGTAATCATTGATAAGCTCGAGCCATCTTCTTTGCCTCATGTTAAGCTCTTTTTGAGTGAATATGTACTTCAAGCTTTTGTGGTCAGTGTATATCTTACAATGTGCTCCGTATAGGTAATGTCTCCAGATTTTCAAAGCAAACACTACTGCAGCTAACTCCAGGTCATGGGTAGGATAATTGACTTCATGCACCTTTAGTTGTCTTGATGCATAAGCCACCACTTTCCTATTCTGCATCAGCACACACCCCAACCCCTTCTTGGATGCATCACTATAGATATCAAATCCCTCCGTCCCTGACGGTAGTGTCAAGACCGGCGCAGTTGTGAGTCTTTTCTTCAACTCTTGGAATGCTGCTTCACAATCTTCATTCCATTGGAATTTGGTTGACTTCTTTGTCAGGTTGGTTAGCGGTCTTGCTATCTTGGAGAAATCTTTAACAAATCTCCTATAGTATCCCGCTAGACCCAAGAAACTTCTTACCTCTGTGACCGAGGTAGGTGCACGCCATTCAACCACCGCTTCAATCTTTGATGGATCTACGGATACGCCTTCCTGGGTGATGATGTGACCCAAGAACGCTACCCGATCCTGCCAGAAGTCACACTTTGAGAGTTTGGCATACAACTGGTTCTCTCTCAAAGTTTGTAACGTGAGTCTCAAGTGTTTCTCGTGATCCTCTGGGGTTTTTGAATACACAAGAATATCATCGATGAATACCACCACAAATGTATCAAGATAAGGTCGGAATACACGGTTCATTAAGTCCATGAATACCGCCGGTGCATTCGTTAAACCAAACGGCATCACAGTGAACTCGTAGTGTCCATACCTCGTGCGGAATGCTGTTTTTGGTACATCTTTTTCGGATATTCTCACTTGATGATATCCAGAGCGCAAGTCTATCTTAGAGAATGTGCTAGCCCCCTTCAATTGATCAAACAAGTCGTCAATTCGGGGCAATGGGTACTTGTTCTTGATAGTTGCTTGATTCAACTCTCGGTAATCGATGCATAGCCTTAGACTCCCATCTTTCTTTTTGACAAATAAGACCGGAGCACCCCAAGGTGAGACACTCGGTCTTATGTACCCCTTCTCTAACAACTCCTCTAGTTGTTCCTTCAGCTCCTGCATTTCTTTCGGTGCCATCCGGTAAGGTGCTTTTGAAATTGGCGCGGTTCCGGGCATCAACTCAATTGAGAATTCAACTTCTCTCTCGGGTGGCATCCCTGGAATCTCTTCCGGAAATACATCCGGAAATTCATTGACTACGGCAATTTGGTCAATGTTTGGCTCCCCTGTATTCACCTCTTTCATAAAGCACAGGTATGTTTCATACCCCTTTCGGATATGTCGCCTTAATTGTTGCATAGTCATCAGCCTCATACTAGGCTTGGATGTGATTGCTTTGTAAGATATTCGCTTCCCATTTGGACCCTTCAAGATCACCTTCTGTTCATCACAGAGGATCCTGGCTTTGTATTTCCCCAACCAATCCATGCCCAGTACTATGTCAATATCTTTTAAGTCAAATTGGATTAAATCTCCAGGTAGGTTGGATTCAGATATGAGTATGGGAATGTTGGAGTATACATTTCCACAAGTTACAAATTTATCTGAGGCGGTTCTTACATTCAAGTCTATTCTAGCCGTTGGTTCAATCTTCAATTTCTTAACGAAACTAGAAGATATGAAACTGTGAGAAGCACCAGAATCAAATAGAACATAAGCAGGCTCAGAATTTACAAGGAATGTACCTGAAACCACATCATTAGCATTGGCTTGGGCCTGATTCATCACCATGATTCGCCCTTGGTTCGGACGGTTGCCGTTGTTTCCGCCGTTGCCATTGTTCCCGCCATTGCCATTGCCATGATTATTCTCCCCTCCTCCTCGAGGGTTGCGGTTGTTGTTGGCGGCGGCATTGTTGTTATTCTGTCCTCCATTTGGCCCAGCTTGGTTCATATCTGGCCTTCCTCCATCACGGTATTGCACCTGGTGCACTGGTGCCCCATTGGTCTTTGAGAGACACTCGAAGGTTCGGTGCCCTAGCTTCCCACAATTGAAACATTTTGTCAGGCTTCCATCGCAATTAACACCAGGATGATCTCTCCCGCACCTCTTGCAGTAGAAGTGTCTATCTCTGGGAGCAACTCTTCGATCATTTTGTTGGTTTTGACCGTGGAAATTTCTTCCACCTTGGTCATCTCTCCTCCTCCTCCCTTCTTGTTGCTGTGTAGGTGGGTGCACTCTGACCCTCTTTTCTCCTCGACCTCCATCTTCGTCCCTCTTCATCTTCTGGTTCCTCTCTCTTTGTAGTTGCTGAACTCGATAGTGAACTGCAGCTCTATCATAAGCTTCAGTCAGAGTTTGGCAACCCAAAACAGCGACGATTTTCTGCGTATCATAGTTTAATCCGTAGATAAATTTCTCAACTTTGGTGCTTTCATCAGGCACTATTGTTTTCGCAAATGGCGCGAGGTCCACGAATTTATTGTGATATTCCTGGACACTCATGCCCATCTGTTTCAAATGTATGAATTCATCACGCATGGTGGCCTGAACGTGTGCAGGATAAAAACGTTTCCTCATGGCAATCTTGAAAGCTTCCCAATTGAAGTCAGGTTGTTGACGTAAAGTTGGGCCTGATGAGACCCACCAGTTATCTGCCTCTTGCTGTAAATAGTAAACAGCAATGTCAACCCTTTGCTCTTCCGGACAGCTCACCGCGTCGAAGAGTTTGTCAAACAGTCGGAGCCAATTCTCGAGGATACGAGGATCTTCTTGCCCATGAAAGCTTGGAGGGTTGCGAGATGCCACTCGTTTTGCGGCATCATTCCCGTTGTTCTGGTTTTGGTTGTTCTGGAGCACAGTAGCACCCAGTGTGTGCATAAATTGTGCCAGTTGCTGAACGCTTTGTGCCAACTCAGCATTGGTGGGCGTGTTATCAGGGTCTCTTCTTGGTGCCATGATATCTTGATGACACAAAGTATTCGTGTAAGAATTTCTATATTTTACTCCTAAGGATCCTAGTTCAACTAAGGATTCCATAGGCTATGTAACAAGAATATATAAAAATGTACATAACAATCATACAGAGGATTCATACTTCACATAAGATCACTTTCGCACATAATGTTTGTACATACCTTAGCCACTTAGGAATTTTGCCTTATGAGGCATTCCATTTAGCATTTGGGGTTCCCATTTCTCATATGGGCCCACAATTAGCATAATTATCACATACATGATACATGTAAGGAAAATAAATACTCACAAGGTCCTCACCACGTTCCTAAAAGGCCATTTCCTAGCTATATTATCTTTCCTAATTTTAAAAATATTTGAAAATCTCCCTTTTGAAGGTACAATTTCAAAGGTTTCCTTCAACGATTTCGAACGACGAAGTTTCAGCACAAGGAGAAATTCCCAGGTAGTTGGACGAGCGCAAAGGCTCAATTAAGAACCAACAGCCTTAGACTCTTATCGTCTTGGTGACAGAATTTCTCCATACAACCTATTACCTCGTGTTCTAATCCCTTTGGAAAACCTAAGTCTCTGATACCAACTTGTAACACCCCCATTTTTCCCACCAAAATAAAATAACATTTTGAAATGAAAACATCTTTATTATAAAATATATTTAGAGTACAGCGGAAGTCTTTAATGGAAAAACAGGTGTGTCACCGCCACACTCAACCTATACATGATTGAGTGCACAGGCTATCCACCATAAATTCAAGTAGCCATCGGGTAAAACTTATAACAAGTTTATGGATTACAAATTTAAACAATAACAATTAATCAAACGTGTGCAACTAGCGGAACACTCGGGCAGCAAGTACATCAATCTTCATAATCATAATCATCTGTACAATAGAGCAAAGAGAAAAAGAGAAAAAGAGACAAAAATTAGCTTTAGAGCTAAGTAAGATTCCACCCGAACCCGTAAAATAATATAATTTGGAAAATAGGTTTTTTGTATATGTATATATATTGAAAAGTAGTCTCTCATATTTCCAAAATGGTTTAATGTCATAAAATAATTTCCACAATAGATAATATCATCCTTCAATTCCTCCAAAAGTAATACTTTAGATTCTTTTAAGAGTGGGCGAAACTCAAGATTCCTCGAGCCCAATGAGTCGTTGTTATCTATGACTCATCCCGGAATTCCGGCTCCCACCAACCACCAATTGGAAGCTGAATTTCTACCTTAAGTGTGCACACCCTCTAAAAGGGATTCCAAGCCCTCCGAGTAGTAAGAAACCCAAGTAGGCAGGATGTTTTCTACCACCTACTCACAATGGACATTGTCCAAGGGTAAATTAGGTAACTACTACTACGACCACCAAAGGATCTTTGATCCTCAAATAAAAGCCCGGAATGTCTACCGGAGTATGTCATTGTCGGACTGGTTACCGACCCAAATAAATTTCACCAAAAGTAGTAGTAGTCCTAACCACCCACGCCTCGTGTTTCTCTCGAGACGTAAGAATATATATTATGAAAACTTTAAGTTTTCCCCAAATCATTCTTGTCACATTTTCTCAAAATATCCTTTGTAATAAATGTAAATCCACCAATATTCTTTAATAAAAAGAATATACATTTAATCATCCATAAAAGGTAATAATCCACCAATATTCATATAGTCAAAATATTCGATCCATGTCAAACATATAATTTCCGATTCATAAATAATTCACATAGTGCAAATATTGCATACATATAATTAAGTACGAGGCAAAACATTTTGGTTGACATAGAACTTACCTTAAATTGCGATAATCTCCTTAATAAAATCTCTAGCTTGATCTTCACTTGAATTCTCCTTCTAATATTGATCAAAATTCTAAATCAATAACTATTCTATTATTTCGTTATTTCTTTTATATCCAACCTTTAATTACTTTAACTTCATAATTCCTTCTTTAAATATAAATATTAAATTAATAAATCTTACTAACTGTTTATTTCCAGTTCATTCTTATTATTTTCTTTAATTATAATAACCCAACTCGGTTTTTCTTAATTTGTTTGGTTAAATAGTTAACTAGTCCAATTATATTACTACATAATAATTTCATTATTTCGAATTTAGATAATCAATTTCAGTTCAAAATTCAGTTTACATAATTTATATAATTTATTTAATAACCCTTTTAATAATAACTTGACTTAGGCAATAATTCGAAATAATAATCATTAATGATAATCTAATCTCAATAACAACTTTAATTAGTTCAATCGTTTATTTATACTAACTAACCCAATTAAATTAATTTATCCAATCCTCCAGTTTTATTTATTTGACTCACTAATTTAATTGAACTAACTAAATCAAATAAATAAGTTTAATTATATCAATATAGCTAAATACGTTAATCTAATTCAATTAAGTCCAATAATCAAATTCTAATCTCGTTTTAATTTTCTATTTTTAATATAAAGTCCAGAGATGTTATCAAGTCTATAAATTAACTAATTTATCCATTAAACTAATTGATTTAGTTAAACTAGTCCAATGAAGTCAATTAACTAACTTATTAAGTACACATTACTTAATTAATTTGTTTATATTCATCAACTAATTTTTATGAGTTCAAATAGTTTAATAATTTATATGGAGTCCAAATCACTAATAATCAAGGATAATAATTATTAATTTAATCACGCTAATTTAATTAGTCAACTAATTCAATAATTTATTTATTAAGTCCAAATATAGTCATTCATTTATACTAGATAACCCAACTTTATTTTCTTTTCCTTATTTTATTACAAACATCATTTTTAGTCCAGAACATTATTTTCAATCTTAGTGATTTATTTATTTCACCATTAATATCAAAATTTCCTTATTTAATTACTTAACTAGTTTATATGGCTCAATTAAATTAAATAACTTAATCATCACTTTTATAAATTACTAATCATCCATAACTATAGTTTGGGTCTATACTAGACCTAGGTTGTCCAGATATTTATTTTAGAATTATTTCCTTTATTTATTCACTTAATTTCATATATCTATTAACCGGTTTAATTACAATTAAATATGCTAATTATAATTTTTATTAATTATAAATGGTCCCAAATGTCCTATTTAGTCATATATTTAATCTAGCTTGCACCCATATTTATTTCATAATTATTTTCGTCATTTAGTTAATTATTTACTAAATGTGTACAACTTGGCCCAATTACAATTAAATCAATTAAAAATAGCTACAAATATTATTTTTCAATTATTCTTGGTCCGAATATGTATTTTTATACCAGGTATTTAATTTATATTTTTCCAGATTTTATTTATTTCATTTACTATTTTATTTTTAATTTTTTATTGAAAACGGGCCGAACCGGCCCAAATTCGCGACCCGGCCCAAGAAGACTGGGTTGTCTCCTTCCCAGCTCTTCTCCAGGTCGCGATTCCGGCGACCGGAATCCCGAAAACTCCGGCGAGCGATAACTTTACTTACAGGTAACGGATTTCGACGATTCCAGTTGCAAAATGATCCTCACGTCGAGGAGAAGCTCCGCCACCCCTATCTACGGCAAAATCGTGTCTTTTCTGAAGACCCGTTTCCACGGCTTGCAACTCCGGCGACCTCTAGGATGCTCCGGTGACTACGAATCGGTCTGGAATTTATTGGGAAGTATTCCTAGACCTCTCACGACCCTCCTCTCTTGCTTATAGGCAATTTCTTACGTAAATATATATATATATATATGTGTATATTTCCGGCGAGTAAGTATATATATTTGCTCTACTCGTTTTCTTAAGTTTTGTAGTGATTTAGAATGTCAATGGAGCTGTATTTATAGCTGTAGATCGAGCCTTATGGAGCTGGACGAGTTGTGTGAATTATTGTGTGAATTACTTTGATAAAATACATACATATTCATAATTCAATGTATACACATTATATGGTAGGTGTGAAGTCATGAAGTTGTTTCCTAGCATGTGAATATGTCCTCCAAATCTTTGTTATGATTTTCTTATCAAAATATGTATTAATATGTGTGTGTTTTTGTTGTAGTGTATATATATATATATATATATATATATATATATATATATATATATATATATATATATATATGCATGTACGTACTATATATATATGTATATATTACTTATATGTAGTTATATATATAGTATATTACTTATATATACTTATAGTTTATTCATTTGTATTGTATTTCTTTTATTTCATTAATGTTTATAAAGTTACTTGTAATTATTTTATTTATTTCCATTTACTCTGACAGATATATTTTATCTGGTTTATTTTTATTTTTATTTTATTTTATTTTTCTGATGCCACATAAGTGTTTAATTCTATTCCATGTAGTGTGCGTATATTTTTATACACCAAGTATAATAAAAATATACTTTGATATTACTTTCATTTGATTTATCAGATATAACTTATCTGATTTGTTTATTTATTTTTATTTCAAATTTCCAAGGTATCACACAACAGTTCTCTAGTCTCTGGTTCCAAAGTTTCACCCTTGTTTCTTTTTGTAGACAATACATGTGTACCATGTGTATCACTAAGAATTTTTTTCATTTTTGAAGGAAGATTACCTATCACACTAACCCCTTTTTCAGAAAAAATTGCTTGTAATGTGGATATTTTTTGTCACTATTGTATGCAATTTGTCTTAAAATGATAAAATGTTTGTGACACCGTTAATTTGGGGCATGTACACAACGTGTACAAGAAAGCCACTTTTGAATAGGATTGTGGATGTGCTCTTAGCCTCTTAGCTAGGTAATAATGTTATGCATTAAATTAAAAAAATAATGTGCTGAGTGGATATATTGACGGTGCTGGGTTGCAGCGAAAAACTGAATTGAATGAGTGAATACGTATAAACAAGTGGAGGATTAGATTTATTGATGGGCAAGGTTGCGGTTAGCCTTACTTCTAGTTAGAGACTAATGTATAAATTATCGATTATTGTTCAAATCTTATAATTTTACAAAGTTATGAATCTGAGTTATTAGCTAAGTGAAGTGAACCTATTTTACAAAAAACAAATACATAAGTATCTAAAAATAAAAAAATGATAGTTATATTCCCTTCGTCTATGAAAGTTGGAAAAGTTTTAACTTGCACGTCATATAATAAAGTAAAAATTATGTAGTTGGAATTTGTGTATAAAAGAGATGAATAACTAATTTATTGCTTTGAAAAGAAACGATAAAACTTTTTGGGATGTAGGAGTATATATCTTTCACTTTAGAAGTGTGTAGACACATGTGCATGTAAATATATATTCTATATTTCAGCACGTTCTACAAAAAGATTATCATAAGTAGCAAATGCACACCACATTCTCTAACAACAAAACTTGGTTAAGTCTTAACTCTTAATATATATAGAGGACTTTTCATGTCCAGCCGGCCTGACGGGAACCGCCGTCCGGTCGAGGGCATTTCGGGCACTTCCCAATGGAATTTTTTGATGAAATTTTTTGAGCATGTTCTTCATGAAGTCTAGTTTATCCATACCAAATTTCAGCTCAAAACTCGATCGGGAAGGCATTCAAATAATTTTGTGAAGTTAACTGGGCAGTTCATACATATAAACTGCCTAGTTAACTTCACAAAATTAATTGAATGCCTTCCCGATCGAATTTTGAGCTGAAATTTGGTATGGATAAACTAGACTTCATGAAGAACATTCTCAAAAAAATTCATCAAAAAATTCCATCGGGAAGTGCCCGAAATGCCCTCGGCCGGACGGCGGTTCCCGTCAGGCCGGCTGGACAAGAAGACTACTCATATATATATATATATATATATATATATATATATATATATATATATATATATATATATATATTAGACTAGTTCTTGACATACTCACTTATAAGACGCCCTTTATTGTGTATATATCCAATAGTGAGTACTGTAGTCATTTTAATAAAAAAAATTGTCAAAGACGGAAATTTAATAAAGTCACCAAAAAGTTGATGATGAAGTTGGTATGGAGAAGTATATTTTCCTGCAAATCATGACCCAAAACTCTGTAGGTATCAGTTTTGAGCTTATGTGAAATTTTTATGCAATATTGTCATTCTTTGCTACATCATGCATACCTCCATTAGTGTTTTAAAAAAACGTTTATAGATGTTCTTATCACAAAAAGATATTTCATATTAAGGTTTAGTTTAATTAAAGCTATTCAAAATTTCTTCTTCAAATCCTTAGAAAAAACGCGGACGTCTTCCTCTCCGTAGGGTTTGGTTTATCCCGCCGTTCGTTTGCGGGTTCTCCCTCTCCGTAGGGCTTGGGCATCTAGATCGAAGGAGGACGACTGCAGATGGAGATGGCTGGAGTCGGTAAGCAGGGGATTGGCGATCAATTTGACGCAGACGAGGAGAGTCGAGCAGTGCAAGGCATGGACAACGTGGAGAAACTGATTGGTCTCTCCCTGTTAGGGTTAACAACTTTTCCGCATCGCCTTTTTCAATTCAGCGAAGTGAGGCTGTGACGATGGGCAAATTCCAAGAGCAGATCAGCGGTGAACAAAAGGACAAGAACGAATTGGCGATTGATGATGAAGAGGCGGTCGAGTCGGAGGAAAACCGCTTTGGTGCAACAACAATCGTTGCGAGGATCCGGCCTCCTCCAGAATCACCGCCAAGGGTTGATCGACGCGTTTGGAGTTTGCTTATTTATCTTTTCTGCATTTTAATTTCCAAGTTATGATGTTTGTGTGTTGTTGTTATTTTATTTTATGCTGTAAGACTCTGGCATTAGGTTTGGGGGATGAGAGGTTTACTGCAATCGTCGTTGGCTTTATATTGCCCTAATTAGGTCTAGCGAGTTATATTGTTTTGTCAAAGGTGATTAACTCAGAGTCTCGGCCAAGAGCGGATGATTACATGTGGTCCTTTTGTTATCTTTCACCCCAGTTGAATGTTATTTTATCAATATAAGCCCGCTTCGATAAAAAAACATTTTTCTTCAAATCAAGATGTCATCAATTCCTTTTACTCCAACCACAAGGTTGATATTTAATCTCTCCCCTGAATCGATTGTGCATTGCAAAACCATAGTGAAATCTACTCTATGAATAAGCAAATGAAACTCAGTGGAGTTTCTATGATTATCCATATGTTCAGCTCAATTGCTCAACTAGTTTATGATTTGATATTTTTAAGGGGTTCAAGGATTTGTATGGATGTACCTTTTTATATCAAAGGTTTAAAATATTTTATTGAAAATTATGAGTTTTGAGATGTATAATAAATGATTTTTAATGCTTATTCAAAATCAATGCATGGAGCAGATTTTCAATATTTTATTGCAAGGGTGAAAATCAATTTGGATATGGAGAAATTATATAGTTTTGCGTTGGGAAAGTTGGCTTTTGATTTAAAAAGGGAAATCATATGTGTTCTCAATGAACTTTCTAATTTAAAAGTATTGGCACAATCTGAATCGAAATGGAATAAATCAATAAATCAATAAATTTATACCTCTTTTATATGACATCTCATAAGTCTTCTCATTTTCTTTGGATGTGAACATTTTACGATTCATATTATTTCTATGTCTCCTAAATAAATTTCAACTACATAATTCTTTTTTCCTAAACTTACTGTCATAGAGGTACATGAGTGAAGTACATCTAAACCAAGTGCACACATAGAGGCAACAAACACAATGTTTTTTTTGGTTGTATATCTATTTAAAATTTTAAATACATATTACCCGTTTAACTTCTATAACTTGCTTTTTTTTTTTGCATTCCAACCATATATATATATATAATCATTCAAAGTATTTAATAATTAGATCAATTTTATGATTAAATTTTACTCTATGCATATCAATGAAAATATTGTTGAAATTCAATTTAAGAAAGTGTATTAAAAAGAAGAACTATGTTACTTGCGCTGCAACATCACCAGAAGAAGTAAAGACATACAAACAAATAAGTGAAGCACACAATCCAAACACCTCTAGTTGTTATCAGCCATGAGGCCATTCACTTTAATTTGAAGTGAAAAATAAAGTTTCAAAAGGAAAGTTGAGATAGCGTTACATGAAAGGTTGTTTTTTAATTGAAGATGACATGATGATGCTTCCACGTTGGCGAACAAATACCATGAAAACATTGAAATATGTTGTCATATATTGGGTGTGACTTGTAGGCAATGCCACACATTATCAATATTTTTAGAAGCTAAGTAAGCATTTGTGGCCTGTTTGGGTATAATAATAACATTTTAGTCAATATGCTGATTTTTAGCTACAAAGCGCTGCACTTTGCAACGTGCATGCACCAACTCACTGGAAAACAAGCGGGGCCTATATGTGATACTTTTTAGGTAGATGAGTTAGGAATGAGTCAACAACAGTTAAAAAGCGAGAAAGTTCTCTAAATAAGACTAAAACATGAAAAAAAATTCATAAATAGGACCATCAATGTTTTATTCACAAAATATGACTCATTTACTCATATTTTGGGAAATTTTAATCAAGTTATTCTTTTTATAGGGCTAAATAAGTCCTATTTGGGGAATAAAACACACTTAAATCTATTTTTGAATTTTGTGAATGTGTTTAATTCTATATTGTGCAATTTCTAAAAAACTTCTGTGATTACTATTTCACGGAATATAATTCAAGCAGTCAAGCTAATTCATCGGTATTTCCATAAATATTACTCTTTGAAATGTGATGGATGAATACTTATTAAGTCACATTTTTGTCCATGACATTTTTATTAGTAATATTCAAGGAAAAATCCATTCTTTAGTTTACAAGGTTGGATTAGACGAAGTTGCTCAATTGTAGAAGAGTATAAGAAATTGATGGCAGAAACCCTTCATACCTTGGCGTTTTATTCTGATCCATTTTTTATAGTTCAAACTTACTTTATATAGTACTTATATAGTACTCATGAACTAAACATTTGAAAAATGAAAATTTTAAAACTCACACTTAGGTCGACTAAACTGCAGCATAGTGATCGATGTACCACCAAGTGTACGGTACATGAATTGTCTTTCATTTCACATTTACCGTTCTTCATAAAAGGTCTATTTGTACATGTTGTTTGTACACATTTTTTACACGCCCTTAGTTAGTTATGCATACAAGAAATTCATAAAAGAAATTGCACTCTTTTTTTAAAAAGGTAGAAAGGTGTTTGTGTGACATGTAAAATAAGAACACTCCTTCAGATCTCTTTACCTTCTCACTTCACAATTCCAAAATATATATCATGACTAGTAGTTGGGAAGTCATGACATATAACATGCTAATTTATCAAAATCTAAAAAATATTTTTTTATTCATTATATTAACCAAATGAAGTAAAAATAATATTTATTCAAGATTGATTTCCAAAATGAATTGCGTGAATATGTGAAAATTATAAAATATTTAAAAATAAAAATACAAATTTATTAATATAAACATATTTATTTGTTTATTATTTGTATACAGAAAAATATATGGAAAGTGAATATATTAACTCTTATTAAATTATAAGAAAAATTGAAAGGAGTATAAAGGTTTCCTGGTTGAATTAAAAGTAGATTTTCAAATGTACCAGTCAAATATCAATCAAAATTTGAAAAAAAAAGGCCATGGAAAAAGGAGGGCTTCTTCCTCGAAGTCCACCAAAAGAGAAATTGATAGAGATACCAAATGAGGAAGGTTTACAACGGTAGTTTCCAAAAAAGGAAGAAAATGGAACAACATTGGAGTTAGATCAGTACAAATCCGTCATTGAACTTGACTGATTAATTTTTTCTGTTTTTTACCCCAGGGGGCGTCGGGGGGGGGGGGGGGGGGGGGTTGGGGGGGGCTAAGGTAAACTGGGATCAATCTCACTCCATTAAGAATTGAACCCGGGAACTCCCATAAGGGAGAGTGAGTCGGCGACTAGCTGGACTAGACCGCTTCCTCAAACTTGACTGATTAATAATGCTTCTCATCTTTAGCGTTCTTGTTAGTTCACTCTCTTGCTTTGTTTTTAAAGTTTTTTCAATTATCAACATTTTGTACTTTTCTTATAATATTAGTAATTCCAGTAAGAGTTTCTCAATTCTTACCCCACCAAATATGGTGGTTATTATTGGGGCAAAAGAAAAAAGAAAAAACTGAATCGATGAAATGAATGTATTAGTTTGTCAATAACAATTAAATATTTGGATTTTTTGAAAGAAAAATATTTGGATTTGAAATCATTAACATTGATAACTAGATTGGGAGAGACTAATCAAAACGCAATACTTGTTTGGTAACATCGAAATTAGTTTTATGGGTTTAATTTGGTAAACTTAATAAAATTCTAACAGGAGTGACTGAATTAGCCGAATATGAAAATATTATATTCAAAATGTATTGCATTTATAAAATTAAGAAAATATTATACGAAAATAGCCAAAATGATCATTTACGTAACTTCAACCAATTCAACTAGAAAATTAGTTTTAACCCTACTCATATTGATCATTACACAATTTAGGGCAAGAAATTAAAATTACATATGAAAAGTTGGTTGATACAACTAATAAGTTGAAAATATGGATTAACATAGAGTGCAGTTTCATTCACTCCCTTTAAAGAGGATTTGGATCCTCTGCTACACGATATAGATGTCTTTCGCAGATCAACGACAACAAAGAGGGAGGAAAGCTATAAGATGACTGCAAATAATGGATGAGACGATTATTAAAGTCACATACCCTACTTGACTGTTAAAGTCAGATAGATAATTCGGAACCATTTAAAGAGGGTGATGATCACCCCCTTCTTTCTTTGGTTATCATGTGGCATTCCATTTTTTTGTTTTTCAAATCGCTGAAATTGTTTTATTTATATCCAATTTTGTAAAAATTTATCAAACTAAATATTTCATGATCTTTCCAGTTATATTGATATTGCATGAAAAAATTTGACAAAGATATATTTTTTCCAGAAATCATTTTTAGTCATTCTTTTATTTAAAAAATGCATTTTTGGTACAATATAAAAATCATAAAAAATAAAAATTCCAATATGTTTTTTTTTTTAAAATTGAACCATTAATGAAAAAATTATAACAAATGAATTAACCTGGCACATTACAGACCAAAAGGGTGGGGTGAACGACTGAACGCCCTCATTCGAGAGCCACGAGAGGTGAACAAAATTAGCTCTCCTTCACAAACTGGTGATAGCAGAAGAGATTCATGAATCATGAGTGAGGCAGTTGACACAACTGATGAAGGAGACAAATAAGTTATCAAGCCTGCCTTGTTTACCGCACTGGTTTGTGTAACGTGGTATCAAGCCTGCGAGTTGTAACTTGCAACTCTTACCCAGTGCCGCTGACAGTGGTAAATTGGTAATATCCACGTCGCCGCCATGACTCTGTCGCCAGCCACCACTTCCCTCAGCCTAAACCCCTTATCTGCCGTCCGCTTCCTCTCTCTCTGCCGCAGAACCACCAAAGCCACCACCGTCCACAACACCCACCACTGTTTCTTTTCAAAGCCTCTCACTTATCCCATACCATCACAGCTCTTCTGTCGCCGCCAGAGCTTCTGCTCCGTAGTTCGCTCATCTTTTTCATCAAGCGAATCAATCCAGAGGCCTTTCACTGTGAGTTTCGGGAGTCAAGAAACTGAAAGGGGCAGCAAAATCAGGGAATTCCGGAAAAGAGTTAGAATTGCGGATATCAAAGGAGGTCCTGATGAGGGTTTGGACAGATTGGGTGAGGCATTGGTGATTCGAGGTTGGGTACGGACTGTGAGAGTTCAGAGCAGCATTACATTTATAGAGGTATTGATATTGTCCTACTAATGCAGAATTCATTTTGCATTTGTTGGTCGAAAAGTTTTGAACTTTTAGTGTTTCTCACCATTTGTGATTTGTCCTATCCTTTTCTTTTTGCTTTTGCAGATTAATGACGGGTCGAGTCTTTCGAATATGCAATGTGTAATGAGCTCGGATGCAGAGGGCTATGATCAGGTAGTACAAATGAGACATTCATATTTTCATTCGGTTTTTATTGGTGTTATTGACAACTCTTGAGGTGTAGTGTTCTATCTGGAGTTGTGAGGAGTTTTGGTCCAAAATGCAGGAGATCAGATAAAGCCCCAATAGAAATTGAATAAATAATGTAGGACGTGTGAATAGTTGTTCTGTACATATAGATTGTTTTGCCACCTATGAGTACCTATCTCTAGCAACTTCAGAAACTAAGGGCGTGTTTGGAACTGATTCTGCTTCTGCTTCTTTTTTAAAAGCAGAAGCAGAATTAGAATCAGTTTTTAGAAGCTGGTACCCCCCAGCTTCTAAAAAAACTGATTCTGGGAGTAAATTAGAGCACCAAAAGTGCTTCTGGAATTTCACCCAAACACTCTAGCTTCTACTCCTGCTCTCTGAAGGAGCAGAATCAGTTTTGAGAATCAGATCCAAACACCCCCTTAGGGGGTGTAAGAAATACTTTTCTTCGAATTACTCTTTGAATTCAACCCCTACATTTCAGAACATTATCTCAATAGGTTTGATTATAGAATTGGGAAACGGACTATTGGAAGTCAAGGATTTTGGGAATTTATCAAATGGCATGTTTGGATAATGCTAGGGAAAGGGAAAAACAAGTTATTTTATTGTTTGGCTTTAGCATAGAAAATGCGAAAGAAAATTAAGTATGATTAATTCTTCTAAAATATCTACATATTTGCAAAATGGAATAAAGCAAAATGGGTCTCTAAACTGTTTGCGTTTCTTTGTTATGAAACAGCAGTCAGTCCATGTAATTTTCGATGCGATTTTTACTAAAGCACAGGGGTAAGGCTGCTTACATCCGACCCCTCCTTACCCCACCATAGGTGGGAGACTTTGCGGCACTGGGGTAGTGATGATGATGATGATCTACATATTTGTTTAGACTAACTAGTCTTTGCAGATACTGCATTGAAATAGTTAATAAAATGAGTTTGAATGAATATGAAAAACTAAATTTATTGAGTCCGAACAAATGCTCCCCCCATTGTTTTCCCTAGCATTTTTCTGAGTTCCAAAAAGACCTCAATTTTTTGTTCCAAGTAGTTTAATGATTTTTCAGTAAAAGTATTTCCTATATTGATGTAATAAAAGGTCTCTGAAGTGCGTACCTCATATTTGAATGATTCCATAATCCATATATCCATTTTCCCCAAAAGGGAGTAGTCAGTCATCCTTTTAAGGTGACTGATTGCTGACCTGACTACCTGAGTATAAAGTTTGGAGCTTTATGGACTGACGGTTGAGTGATATTAATAATAGTTGCTCAAGAGTTTTTTCAGACAAAGTTCGTGTGCATTGTGTATAAGCTTTTAGCTTGTAGAAGACTGATGCTTCTTTGTTGCTGCTCTTGACAATTGATATTTTTAAAAAAGTAAACAAAGTGTATATGTGTTTGTATTTCATTGCTTTTGTTGGAAGGTTGCGATTTTTGTAATTTATTTACCTTAAGCATTGTTGTTGCTTAATAGGTCGAGAATGGCCTCATCTTAACAGGAGCATCATTGTGGATACAAGGCACCATAGTACGCAGCCAAGGATCAAAACAGAAAATAGAGCTGCAAGTTGGGAAGCTTGTAATGGTAACCAGCTTCTTTTCATCTCCTTAAATCACACAATTGAAATAATATTGCCGTCATTTTTTGGTTACTTGTCTTCCAAGTGAAGTAACCCAGAAAACTAGTTATATCAAAACTTTTTTTTGGTAAATGGTAGGGTGCTTTTTTATTATTTGGATATGCTTTTACCTAATATCTGATATATAAACCTAAAATGGAAAGTAATTGCCAAATGCCAATAGAGAATGATGACTGCATGATTGTTTCATTTTATCTATAACAGTGTACACTTCTCCAAAGAGAAAATTAATAAAAAGTAATTCACGACTGAACTAAAAAAGGGGAACAGTGTTAGTACTGTAGAAATGTAAGAACAGATCCTAAAAACATATATTGACAGTAGAAGGTTGGGCCTTGAGCAACTTGTGGAGTTCCTCCCCTGTGTGCTAGAGTCATACAATTTGACTCCATATACTTGCCAATTGTTGGATTAAAACCAAACTCAACTCTCTTCGTTTATATTTGGCTTCACAGTGTTCACACTTCGGCATTCAGGTTTCATAGTTTATATTGGTTTTTTTATAGTTTTGTTCCTTTTGGTTTTTATTGGTTTCTATTTAGTTGAGATTTTTACAGTTATGGAAAAACATTACCAAACGAAAATTGAATTGCATATGGGTTAGGTTTTGGTAATGTCGGGCTATTTTGATCACATCAAAATGCTATATCCTTTCCTAGATCTCCATTGTGTGCGAGCGTAGGGACTAGGTGGGTCACTGGGCCCTGTTAGATGGTTGACAAAATTGCCAAAACTAAGGCTTTCAATGATCATTTGGATTCTAAATTGTAAAAAGATACAAAGAAAACAAGTGCTCTCTTAGCATAATCACTCTTCCTGTGGAATATCGATTATGATGTGGTTTCTTAAAAAAAATAATCGATTATGATGTGGTTTAGCATTCTAGAACAAAATTGTTTACTAAATTACTAGTAGCAGTAGATCAAAATCTCAAACCATATCTTGATATCTTATCCGAACTCCAAAGATTATATCATAAGAACTCACCCAATAGAACGATCAATTTTTTCCCTGCACTTTCTGGACTAAGTCACATTACACTTCAAGGATTTTTTGGAGTGATGAAATGTGGTAGTTAGCTATGTAGCACCGATACGGGTACGCGGAAACGCGGAAACGGGTACGGGGATACGACAAAACCAAAAAAGTAGGATACGGATACGAGACCATATTTATAAATATTAAAAGTTATGGGGGTGTATTTATAAATATGAAAAGTTACAGGGGTGTATTTAAAAATATTAAAAATACAATTTTTTTTGAAAAAAAAATAGACATATATTATCCTTTGACGTCTATTCATTCATGGTATTGAAGCATTTTACATTTTCAAGATACTTAGAAATAAGTTCATATTTTATCTCATATACACTAGTGCACCTCAAAATATAAATATAGTCAATAAGTCATTAATTTAAAATCAGACATAAGTCAAACAACTACAGTTTTGAAGTTAAAAGTGCAAGTACTCAAAGTTCTATAATAATGAAGATAGAAAACAATATTTTAAAAAGTTCTAATACATATTTCCGTCGGTGCTATTAATTTCCAGGGATAATTAGAATTTGGGATAGGAGGATGGGTGAATTAGGAATAGGCCCATTGGTTGTGTACTTGTGTACCACATAAAAGCAAGGTAAAAATTATTTTTAAATTTTTATTTTTTTAATGAATTTTATTATGTAAATTTTGAGTATTTGTTTAAAAAGTTTTTTTTTGGAAGTTTTTTTTTAAAAAGTTGATACGGGTATCCGTCAGGATACAAGTATCCAAAATGTTAAAAATATTTACCAAAAAATGGAAACTTTTAAAAATTGCAAATACGGCCCAGGAACGTACGATACGAGTATCCTAAAGTATCGGATACGGGAACGTTTCCGATACGCCGATACGGCACTCTAATGAAGTATCCGTGCTTCATAGGTAGTTGGTAGGTATTCAATATTGTCTTAGAGCATTGAACTAGGAAGTATGAAGCTCCCATTGTATTCAACAATAATTCATATGTTCAATATACAATGTTGGCTAATGTGGGACTTTGTATGGTAGGCATCAAGTTGATACCTTGATTTATCCATCATTACCTTCTCAAATGTCCACATTTTTCTTCCTGTTGGATCTTTTAGGATCAGTTTGGAACCTGAAAATGTTGGGGGAAGAAAACAGAAGGGAAATTTGGAAGGAAAATCTTTCATGCTAAAGTAAAAAATGAGTTCAAACCCACTTTATTTATATATTTCTTTTTATCGTTTTTTCTTGTGTGTGCCCATGAGAACATGATGATGTGTGCTTCATATAAAGCTCCAAGAGAGAATCAAATTATTCCAATAAAAAAGAAATGTAATTTCAAAATTGATACAGTTAGCACTAGAATGAAGCACCATTCTTACTAGGTACAACCAAACATAAAAAACTATTTTTGATAACTGCTTCAGATACCGACTTTCCTACCATTTCCCCATCACATACACAGCCTTAATTCTTCGTAATTGCCTTTCTTGATAATTTTCAGGTTGGTAAAAGCGATCCTTCCTTCCCCATTCAGAAGAAGCGAGCCAGTAAAGAATTTTTGAGAACCAAGGCACATCTTCGCCCTAGAACAAATACTTTTGGTGCGGTATGACTTGATTGTTGGATGGTACCCATGCTTTATTTTCAAGATTTATTCAACTTTGTGGATCCACATATGTTTTTTTGCTAGATTGCCTTAAACATATGACCCGTTTGGTAAATGCTTGATGACTGAATATACTAATTGATTGTATTGGCTTAATTAATAGTTAAGTGATATGCTTGGGTGAAGTGACTGATTAAATGTGTAATACCAATAAGATTAAAGGGAAGCCAGGTGCACGAAGGCATCCCCACAAGGTGAGGGTCTGGGGAGGGGTCCCACCCCAAGGGTGTATAAGGGTAAATCCTTCCCCTGTCATTTTTTTTACAAGACGCTGCTCCCATGACTCCTTTTCAAGAGTATGTAAGAGTATGCAATAGTTTTTTATTTGGGATGATACATAAAAGGATAACAAAATTGTCAAGGACTTATAAAAAAATGAAATTTGGCTCAAAAGTGGCTAAAAGCTGATTAGTTGTCTGAAAAGCCAAACCAGTCCAATGTAGGGGCGTTTAGTGCTTTTTGACAATCTTTTAAGGTTTCTCGAAATCTCGACCCATATGGGCATACCCAGAGGGGCTGCTGTGGTACCTGGGCTCAAGTGTATACATGTTATATTGCCTAAAACTTGACTTCTTTTTCAACTAATGCCACCTTTGTTGAACTTTATGTTCACCACTTTGCAGTCTTGATTGTGTGAGTTCTTTCTTAGGTTGCAAGGGTGAGGAATGCCTTGGCATATGCAACACACAAGTTTTTCCAAGAAAATGGTTTTGTTTGGGTCTCAAGTCCCATTGTCACTGCCTCTGATTGTGAAGGAGCTGGTGAACAGTTTTGTGTGACAACTTTGGTATGCAAGTTTTGATTTTAATAAATTCTCTCTATTCAGAAAGTGTATTTGTATGTTCGTAACCCAACATATGGCAGGGAAAGGAAAAAAGTGAAGGACTAGTTGATTTTTTATGTTTGAGAAATACTTAGGGAAGTCGTATTCAAAAAAAAACTTTTCCAAAATTTACACATAGTTAGTTTTGTTAGTCTCTTTTGCATATTACAAATATATGGATAAAATGACTTTGAAAAAATATCTAAAATGAATTTATTGAGTTTGAACCATTTATCTTCCCCAAGTTTTCTTTCCTTCTTATTTATCATTTCATTCTATTTTCTTTCCCTAGCTTTTTCTAGGTTCTAACCCTTACCGTTTGTTTGTTTGGTGTTTTGAAAGTATATGTATCAGACTATATTTTTCATGTCGTAAGCTAGTTATTAGCTTTTTCATCGATATCTTTCCACATGTTTCTTTTGGTTGAGCCGACTTTTTCTATAAGTCCTGTTTTTTTAATTATCTTCATTGAGTACCTTTTCAAGTAAGCTAAAACAAGTATTATGGATACAGTACCATTTTAACATCACTTTTATTCTAACTCCCTGCCCCCTTTTAATCTTCCTTAAGACCACTTGGAGTGGTGTAGGATTAAGAGTCCAAAATGCTATAAGTGGAATTTTTAGACTCCTAATTCCTTGTAGTGATTCATAATATGGGGGAGTAAAAGTGGGTAATAGGATGGAGGGTTTCAAATTTGAAGGGTGGAGTTGACTCCCTCAAATTAAATGGAAAAGTAAAAGTAAAAGGGATAGGGGACGGACAGGGCTCTGCGCAGAGGGAAACTGGCATCGTGGGACATGCATGCGCAGGAATTAATTCATTACATGACGTCATGATGACGTCATGCTGGTGTCATTGAGCACTCCCAACGACTATAGCTTGTTTGTAATTAAAAAAATTGTTAGATCTAACGGCTGTGATGATTTAGACACTGTTTGAACGGGAAAAAATTGATCCAACGGCTGAAATTGAAATCTAACGGTTAAAATAATTTATTTTATTTTTCCATTATTTTTAATTAATATTTTGACCGAAATCACTCAGCAAAAAACGTAAAAAAATTAATGAAATTTATTTTTTTTACATCGGAATGTGTCTTTTTTATTTTATAATTAATCAGAGAAAAAATAAAAGGAAAACATTACTTATAATAATTTAATTAATGTTTTACTAAATTGATATGTAAAAAATGTGCAGAGTGTATTTTATTGACGGTGCTGGAATGCAGAGAATAGGAGTCAAAACACTGTTTTCATATCGACGGAGTCCATTTTTGACATTTAGACTCTTGCACCACTCCAAATGGTCTAAGAGAGAAGATTAGATAATTTAGGAATGGACAGAAAAGGAAAAAGGACAAAGGGTATTACTTTAAACATACCCTTGTAGGCTTTTGCATATACTTTAAATTTGTAAACTAGCTTATCAACTACTCCCTCCGTCCCCTTTTAAATGTCCCGTTTAACTATATTGGGATGTCCCTATTTAATTGTCTCATACCTTATTAGGTAAAGTTTGTGTGGCTCAAAATCATTCTTACTTTATTCTTACTTTATCAATTACTATCAACCACACAAACCCACTTTTTTTAAAACTCGTGCCACCCTCTTCCGGGACATTTAAAAGGGGTCGGAGGGAGTAATTTTTACAAACCATATGAGACCATAAAATCAGCTAGCTTATCTACTACTCCGTGTAACTTATGGTTTTGTAGCCATAACTTGGAAGTTATCATATCCGCTATCAGCTAACTTATCAGTTTTTTGCCAATCATAGGCTTACTTTTATTCTTCATATAACAATATAAGGGCTTTGTTTACATGACAGATCCCAACCTCTAAAGAGCCTAAAGACTCTCCAGTGAATGATATCCCTAAAACTGAATCTGGTTCTGTTGACTGGTCTCAAGTAAGTAAAAGATTACTCATGTGTTTAATTCATCCACCCTTTCCTCCATGAAATTGAAAAGCAGCTAGATGATCACTGATAAGCTAAGTTCTGTTAGTACTAGCCTACTAGGGTTTTATCCTCATAAATATGTTTGTATTTTTTTATTTTTTAAAGATGGTTCTGCATCTTTATATTACAGGATTTTTTTGGGAAACCAGCCTTTTTAACAGTTTCTGGACAACTCAATGCTGAAACATACGCAACTGCTCTTAGTGATGTATACTCTCTTAGCTATTCATCATTTTATTTATTGAGAAATGCTATAGCCTATAGGTACCCCAAAATGGGGTACTCCATTCTTACCCCGGCCTAATGTGTGGCCACAAATGGGGCAACACATTTAAGTGGGGCCAATTAGGCCGGGGTAAGAATGGGAAACCCCTTTTTGGGGTACCTTTAGCATTAGTCTTATTTATTTATTTATTTATTTATTTATTTATTTAATTATTTATTTATTTATTTATTTTATGGCATGTCAATGGGAATCCCCTATTGACATGGACCTTTTTCAAATTTACCATTTCTGTTCCTTACTTCCTTTTGAATGAGATATGGATTTGTTTGGTTTGTGCACAGGTGTATACATTTGGTCCCACATTCAGAGCAGAAAATTCTAACACTTCCAGGCACCTGGCAGAATTTTGGGTACCCCCTTCAGACTATATCGATTATTGCTTATATTATACTCTTGTTTCAATTTTTTTTGCCCCAAAAGAGTCAGGTTTCATTAAACAAAGCTAATCTTTTATGTAATTTGACAAAAAAAAAGAAAAGTAAAAATGGTTTAAACATGATGAATTCAGTCAAATCAAAAAACAAAATTTTAAATTACATACAAGTTAAATGTGATGAACTTAAGATTTCGTGACTTTTGTAACTTGCCATTGTTAATAAAGTTTTACCTCCACTAAACACATTTTTTTGGGACGGAATATATGACTTGCTAGTTTTTTTCACTTTAGAAGTTGTTACTATAAAAAAAATAATTCTTGTGTATTATTGTACAAGAAAGATGATTGAGCCTGAACTTGCATTTGCTGACTTAGATGATGACATGTCATGTGCGACCGCATATCTCCAGTACGTAGTATGTCACTTTTTCAGATCCATCGCTCCTTTCTTGAATTTGTATGAATGCAATATGTATTAATATATACTTGTATTTTTTACTTCACCTATATTAATGTAATTCATGAAAGGTGCAATATATTCTGGAGAATTGCAAAGAAGACATGGAATTCTTCAATACTTGGATTGAGAAAGGAATCATCAAAAGATTAAGTGTAGGAGTTGCTAGTCTGCTCAGCCATTGATATTCAAATGCTGATATATTTTGCATATGGTGCAAGTGATCTTTTCTTCTATATTCCTGTTGTCAACAGGATGTTGCTGAGAAAAATTTTGTGCAGTTGACTTATACTGATGCAGTTGAACTATTGCTGAAAGCAAAAACAAAGTTTGACTTCCCAGTAAGTATCTTTGGGGTTACAAAACTGGCATCAGAATTTGTGTTACAAATTTACAATCCTTCTGTTATCATATTAAATGGCAAGTAAGTCCTTTTATTCAAATTAACATTTGGTTTTTTTAATAATCTACGTCTGTTAGTCATTTATATTTGCAGCTCAAGGCATAGTTAGTTAAATACAGTACGGGAATTAAACGGGGTTTAATACGTACGTGTTTTATTCGGTAACAAAGGTGAAAAAGACGGTCACAAATTCGTTGAAAAATACGTTGACTTTTAAAAAACGTGTGAATACGTATACGTGTATAATACGATATATGTTACAAAAATTCGGACAAAAAATACGCGATATTATTTTGAACATTCAAAGTATATACTTCACAGAATAAGATATATAATAAAAACAAATAAAAGTATATACATATTCAAGTAGCATATCTCATTACCACACAAAAGAATAATTTGTAATTTCATAAGTCGATGAAGAAAATAAAAATAGTAATCAAGTCCAAGATATAATTTTGTAAAATAAGGTCAAAAAATGAGGAGTAAAAACAATAGAATGAGACTAACTTAAAATCATTGTCTTTATATGATCATCAAATAACACTCAAGTCAAACTCATGATTTTCATCAAGATGGTGAATGACATATGAGAAAAGTACGTTGTGCGACTGATACACTTATTATTGTTTGTGTGTAAAAGCTTATACTAAAATATGTTAGGTTTAGAAAAACCTTAATTTTGATATGATATCATCATAAATCCAATAGTAGTTCAAGTTTTGATCTTGTAGGAAGCTAGCTTTAGTCACCATGCAAATAACTTTAGTGATTAATAATTGCATTGTAACAATACAAGAACATGGGGTTACGAGGAGGAGGTTTCTTTTTTGCTTTTAAGCTATTGTTGATCTCATATGCATTTTATGCACTAATTCAATTGGTCAATTCATGTTTCTAGTTTTTGTAAAATACGGAAAAAAATACGTTTTATACGGGAAGTGGGAGTTTTTTTCCTTTTTAAACGGACCGACATTATTTTTTGTTTTAAACGCGTTTTTTTGTTAAAAAAAACGGTACGTAAAAAAACATCCTTAGTTATAAAAACATCCTTAGTTAAACGGAATAAAGCTAACTAGGGCTCAAGGGCTCTTTTGGTTGAGATATTTTGAGGAGTAGGGAAGAGAGGGTTTGGCTGTTGTTTAGTCATTTATTTTCTATGTTTAGGATGTTTTTACTTGGACTGTTCTCAGTCCTAGACTAGACCATACTTAAACATACCAGACCAGACCGGACTTCCGTAGTTATAAAATACGAAGAGACCAGACATTTATCAGACCAGATCAGTTCATACCAGACTTAAATAGACCAGACCAGACTTAACCAGACCAGACCAGCAAATTACAGTCCAATTAAAAACATCCTTAGTCTTAGATTAATGAAATATTATGCGTTGAGAAAAACCATGTATTTCAACATTTTATAAATGTTATCTTTATTTTTTCCCAACCATCGGAATAAATAAATAAATAAGATGAACATCACTCCGACCTTCCTCTCATTCTGCCATCCCACTACCAAACAAGGGCTAATGTTCATGCCCAACTGATTATTCTGCTATAGGGTTTACTAATCTATTATGCATTTTTGTAGGTGAACTGGGGATGTGATTTGCAAAGTGAGCATGAACGCTATATCACGGAGGAAGTGTTTGGTGGTTACCCTGTTATAATAAGAGATTATCCAAAGGTAATAATTTTGAAATTGACTTATATTGATTAACAATATAAAGTGGTGTCAGATAACAATTATTTGTGGGTTCCCCATCAAAATCTTGCAGGATATCAAGGCATTTTACATGCGCGAGAATGATGACGGAAAGACTGTTGCAGCTATGGATTTGTTGGTTCCTCGGGTATGCATTTATTTTTCCATTGATATCCTTATTTATGTGTACTTTTAAGTCAACAAAATAACGCTCTCTGAATGTCATAATAAATCTCGTTCTTTCCTTTTCTCTCTAGCCCTAAATAATCCCCTTTCCTTTTAAAGATATCATTTTGTGGGTGATATTGTTGCTCTCTTCCCTGAAAAATTGAACTACAAACTTTCCACTTTATAAAAAGCCGTGTGAAGTCAAACCAGGATATACCGATATAATATTGGGATTGAAAGAGCACATGTTTTTCTTTGACCTTTTATTCTAAACTACTCATTTGACAATCCTTCCTTTTTTCCTTCCTCTCGTAGCATACCTTAATTCACTACTATTCATATGGGAAAATCTGCAAATATGCATGCCCTTGGAGTTTTCTCTAGGCTCAAATTAGCCCTTATAATTTTTCATGGTGCAAATATGCACCTAACATTTCTCTTCAAGAAAAATTAGCCCTTGTTGGTATTAAATGCTAAAGAAAATGTTAAAGATGACTAATAATAATAATTTGCTTAATATATTCTGTAAAAAGATGATAAAAAAGTAATTATTTATAAGTTTTCAAAAACTGCAAAGGATATACAGAGTGTTTAAACTGTGCACTCATTTTGAGTATAGCTCCTGTTGTCTCTCTAACATCATAAAGTATGGCCAATACAGCCATAAGAACATACTCTTCAATCGTTTATCCTATTCCGTTGTTTCCTTTAAGGTGGGTGAGCTTATGGGTGGAAGCCAGAGAGAGGAACGAATTGAGTATCTGGAAAAACGCTTAGACGACTTAAATCTGAATAAAGAAAGCTATTGGTGGTATCTTGATCTACGCCGTTATGGTTCAGGTTTTGTAGTCTCCACATCTTTTTGAGTTAATACCCAGTTTAATCTCATAACCCTACACTATTACTCAAGTTGCTCACTTGTGTTAAGTTGTATATTAAAACTGTATAAACTGGATCCAAATTGCAGTCTTTTTTAATATACTCCCTCGTCCCGAAATTAACTTCCACCTTTCCTTTTTGGGATGTCCCAAAATTAACTTCCTACTTTATTTCTACTTTTGGTAAGTTCTTGCTTTCAAAGTACCCATTTACCCTTTACTTTTACCATTCACTTACCTCATTTAATTAATTTGGACCTCTCTTTACTATGCAAAGGTACTCTTCGAAAGTCAACTTTTACTATTTTCCTACCTAAAAACCCTTGAAATCAAACCCGAAGTTAATTTCGGGATGGAGGAAGTATGATTTTATATAATAATTTTATCATATTCAACTGCTTCTGAATATATAAGTTTTAATTATTAATATGCATAATTAGGATAGAGTTGACTTTATTATGGATTAAACATTGTAAACCAATCAGGAAACCTTAAAATGAGACAGATGTGAGTAACTTTCCTAATAAATATTTACTGCTATAACACGCTCCTAGTGAAACAGTAGTTTCTGCAAGACATACTCGTTTGTCTGATTTTGTGGGGAAAATAACTGAAAATTGATGCCTGTTTGTATGTATCTCAGTTCCTCATGCTGGATTTGGACTAGGCTTTGAGAGGCTTGTGCAATTTGCAACCGGGTTAGATAATATAAGGGATGCTATACCTTTCCCTAGAACACCTGGCAATGCTGAGTTTTGAGCCATCATATTGGGGATTCAAACAGAATCTCTGGTGTGGGGTTTGGATTTCTGATCCGTTTGCTTTTAGAAGAAGGATGTTTTGCAAGAAGAGTAGACCATGCATCCTAGGAGTGCGGTGTTAAAAATTCTAGGGAAATTTTCTGAAATCAAGTTGATTTCCCTAAACAGGAGTAGTATGTACTATCATCTTGAAATTATACTGTCATCTTGTGGCGTTATCGGGCATTAATGTGGCAATACTTTTGCCGTGATATGACAGTTTCATTTCAAGGTGGTAGTACATATTCCTATCTAGAAAAGAAAAATAGAAGTTACTTCTATGTAGTGTTGGGCAATATTTTTGTTACTTCATTACACTACATCTACTAAGAGATGCAGTACGAGTATACCCTTGATATATATTTTTTGTTGTTTAAGACAATTAATTTTGTGCGGGTAATGTAATAAGTTGTAAGTGCAATAGAATTATTATTCAGCACTTGAACACTTTCATAAACAATATCATTTTTTGTTTTGTTGTTTTTTTGTTATTATTTTAAGGTGTATCTGGAAATAATTTGTTCGAGGAGTCGATATTGTCATGTTCCATACATAGGGAGTGTTTGGAACTGATTATGCTTCTACTTTTTTAAAAGCAGAAACATAATCAGAATCATTTTTTGTTTTATTGTTTTTTTTGTTATTACATTAAGGTGTATTTGGAAATAATTTGTTCGAGAAGTCGATATTGTCATGTTCCATACATAGGGGGTGTTTGGATCTGATTATGCTTTTGCTTGGTTTTTAAAAGCAGAAGTAGAATCAGAATCAATTTTTCAGAAGTTGATCTCCCCCGCTTCTAAAAACACTGCTTTTAGGAGTAATTTGGAGCACCCTAAAAGGGCTAAAACACTTCTACACTTTCACCCAAACACTCCAATATATTTTTATGTTTCATGTCTTCATGAAAGACTGAAAGAGCAGAAGCAGTTCTAAGAAACATGTCCAAACACCACCATAGTTTGCTTCAAATGTTGGCTTAAGCTACATGAAAGTCGATTCCCTGCCACTTTTTAAGAGTTATTCCCTGTTTTATATTCTCTATGTATATGTTTATCTCGTAAACCCGTGACAGAGAAAATAAATTGTCTCTTTTAAGCAAGACTCGGGGTTCAAGGCCGTACACGGGACCATTTGCCATGGCCCGTGGGCTGATCATTTCACTGCCTAATATGATTTTTGATGGAGAAACCCGTCTTCCCATACAATGAAGGTTTTCATTTGGGAGGAACTGAGGGAGAGAAGGGCAAATGGGAGAGTGATGAACTAGTACAACACGAAGTAGCTAATTAATGGCACTCTTAGTTTCGAAGCACGGGCCATTTTTAATTTTTTTTCCTCAAAAAATCCCATTTTCCGGAACTCTAAGCACGAAGAGTTTGGGATTTTATATAGTTTATACCTGGTTTCATTAGACTCTTAGAGAACATATAGCACATCAAGTTTCAATGTTACCACTTGTGGAGTTACAAAGGTGCATCGGCCCCCCAAATATGCATAAACTAAAAATGTAAATTAAGTATTAGAGGTTGTTTGGTAACACTGTTATCAAGCTTATCAGTCAGCTTTTTCACCAAACACGTTACTTTTGTTTTCACACGCTGAATTGTGTAATAATAAGAAAAAGTAAGGTTGTAGTTACTTTTCTGGCTGTATTTGTTAAAGTTATTGTAGATGACCATTTTAGCTATTTTTACATATAATTTTTTCTTTATTTTATTAATAAAATATATTTCAAAAACAATTTTTCCTTAAATAAGCAGAATCAGCCAATGCAACTACTTCACACAGAATTTCATAAATTTCAGCAGAATCAGCTGAATCAACCGATTTTCGTGTTACCAAACGGATTCTATTAAACTTTACCCCTGCGAAATAATTCTCTTAAGCTCTCTATGCCCTTCTATATATCACTAAAATTGGGTAATGATGGCGAGAAGAAACAAGTTTTATATGACTTGTTTCTAAGGTGACCCTTCATGAGGAATATGATTCTAGAAGAAATTCCACTTATGGTCCTTCGAGTTTTGCACCAATTCCACAATTAGTCCTCGTCTTTCACTTTATCCATTTTTGGTACCTGACTATTGTTTTCTTGACCATATATAGTCCTTTTTCGGTAGTAAAAATGCCCAGAGATGGACCGAAAATGGTCAAGAAAACAATAGTCAGGTACCAAAAACGGATAAAGTGAAAGATGAGGACTAAATATGGAAATGACACAAAACTCGGAGGACCTAAAGTGGAATTAATTTTATGAAATATTCAGTTTATAAACACCCTAAAAGATGATCCTTCCATTATTGAGTAACTAACTAACAAAGTGATAGGGTCATATCTCACAAGTGTCCATCTCCCTTCTCACTTCTCAAAATAGAGCTTATGTGTTTGGTTACTTACGGTAAGACTGTATACAAAGGCCCTGTTTGTTTAATGGCGGGTGGATTCCAAACCGCTGCATTATGCAGCGTTTCCATTTGTAAATTTTTGGCGGATCGGGGAAAACCGCCAGCATCCAAACGGGCCCAAAATCGGAAGAATAACACAGAGGGAAATAGAGAAAATATGAACGTATGAAAACGTAAGAAGAATTCAAAAACTTAATACTACATTAAAAGTTGATATCAAGTGCATGTTCAGTCCAGCAAAAAAATTTGCATGTTTAGTAATCTTTTTTTATCTAACCATGTCACACATTGTATAAATTATTAGTTTTTCTATTTCATTTTGCTAGATTGTAAGATGATAAAAAAGAATAAGCCGAGAGATACCTTTAGCTGCATATATATAACAGTTTGACGTTTTCTTTATTTTACATATTTAAAATTATTGCACAATTTAACAAATTCAACCATTTTAATCATTACTGAATATTGATCAACATATCCGTGCTTGAATTTCATTTTTAGTACTCTCAATTTATTTAGGAATCTAGAGCTCATTTGTTAATCCAATTTAGCTTTTCATTCTCACTAGCCAGTTCTTTTTACCCCAAAACATTTTTTTTATATATATTTGCGTTCTTAATTGTGAAGTTACCAAAATAAATGTGTTAAGGTATTTTTTGCTACATTTGCTGAACACCATCTTTCATTTAACTTGCTCTTTCTAATAGTAAACTGTCATATACTCCGTAATATTTTATAATTCAACACATCAACCAATTTAGCCACAACTTCAGCTCATTCAACCATTGGTGTATCTGATAAAGACCTTGAATTCAAGTCACTAAGGAGTTATAAACTTAAGAGTTTTTTCTCAAATAACGATCTTCTAGTTCGAGGACAACTTGATCATTTCTTTGTATCGCCTATAATAATTCTTTCAATTTACACAGAGGTGTATAGACTATATTGAGAAGTGAGAAACAACTAATGTACTCTCTCAATTCGTAAGGGTGAAGTGTGAGTTCTTGGAAACTGAGAATTAATCCATCAAAATCGGATCGATTAAGCTCAACAATCGTAACAAATAACTAAACATGCTCCTAATGATGTTGTTTAAGTTGATCTCGTAACATGTTGGAGACCGACTGAAATCAAGGAGGCATAAGTTATCCGGAACAAAAGGTTGTGGGTGGGTAAGGTTGGACACTTGGACGGACTAGGTCAGGTGTGTCCTATGGTTTGTGAGCTTTGTTAATTACTCCAACAACATCGACTTGATAACATTTTTTGCTTAAACCTCACACAAAATGTGATTTGATATGATAAAGCAAAAGGGGGCGTTTGGACAATGGCGTTTCAACTAAAAAATAGCGATTTTAGTAATTTTCAATAAGTGAAAAACACTGTTTGGTGCTATTCTTCCTAGCATTTTTGAACGAATCATTGATTGATCAAATGAAAATGTGATAGTTTCGATAAATATGAGAATTTTGAATTAACGTTTTGAAATATGTTGCTTTCTACTAACTGTCATGGGCAAACAACTAAATTACCAAACATCTTCCATCAATCCGTTAACTTATTAAGATCTCGTTAACATAATCACACATTCACTAAATGCTAAATGCCATACACACCCATTATCCTTTTATTAACCCCCATCACGTAGAGAACACAATATCCCCATCCATTTTACCTGGCCTTTTATGCCGCTTATTTTTCGGAACAAAATTAGGACCGAACGAAATTCATAATGTACACTTGAGTATATTGAGTTAGGGTAGCCATAAATTTCATTCCTCCCGACAATCAAATTTGATTGGGACATAAATTTATTTATACATAAACTAATCAAGTGCTCATAATCTTCTTCATCACTTTATTCGTATTGATGCAATGGAAGTGCAATCAGTGAATTACAGGCGATCTGATAACTCGACTCAGTAGTTGAAGTGATTGGAAAGCGACGATTACAAACAAAACTTGTGGACGAGAGTTGAATCGGATAAAGTCGTAAAGTGGCAAATAAGCCCCTGAACTATTTGCATATTTGCAATTGAGCCCCCAAACCTGTTGACCTCACTAATACACACTTTAACCCGAAAAATAAATGCAATTGGACCCTTTTGACCTGTTACCAACTGGTTACGTCCGGTGAGCAATTATTAAAGATGATGTGGGGTGACATGGAATGAAATTGGATAAATAATATCCATGTGGCCTATTTTGAATGTTCCTCAAAACGGTTGTCTGAACCTCAAAAACCTAAACGGTTTTCTTCTACACCCGCGTTTTTTTCACAAGCATCTTCGAATACTAAGCATCTTCAAGACCTTAATGTTGAACCAAAGAACATCCCTTCATAGTTAGTTTCTCCGCCTAGGCATGCCCGAAATCAGAAAGAATCTGTGCAGACGAGTGCGGCTAGGTTTTTTTGGAAGTTATACATAAATCATGGGGGGGAGGGATTTTGTCCGAGGGCCCATGTTGAGGTATGTTAATGGAGAAGTAGAGAGAATTGAAGTTGATGTAGATTACATCTCTTACCCTCACCTCCTTAAGTACATTAAGAAGGATAGGTACTCCAACATTATGGTCCTGTATTATAAACCATGTCATGAACCCATGGAAGCTTTACGATTGTTGAGTGATGATGCAATTACTATTTTTTTAATTGAGGAAGCTGCAAAATGGGGTGAGTTAGACATTTATGTGGAGCATGGATAAGATGATGCTTCCCTTGTTTTGGAGTTGGATTTTGGTAGATACAAAGAGGCTGGAACTGTAGGTAGTGATGAGCAAGAGCATGTTGATGGTACTGCCCCTATTGGTGACCAAGAGGATGTTGATGGCACTCTACCTAATGCTGAGGAGGATGATATCCATGATACTGCCCCTACTCCTGAGCAAGAGGATGAGCCTATTGAACCTACTGCTGAGAAATATGATACTCATGTTACTGCCAGCACTGTTGATGGTGTTCCTAGAGGTGTTGATGATGAGAGATCTGAGAGTGATGATGATGATTATGAACATGTTGAAGAGGAATATACAGATGATGATGCTGATGATGAGGCAAATGATGCTGATGAACTGTTATGAGGTGATCTTGTTGTAGGTGCAGACTCTGATAGTGAAAGTGATGATGATGACTATGTACCTGTACAAGAGGAAGATGCAGAGAATGCTGATGAGGAAAGTGATGGTGATGACTATTATCAGGTGATCTTGTAGGTGCAGACACTTTTACTCCAAGTACAAAAAGTGAGAGTGAACATGATGTGAGTGTTGTTGCTGATTAGGCTTCAATTGAAGGACATGCAAGGGAGTTCCATGAAGGTGATGATGACACGGATAGAATTATGTTCCTGATGAAGAAGAAGACCCGCATGATGCTCATGATCAGAGTTATGTTGACAGTCATGCTTTAGATGGAAGTGATGATGAGAGTTTGTACTATGACAATGAATATCCTTCTAGTTATGTGTCTGAAAATGAGCTGCAAGATACATCAAAGAAAACTGATAAAAATCAATTCCCTTTCTATAATCCAGAAGCAGATCCACCATTATTGGAAGTGGGAAAATTGTATGATGATGGAAAACAGTTCAAGAATGCCCTGATAAGGTATGCCATACATGAGAAAATAGACATTCGTTTTGATAAAAATGAACCACTGAGGGTTAAAGTGATAAAAATGAACCACTGAGGGTTAGAGTTGTATGTGCGGCAGAGAATTGTTCCTTTCATTGCTTTGGTTCTTGAGAAAGAAACTTAGGCTGCTTTCAGATTAAGACTTTGGTTCTTGAACATAAGTGCAACTAGAGGTTTTCTTTGAAGACTGTTAGCTAGAAATGGATATAAAATAAATTTGAGGCCAAGATAATTGAGAATCCAAGCATAGAGCACATGGAACTGAAAAAGCATATTGAGGAGACTTTGAAGACCAATGTGAATGTATGGATGGTTGGCAGGGCTATCAATGCAGTTCTTAAATCCTTGAATGCAAAGTTTGAAGACCAGTTTAAAAGACTGAGGGATTATGCACAAGAATGCCTAGACTCAAATCCAGGTAGCACAGTCAAAATTCTGACTGAAAGGCATACACCTGAAGAGCATGCTGTCTTCAAGAGAATATATGTGTGCTTTGCAGCAATGAAAAGAGGCTTTCTTGAAGGACGTAGGAAGTTCATTAGACTGGATGAATGTTTTATAAAGACTGCTTTGAAGGGTGAGATACTATCTGCAGTTGGTAGGGATGCCAACAACTAAATGTAGCCGATTGCTTGGGCAGTTGTTGAGATAGAGAATACAAACTCATGGAGATGGTTTTTGAGCCTTTTGAAGGATGATTTGGGGATAAAGAGTGATGCTGAATGGACTGTCATTAGTGACCAGCAAAAGGTAGTGCTAATTACATTTTTTGTTTACATTTACTACATCTAAAATGTGATTTTGTATATGCTAACACTATTTACATTGTGCTGGATGGATGTTTTATAAAGACTGCTTTGAAGTCTGCTGATTACATCTAAAATGTTTTAACACTGATTTACTTTTTATTAAATAGCTACCACCTTTTCATTTTAAGATCTTTTTAGTTACTGAAAGCTTGATCATGATCCTCTGCCATAAGGTAGAGTGCCTTGCGGCATCCGACGACCGGGATGCAACAAGGACGACCTTGAGATTGGCGAAGTGGTGGAGCCCAAGATCTTCGCCCGTCGAATTTCCAATCGAACGGCTCAGAAGAGTCAAACACCATGTCTTGCTTTAACAATTACAAGAGCACACTGATTGTTATGATATGGTGTTAACAATTACGGGGGCATACTACTGGAGTGCTATTTGAGATGCTGGCGTTTGTGGCCGACATGGCCACCAAGGCTCCATATGTAATGGAGTGCTATTTGGGATGCTGGCGTTTGTGGCCGGCATGGCCACTAAGGCTCCATATGTAATGGAGTGCTATTTGAGATGCTGGCGTTGGTGGCCGACATGGCCACCAAGGCTCCATATGTAATGGAGTGCTATTTGAGATGCTGGCGTTTGTGGCCGGCATGGTCACCAAGGCTCCATATGTAAGCCTCTTTTAACTTTCATCTCTTCTAGTTTAGTTTGTCTTGTTGTTCCTGATTTGCACTGTTCTCCATCTTTGTTTCAAGTCGTTTCCATCAATTTGCGTCAACTAGGCGCTCCTCACCTATCGTCATCTTGATAGGTTAGAACATTCTGTCACTGTGATCACAATTGCTTATTCTGTACATAAGAAACGAGAGTACATAAGTATCAAAGTCTCCCAGTTTATAGTTCCTACCCGAGCCTCCGAGTCTCACAGTGCTCAAGTTTCCTCGCTTGGGACTATTCGGAATAATATTTTATACACTTATTTATTTAGTCCAGTTTGTAAATAGCCTAGGCGACGTAGGGCTGCTATTTTTGAGCCCATGTAAATTGTTGTATAAATACTCCTTACGTAATGATAAGGTTGTAAATTTTAACCCTAAATTTTGTCATGATGTGCGTCAAAATAATAATTTCATACAACGATTATACTCCGTATGTAGTATAACGATGTAAGGTTCGTATCCACAAGGAAAGAAATACTTCTCTTTTTATGTAACTAGTAACAAGGGGGTTTTTAAGTTTGATTTGATTTAAGGGGTATTTAAACACTAAGTTGAATGACTTATGTTGTTTACTAGCAAAATACTATCGTATAAATTTTAGAGAGAATAAAGTGACATCCTTATGTAAAATCTGAAAGCTCATAGTGGGTGGCTCCGATCCCTTAACATTCTGCTAGGCAGCTAGGGTGGATCTAGCTCAAAAGGAGTGGGGGCATATGCCCCTAATAATATTCAAAAATGATGTTTGTACCCACTCTTATACCCACTTTTGTACCCACCTATGTTTGTGAAGTGTTTTTTCTTGTCTGTGAATCCCGGTTCACAGACAATATTTTGCACAAAAAAAATATTGTCTGTGAATCAGGTTCACAGACAAAAAAACACTTCACAAACATGTGGGTATAAGGTGGGTATAAGAGTGGGTACATCAAGCATTGTTGAATAATATTTCCCCCAAATAAATCAATGTTTTTTTATGCACGTAGCATTTTGCCCCTGAATAAAGTATTTTCTTGTCCATTAAAAATGATTACAAGATGATCATATGTATTAGGTATAATTTTAGAGAAAGTTTAGGAAAAGTGATCGAAATGAATAAGTTGAATCAATCAAAAAATATTGATTCCGTAAACTTAATTAGATATAGATCTATCAACTCTTACAACCGAAATGCATTTTTATGTAAAATCAAATTTAGCTTAATTTCAAAAGTAACAAATGAATTGATTCTATTCATTAACTTTCCTAATAAAACAAGAAGGTTTCTTAAAAATAAAGTTATATTTATTATATTCTATAGATGTAGTTTTAACAATACAAATCATCGCATCCCTTTGTTACTTTCTTAATTACAACATTTTATATGAAGTTTAATAAGGATTACACATATTAATGTAATGAAATAATAATACTAAAGTGCAGTGGCGGATCCAGAACTTTTTTCAAGGAGGAGCACTATCGCATGAGTAGGAACGGGTCGGGTCGAGTGGTCACTGGTCTATTTTTGTCAAGATCCCGTGATGATTTTTTCATGGCAAACCGCTTTTTTACAATTTTGGCTTGAATTAGATATGAATGTACTAATTCCTGCAAAATCCTTGACAAAAGTAATGGAAATTGTTAAGAAAAATAATGAATGCATATTGCAAGACAAGAGTTTTCGGTCCATAAAGGTCATCTCATATATTAGTAGTTGTATCATATCTCAAATGTCTAATTTTGGACAAAGATAATCCATACTTAACAAAAGATTATCAATGCCGCTTTTCAAAAAAGTGTAATGACAATATTAATAACATGTCTAATTGCAATTAATCACTCCATCACAGCTATGTAATCATTTTCATTTCTCATTACAATTAACATATGTTCTTTGATGGAATCATCACATTATATAATACGGAGTAGTTTTTTGTTTTGTTTAGGCGTGCGGGAAACAAGTATTATAGTACTAATACTATAATTTAGCTGAAATTTATTACGAGTAATTATGTAATACTACCTTCGTCCCAAATTGATTTGCAAAATTAACCTGTCTTGGTCAAACAGTTTCATTTTGTTCACTTACTTAAAATGTCAATTTTTAATTATATTTAATTTGGAGCTTGCAACTTTGAAGATATTTTAATGTAGTTTCTGAATATGTAAATTTTAATTATTAAAAATTTGTATTAAATATCAATAAAGAGAATTTAACTTTAACATTGGTTGACAAAAAATATTGACTTTGCATGTCAATTTGGACGAAGTGAGTATGAAAATTGATAAATTGTGTGGATTTTTAAAAGATGGCTAAACTTTAATTTCCTCTTAAACACATGGAAAAAGTGGCATTGTTTGGTATTGGTATGGCATGGTACCGTCCCGTTTACAAATCGAACCGTACCGAACGGGTTTAGGTCTAAGACCGATTCGAACCGAACCGTTTGAATAGTCACGGTACGAGTATGGGTTCGGCCAAATATTGGAACGGACCGGACCACGCCCCTCCTACTTTTGGATTTAAAAGGCCACTGAAAGCGAAAAGGCATCTACAAAAGCAAGCAGGAGCCTTAAAAATTAATCTACCAAGCCTGGATCTTCAAATGCATAATACGGAGTATAAATTTTTGATAGGATAAAATGAAATCTTAATTTAAAACCTGAGACTTAACCGTGGGTGGCGGCTCACTTTTTTAAAATTTATTACCTTGTCATATATAGTCATATTTTGATCATATACGAAGTACAATACGTAGTAGTACGTAGTCACTTTCATATTGTATTACACTATTACCCTCATCTCGTTCAAAGTTCTCATTACAAATGATAATATTATATTAAATATGATAATTCAAGTATATTTTTAGATATAGTTTCGATAGTTATATAATACGTAGTATAAGTAAGTCGTTGATGATAACTGTGATGTTACAAATGCATTAATTTTAATATTTAATAATTAAATTGTTATTTAAAAGTATTATTTGTTTTCTAAAATAGAATTGGGAACCTTTAAACGAGACAAAGTGAGTAATATTAAAGGAAAAATCCCACAATAAACCGATGTAGTCATAATTGATAACAGGGAAAACTTAATCCCTAATGGAAAACTTACTATGTGTATGATTAAAAATGTATTCAATTTGAGGCAAGAATGGAAAGATATGGGCACATATCAAATGCATGCGCTCGCTGTGGAAAGTAAAGGAAGATAACAAGGAAAACAACAAACTCTAGAGGAAAATGAAAGTGGTGGCAAAATCTAATGGATATCAACAAATCGTTGGTAACCGTCTTACACCTGCAATCATTGCGGTATAGGGGCTTATTTTGAAAAGAATGGCTACAAATGAATAGAGGAGTGATGCATGAACAACTCTTATCGATGATGAGACATACCTTCACGTCTCAAGAGAAGACACATAATAGGTGGCGGTCTAGTATATATTGTAGCATCTGACACGTCCCCATAAGAACGCGCGACTTCAAACATACGGAGTACAAAGTTATATTATTAATTTTACCATAGTGTCATACGATAGTATTAATGTTTTTAATGTTAAAATATGATAGTATCATTTCAAAAAGACAACTTAGCTCTTATTTCAAGAAAAAACAGGATACTTCTATATTCAAATTTTACATTATTTTTAATCCTAATTCAGAACATTTCCTTGACTATAACTCTATAAGTTATGAATGTCAGCATCTCCTTGTATGATGAACATAGAAGTTCTCTCTGTTACCTTACACGTAACGTTTGAGAAGCCAAGTCCTTAATTTTAGAATGTCCCAAATAACTTATCGTTGGAGGTCCCTTTTAATTTTCATAATCATTTGAAGTGAGTTTCATCTACAGTATATAATCAATATAATGGTGTGCAACTTGTGGTACTCCAATTATTTCCAAATTTTCATTAAATGATTTGCGGAAGCCATGTTTAGACAAGATAGGTTACTCATTCACCGCCAATAGATTTTTCTTAAATCTGCTACGTACGCTGAATCTAATTTGTCTTCATCAATATTTGTTGATCGGAGTGGCTAATCTAAACAAATTTGGCGTCCAACTAAACAAAAGTACCAAACAAATTTCTAGATCCAAATTAAATCATATACTCCCTCCGTATCTTTAAAATATTCCCATTTCAAAAGTAGGTAGATTAAGAATAGTGAAAGATGATATGAATTATTGAGGGTATGATGGGAAAATAGTGGAATAATGTGGTGGAATATAGGATAAATCCAAAAAAAGTAGTTGTAATAGTGTATTATTTTAAGAATTATTGAGGGTATGATGGGAAGATTTAGAAATGAGAAGATTTTTGTGTTACGGACGAAAAAGGAAAGTGGGAAGATTTTTAAGTTACGGAGGGAGTATTTACAAGCAAACTAGAGATAAAATAAGAAAATGAATTAGAGCATAAAACCGCATAATAAGATTGATTATTAAAGGTATGATATTCTACATTTCTACTTACCTAATTTCTTTACGGCAAAATCTAAGAGAAACCGTATAAAATTGAAATAGACCGATAGGCAAAACAAAAATCAGTCTATTATAATAACAATAAAACATAGGCAAAATGCACAAACAATATCATTAGTATTTTCTTTACAAAATAGGACTCGTCCACTCTGAAAAAAGTTTTATAGGCTGGAAAGAATAAAGTAACTAAGTCCTAATTTGAGAACAAAACATAAGTACTCTTATTTGTTTACTTTGTTTATATTTTGGTCTTATATGGAACAAATATAAGTATTCTTATTTGTTTACTTTGTTTATATTTTGGTCTTATATTTTGGTCTTAAATGTTTATATTTTGTTTCGATTTTGGTCTTATATGGAATAATAGAAAAGGAAAACATTTCTACCATGAAGTTGAATCTCGAGCACAAATTTTTCTCATTCTAAACATGTTCACTCAGAGAAGGAAAGAATAAGGTAAGTCTTTTACATAACTTGATGGTGAATTATTCAAATTAGTGGAAGAATTCACATTGAACTTACTTTTTAAACTAGCACCCATATATATATATATATATATATGTATTTTTACACTATTAGCTAAAAAGTTTGGGTGTTCACATAAACACTTTTTGAACATAGGAAGTTCCGCCTATGGACATATGCCTATCAAACATGCTCTAAATCTGATCTGATTTGATCTGATCTGGTTTGAGACAGAGAATGATCCAAAAGAAAACATGTTGCCTACATACATACCAACCTCTCTATCAAGTTCAATATAACCCTCGTGACAAATGGTCACACCTGTTTTAGGCCCTATAGAATGGAGTGCATTTTTTGTGCAATAAGAACCAACCAACCAAATTCGCCTATTAAATGCTTGTTTGTTGATTTTCTTAGATTTTGAGGCTTATGGATCCATTATTGATCCCCCAGAATGGGCTCTAAACAAACTAAAGAATGTGTAGATCAAACACAAAACTCTATGAAAAAGTTCAATAATACTAGTATAGGATAGGAATGTGCAAGAAGCCAAGGTGAAATATTCATATGTTGGAGATGCTCTAGCTCGACGGACTCCAAACTGTGGCTACACATGTTTGTTGTTTCTTGCAAGTAAGAGGGCAAGGTCAAATCGGTAATTGCACACAGGATTCTGAGGGGTCAGTGAGAATTGTCATAAATAAAAGTGAGGAAGGGAAGAGAAGCTCCAACTGGCTGTGGCTGCTGAACCCAAAGCAGACAAATCCATAAAGCCAATGATGAGAGAGAAAAATAATAAAAACAAAAAATAATAAAACCCAAAGAGGATGTCTTTGTTTCTTTGAGTATTTTATACTGCAAGGATACTATACCTATACCCAACAAAAAAGAAAGAAAGAAGAAGATAATGTTAATGCCTAATAAGACAGCTGGAGCAGCAAGGAATATGCATGACTAATCTCTCTTTATTAATTTTCCTGACGCTATGTATTTTACACTTCTGGCAGTTTTGAAATGCCAATAAAGCCTTGAAGAGAAGAAGTCGTGGTGAAGTTAAATTGGCAATAATAATTGTTGAGAGCGTCAAAAGATACCACCGCATTCAGATCTCATGAACACATGCTCTACGTGACTTCAAAAGCTGAAATATTTTATTGGAGAGTCCCGCTTTGTGTACACGCCGGTTTACATGTAGTGTACACGCAGATCAAATTGTCTGTATATAGACAATTTGACTGGCGTTTTATAAAGAAAATTGATTTCCACACAACCAAAAACAAAAAGTTATTTGTATCACAGACATTTTAGAAGATAATTTTTCATAAAATGTCTCTGATACAGACAATTTTAAATGAGAATTTTAAAATGACTGTAATACAGACAATCTTTTTATTTTTTTTGTGTGGAAATCGGTTTTCTTCATAAAATGCCGATCAAATTGTCTGTACACAGATAATTTAACGGCCGGCGTGTACACTGACGTGTAAAAACTGCTGTGTACAAAAGGAATTTTCCTTTATTGGATGACAATATTTGACATCAAGTCATCATCAACCCTAACATCCAGATTAAAGTGAGTGATGCAGTTATTAAGAAAATTGCAGTGCTGTAGTTGATATTAAATATTTCGTACCTTGTATGAGACAAATTTAATGAAGTGGACTAAAAAGGTAAAATGAGACCAATTTAAAGGGAGAGAAGAAATACATATTTTATTCAATTACGTAGTATTATCTTATTCACAGTGATGAAGTCACCGAGGGGTTGGAGCTAGAGAGCATCAACATAGTGAAAAAGGATGACATCCCGTTCCCGAGGGCCCCAACACTGTCCGGACAATTTACTTGGGAGATTGTAAATTGTACTTTAATTACAAGCTGACAGATAACGAGTAGAACTCTAGCTCATGTGCTTGTAGAAGCCCTATGTATTTTAACATAGTAACATCTCATTGCAATTGCCATGATTCGAATTGCAAACTTAACTTTTGTGGCATTCCCTATATTCTGATCGAGTTACGCCAACTAAAGTGTATACATGCAAATATGCATATGATTATCTTTTATTTTTTCCAAAACAACTTGTTTAGCCTTCGTCCCTAGAAAGTAATTATGGCTCCACAACTCCTATGAGCACGAAACTTATAAATCATAGATGCGTTTGACTAAGTTTAGGGCCAAAAAGTCAGGTTACACTCAATCCGTTTGAACTTGACCGTCCATCTAAATCGGATACGAACTACAACCAAACTTTTTATTAGGAAGTCTGGTTTGATATATGGTTGGTATATGTGTACTTTGCTATAGTTTATTTCTAATTTGATCTAGTATGTGGTCTGTTTTTTTAGAGACTAATTAAAATGAAAACATACTAAATATAAAACACCCCCAAACGAACGAGTATGTAAGAATTAAGAATATTATTGTTATTTTAGATGTATCTATCTAAGATAAATTTAGCTATACTCATATTTCAAGCATGAAAAATTCTTAGTACACATGAATTATACACAAAATGTACACAAACCCTTAGTTGCCTATGTATATAGACAATTCATTTAAAAAGAGGTAGAATTTGATGCCAAAATCCTCTAATTGTCTCTGTACATAAGGGATAACACATTTTCTCTACATTTTGTATATATTAAGAATGACATTATTATAACCAGGGGCGGATGGTGTAGTGTTCAAGGGTATGCACTTGAACACCCAAAAATTTCAAAAAAATTTAATCAAAAAATTTGATTTTTTTTTTGAATAATGACGCACAATAAGGTATAATATGTAACTGAGTATGTATTGAGCAATGTTCTTGAGTAGCGTAGTTGGATGGCTTTTGCATTTATGTACAGGATAGTCGTGGGATCGATTCCTAAGGATGTGAGAATTTTTGTTTTTGAGAATGTTTCTTCTTTCCCATTCTATCTTTTCCCACACCTGTAAATGAATAGGTTCGTGCTCCAAAAATCTCAATGTAGTGAAGGCTAAGATACGTTCAAGTATCTATGAATGTCTTTGGTCTTATGGGGCTCAAGTATTCGGCAAGTTCCAATGGGCTTTTAGATATTGAGTTCAAGTTTTATATATTATATTTAGTTGGTTTCTTTCGGTTTTGGATAAGCCGAACGTTTCGGTAAACCGAACCGAAAAACCGGCTACCAAAAATCGGTACCCGTTTTTATAATAACAGTTTGGTTTTTGTTGTCGTATATTGGTGAATCGCAATACCGGGTCGGTTCGGAACCCAAACCGAACCCAGCCCCAGTTTTTTGATTGATAAAAATACAATTGTTGAATTATAGCATTAGATATGATTATTGTGATACTTTTAATTTTACTTTAGTTTCGAGCACCCTAAATGTAAAGTCTAGACCTGCCACTGATTATAAGTGAAAGTTCTATACATACTTGGACTTCGTAAGACCACAGATAGTATTTATTTTTTAAAAAATGAACAGCTTGCATAGTTGCATTGTCAAACAAGTCAATATTAAAAATTTAAAACTACCGAAACAGTTAAAAAGATCTTGGTCTAATCTAATTTATAAAGACCAATTAACTTTGATATGATTGGAATAACACGGTCCAATTTTATCGCAATCTCATTCACTTTGATCCTGAAATTTCAGAGAATCAGATTTTAATCAAGACTAGTTCTGACTTCTGGTTTTGAATCAGGTTCAACCCTACCATTTGATTTGAAATAATTTGGATAAAATGGAACAGAAACCAAACTAACATGAATGGGTATGGAGTAAACCTCACCCCATAAGCTAATCCATAAATAAGCCAACAAATAAGAAGACCTTTCTCATTACAAACTTATAGACTACTCTAGATGCTATATAAATGTTCGGTAAATTAAAGAAGGCAAGCTACCCAACTTGGTTTGTATTATCATTTTGGGTTAGGATGAACATCTTGTTAAAGTGTCACCAAAACCTTATACTAATCATCTTACTTAGCTCATTATTTATTTACTCATGCTATGGAATATGGATTGGAGTAAATAAACTACTCCATTAGTCAATTATTACTATTATTATGAGGTAGAATAAGAATTACTAAGTTGGACTGGCCATACTGGGAAAACTGTACCATTTTTGTTTGTTTATGCAACCGAATTGATACTATTCAGATAGTGAGTGAGAACTTTAAGAAAAGTGTGCATTAACAACTTACAACTACCACAAACAGAATATGAAAAATGAAAATCAAAACAAAAAAGGGGTTAAAATGGTATTCAACTTTTAATACTTTAATTTTCTCATGCCTGTTGATGGAATGGAACTATCCATTTCATAAGATTGCAAAAAATTAAATTAAAAACCTCAGCTTTAAATTTTTTCTTTATAAAAAGATTCCAAAACATGGGTGGTGGCGACTTTACTTAACTACCCTCAAGAGTTCTTCACTGCATTTGCATCTGAAACAGCTGAAACGTCATCATCCTCCATTGGAGCTGGCAAGTTGAGATCAATCATAAGCTTTGATGAACATGAACCCGAGCCCGAACCCGAACCAGAACCCGAAGCAGAACCGGAACATGCTGCTTTTTCTGTGGGGGGAGAGAAAAGGTGTGACCTCTTGTGCCCGCCCAGAGCCTGACCCGACCCGAACACCCTCTTGCAAAATGGGCATTCATGCATTTTCTGATCATGCACTTTGACCCCAATATTTCTCGGTTTTTCTTCAGATTCACCCTTCCGGTGAGTCGTCTTGTGACTGCCCAGCGCCTGCGAGGACTTGAACTGCTTCCAACAAACCTCACACTGAAACTTCTCTTGCCGTCCCTTCGTCTCCGGCGATCCCCAGACATCCTGCGACATCATCATGAGACACCGGGCGATCTCCTCCTCGCCGGAGAACGAGCTCAGCACCGATTCCGGCGACTCTGGCACCTTCCCTTTCCCCTTCTCCCCCCCGCCGTCTGCCTGCGCGAAAAAGATCCGCCGGGCCCGCTTGGATCTCCGCCGAGTCGACAGCCGAGTCGACTCGCTCTCGCTCTCCCTGTCGAAGAACTCAGGATCTACCCACCGGGAGCTCTTCCTCGGGTTCTCCCTCAACCCATAACTTCCGCCCCCCTTCTCCTCCCCCTCCCCCTCCGAGCAGAGAGACAGAGTGGATTCGCTCCGGCCGCCGCAATCACCGGAATCTTGAAGAGGCGGCGGCGTCTTCGGCGGCAGAGGAAGAGCGGCCAAATGGGACCTCATGTGCCCACCCAGAGCTTTCCCATTGACGAACTGCTTGGAGCAGAGCTTGCACCTGAACTTCTCCATGGCCAAAGAACCCAAAGATCAGAGCTTTAGAGACTGACTTGACTTCCTCTGTTTCCTGATCTTTTCAGACTCTTAGTTTTCTTCACCAGAGAAAAAACATGGCAGCATTAAGTTGAGGGAGTAGAGAGGGAGTGGGAAGCTAGAGCCCAAAGGAGTAGTTGACAAGCATTTTAGTAAGCAAGCACCGAAGGAAAAGGCTTATATATAACGCCAAACAGGCTTTGGTATTCCGTATAGCTCAGATTCACGGATCACGGCAGGTGAATGTTAGTAGCTCTGTCTAGAAATTAATTCAACACTGCGAGAAAATAAACAATTCTAGTCAAATAACTTGAAAATGCAAAAAAGTAAAAACCTATAAAAGTTAGGGTGCATTTACTCCAAGGGTTTTGCTCAATATAGACCATAGTTTATACCATTGTCCATGCTTTTACTCCATTCTAACCTTTTTATCTTTATTGTTCTTTTTTTGTCCAGCGATAAATAGCTCTTTTTTTTTCTTTTAATGAAATAGTTCTACTTCTACAGCTATTTTTATTGCGGAGTACAGAGTAGTTTCTTTTCTAAATAGATTACAACTATAATTTTTTTGAAATACGTGTAAAGTCAAATGCAAGGAGAAAATAGACGGAGGATAAATCATTTTTGTTTGCACAAGCATGTTGTAATGTTATCTTTGCGAGTAGTGAGACGTTTCTAATTTTCTATGTGATCATTAACCCAATGTTCCTCCATGTCTTTGTTTTTGTTTTTTAGATTCCCTTTGGCAAATTTTTCATTTCATTTAACATTTTTGAAATTTGGACGTGGCAGAGACAATAAGGATTCTGAACGTATGCAATAAGTCATTGCGGTGATAAACATAGACAACAACAATCAACAATTGTGTCTGTCGAACTGTCGAAGGGTATGCTCAGTGTCGGGTCCTTCTATCCCAATTCTCATATGGCCTTGTTACTTTTGGATGCAAAGATTAAAAAAGTGTGTTTAAATGACCTATGTACTCTTAATTTTCGTATTATTCTCACCTAATGCATTTTTAGTCTTTTATATGTCCACTGAGTTTTTACTGCTTACTACAATTCCATTTGAGTTGTGGTTTTGTTTCTCCCTGAATAGCTAATTAGCTATTTCAAGGTCACGATTTCTTAGCTAATTAGTTAAGAAGTCGTGTCCTAAAAAGTAGGGTAAGATGGGAGAGAGCCCTAAAAAAGCCACACGGCAATTCAAAGTATTCACAAGAGCAATTACCAGACTTTGGAGTATTACATTGTAAATATTCAATTGGACATTGGGGAGGGCATAATGTCAATCACAAATTAGCTAGAAATGTGAAAAGAAATTGAACATTTGTCCCGCTAACAATTTCAAGGACACACCTTTGAGAAAAAGGACAAATATCAAGTCAATCTCTCATGCTCTTGAAATTTGAAGAAGCACTTTTTGTTAGGAATTTAATTCACGCACACGAAAAACAATAATGAAGAACACACGAAATTTGGTAACCCAGTTCGCCACGAATCACTACGTCTGGGGGGTGCTACCAAGCTCGGAATATTATTGTTGTTTTCGGATCCAAGAGATTACAATGGGAGAGAGCTTGTATATATAGAGAGTAAAACCTACCCCTAATGAATTAGATGAAGTAGTTGGATCGACGGATAGAGATTGGTTATACAGTCTCTAACACCTTACACTTTTCATAGAATGAAGTAGATGAGACAAGGCCTTTGCGATTTAAAAACCCAATAGCAATTATACTTAGATCCTGGGAAAAAGGTTCTGGATTTTCTTGCTTAGCCTGGAGAGCAGCTAGTCCCAGCCTCTCGAGTACTAAGGTCATATATGAGCTCGGTCTACTGGATGGAACAAGAGAGGGGGGTGTTCGGTAGAAAGAGAAAGAAGTCTAACCCAAAGAATGAGAGGTAGGAGCTACAGATCAACCCCGTCTCGAGTATTGACCCTGATTTCTTCCTAGGATCCAATGCCCAATTTCAATGGGATCACTGTAAGTAAGGGAAACTAACATTAGGAGTTAGTGATACATTAGGATGTTGCTACAATAGGGGTGTGTCGAACTCTTATCAGAAATATTCATTTCTCTTGTCTTATTTTCATTATATATTTTATTATGTTGTTAAAATATTTGTTGAAGACTTTAGTCTCACGTTTGAGAGAATGGATGACAATTCAAAAGTTATGTCGTTAATTAGAAGTTGAATATGAGAATTTATATGGGCAGTGATTGATGTGTCCAACCCATTTGATGTTTAGCGATTTTAGTTGCTCTTACAGAGACGATCGTCTCTGTCTTGCTGTAAGGTTAACAGTTATAGTTGGTGGTTGAGGATTGCTGCTTTCAGTATTGGTTGCTCCGAGTTTGATGTAGTGTTTCTGATTATGACAATATCAATATAGGGGATTACAAGTAAAAGGGAATAAACACAAGTGATCAGTCAAAGTCTATCTCCTTTCAGTACTCTTATAGTGAATGTTGGGGTGTGTGAATGTATTTATTAGACGCCTCTAGTTTTCATTGGGATATTGCTATGAAGTTTCAAAAATTAAGAAAAATCAAAGATAACAAATAAACACACAAAAACATTAGGACAAATTAGGGATATTTGCTCATTAGTTTCGTAACATTATCTTTGTGCGTTATTACATAATCTCGTAACTTTTCTTGCAAAACATGCCTTACACCTAATTAGCTTGTCCATATTAAATCCTTTTCCAATGAGTTATACATTTTACAACAAAAACATATCAGGGAAGATGTCCCTATCAAGAAATTTTCTGCCGCAAAAAGTTAAGAATTATACACTATACAACAAAAACTTTAGTGCAAAACACCCTTAATATAGGTTGAAGAGTAATCACTATAGTCGAACTTTTTTTATTAATCACAATTATCTACTCTCAATGTTTGGAAGACAGAATTATTTTGATAAGTTTTCAAACTAAATATTTTTAAACATGAAAATCTAATTATGAAAATTCTACAAATGTACCGAAGTTAAATAAAACATTTTTAGTCATTTTTGTTTTTCCGAATTGTATTACCAATTTATGATATTGTATTATTTTCCTTTATTGAAATTTACATTTTGGGTTTTTTAAAATTAATATGTGATTAAATTTCTTACAATTTAGAGCTTTATTCTAGTTTTTTATGAAAATATATTTTTATTTATTTATTATGCTATCCTAATACTAAAAATCTAAATTTCCTATTTTTACCAAATAGTATTTTTAATTTCTTTCTTTTCTTTATTTTATAGTATTAAATTCTATACATTATACGATATAGTTTATCATTTAATTTTAGTGATTTGGGCTAAATTTTGGAGGTTTTGGCTATTGTTTATGAAAAGGTATTAAAATTATAATTTTAAGTGATGTAATGGAAATTTTAAACAATATATAAAAAGTGTGAATAGATTGAAATTATCGATGTCAAAATGTTTACTAAAATGCTTACCAAAAGTTCACAACTTTTATACATTTTTTACAATTTCCATTACAACACTTAAAATTATAATATTAATACCTTTTCATTAAAAATAGCCAAAATCTCCAATAAACTATAAACTCTTATTTATAATTTATCATATAATTAACGATAAACTATATCATATAATTTATAGAATATAATAATAAAATTAAAAAAAAAATTGAAAAACTAAAATAAAAAAATTTAGATATTTATAATTAAGATACCAAAATTAATACAAAATCATAAATTGGTAACACCACTTGTAAAAAAATTGAAAAGGGAAAAAAAAAAGAAATTTCAGTGGAAATAAATCAAAAAATGACTAAAAAAATAATTTATTTAACTTCGGTACATTTGTAGAATTTTCTTGATTATTTTTACATGTCTAAAAGTATTAGTTTGGAAATTTAACAAATAGTTCTATATTTTTTTTAAATTGAGAGTTGATAATTGGGATTAATAAAAAAAGGATCAACTATAATTTAGATTATTTATAGCTTAAGCATAGTTCACATATAAAATTGATATGCTATACCATTTTATAGCCGATTATGGACAATTTTTTTGAAAATGGTTTCTATAGTAATGACCACACATGAATAATCGATAGTTGAGATTATTAACAACGAATCAGTAATAGTTGGGATTATATTTTTCAATTTTTCATATGAGAAAAATGACGAAGGTACGAGGGTACAATAATTCATGGAAGTTGGCTATATGTACGAGGGTACTAAGTCAGCATAACACTTGCTAAATACAGAGTAATTTTTTCAGGGTTAAACCTCCTAGCCAAAGTTACCCAAGACGGTTCGATAATTTATCCATTGCATGAAGCCTCAACACCGGCCGGATGGAGTTTACTCTTTTTGAATATTGTAATCGACAAGGTACAATCATCTTTTAAACGCTTCCCAAAAGAGACAGTCTATGTTGATCTAGTTAAATTCCTTCATTGTCTTGGATATTAGCCTTGACATTATCAATAGTGTCATTAGGGTCAACCAGCCTCAAGAATGATTATCTTGCTCGTGAGGATTTCGTCGATCTTGTGGTTAAACGATGATTTATATGGTTACATGGATAATTTAGATATTTGAATTATTTTTATTTGATAATATTTGATTTAGTGGGTGTGAATAGTAATTTGGAGGCTATGAATAGAATACTCGTCTCCCAATAATACTTATTCTCCCCTTCCAAATTTCATATATATATGATTGAAGTCTTCAAACCAAAACAAGGAAGTTTTACATTTTTTTGTTCTTTCTCAAGTTCATTAGATGTTTAACCTTTAAGTCAAGTTAAATTAGATTACTGAAATGAAATGATATAAATTCATGTGACTAAATTTAAATGGAAAAATTCACGTGAATAATCTCATCTATTATCTATCTTCTCTTATTAATCCCAAATATGAATTATTCCAAAATAATCTAAACAATATATGGTATCTTCTAAAAACGAGCCTGTGACCTGAACGAACAACTTTAGCAGGTTACCCGACCATGTGTCAAATTCTAATTGGGCATCATTATCTTTTCTATTTTCCTTTTATTTCTTTCCCTTTTATTTTCTCTTTTTTCCGTTTTTATTCCTATCAAATTCTTCAGCAACCCTGTTCAAGACTTCGAGCCTTTTTCTTTCTCCCATCTGCTATGTATCTATTCTTCTTCATTCTCGAAGATATGGGTCTCTTTTTTTTCTCCTCTTACTCCCTCTTAGTCCCATCTCCTTCTTCTATTATTTGTTTTTTCTTTTCTTTTTCCCTGTTTTTGCCTCATCTTCCTGTATTGGGCGTACGAGTGTTTCGGGACATTCGAGGCACCGGCCCTTCTTTGATCCATCAAGCAAGGCCGCTGTAAAATTTCAGCGACCGACTGGCTTTCCCAGAAGCTCTTCGACGACGACTGCCCGTTCGTCTTCATCAACATCGTCGTCCATCGGAGTTGTTCTTCGATGTCAGACCTCCATCGGTCCGTCACTCCGTCCATGCGAACTGTTCTTTGTATTCGTCGTCCATCCCTTCAACCCAGCAGCTGCTCCGGCCTCCACCATTCGTATTCGTAGACATCGATGAATAAAGTCACATTTGAGTTGGATTTCATAAATTAAACTTTGCAAATCTGAAATTGAAAGAAGTACAATTTGAGGTGCAAATTGAAGAACGAAAGGAACGTGTGAGGGAGATTTACTATTGTGGTGCAGGGGAAGAGAAAAGAAAATTAAAAAAGAAAAGAAAAAGAAAGTGAGATTCAGGCTGTTAGAGACGAATTGAAGGAAGCAGTAATGGACTAATGGTTCTGGACTTCCGGTGAAGATGAAGAAATATGCCGTTCAAATTTCTTTTCTTTTAATTATTTATACTGGTTTAGCAAGTCACATGTAACCTGGACTAAGTTGGGAAGGGTGCTAGTATATTTGAGATTATTTTTGAATTATGCGTACTTGGGATTAATATAAGAAGATCTCGAATAGTTGGGATTATTTTTGTGAATTTTTCCAATTTAAATTTAACACAAAGTTAAGTGTCAATAATAGAAGAAATATGTATGAAGCACGCCAACATTCTCACTATGAAACACATTGGTGTGATAAATTGTTCGTGAATCCTGACCATGTATCAAGCTAACGTTCTACGTAGGAGCACATTGTCGTCCTCCATGAGAGTGTATTTACAAAGAAAATGAAAGTATTTTTTAGAGTGAAAGAACCTCAAGGGTAATTACGGCAACCAGGTTATTGATAGTAATTACGTAGTATATAATAGTACCCGGGTTATTATCATGTGTTCATCAATAGTAAATAAACTACATCTTGTAATTCAACCAAATAAATTTGTATGCCGAATATTAAAAATAGAATATGAGTTCATTGAATTGCTGTACAAAAGACATTGGTTGAACTGTTCACTAGTTGACATTCGTTTGTGGGAGTATGTTATTCCATCAATCTCTCTGCAATTGGATTCACGCGTTGCCATTTAAGGGTTTACCATAAACTGAACGATTGGAGAACTATTTCGTGGAGGGGACATAAATAAATTTAAATACATGACACCACGAATCCATAACAATGGAAGAATACCAAAATATATTAAAGGAAAATTTTCTTAGAACATCTCCATTGTAAAAGTTTTTGTATATGTATGGCTATATGTCACATATTTTACCTGTGTACACAATCCAAATCGTTAAAAAATGTTAAAATTTTGATTTTTTTTGGAAATTGTATGTGTGGCGTGTGAAAATGATTGTGCAGAAACAACACTTTAAGAAGTATGTACACGGAGAAGTATTGTATACTACATACTAAAATAAGTTATTTCAATGACTTGAGCAAATATCTTTTAAATTGTACCAAAATTTCTCCACAAAATAAAATGCTCAATCATATCATTTTAGTCAAGAGATAAAGATAATTGAGATAGACTCTAATTACCCCTAAGCCAATTTACAAATCTCACCCACCTCCAATAACTTCCCAGCCCACACCACCTCCACCCCCACCACCCCAACCCACTCACCCCGTGATTACCCGAGCTAAAGTTGGCATCTTCAAAACCAAATATCCCGTTGATTTTGCTTCCTCACCACTAGCATCTGCTCTACTTGCCTCCACCGAACCTCGTGGAATAAAGCCTGCCATGAAATCTCCTCAGTGGGTTGTCTCCATGAAAGAAGTATTAGATGTTATTTACAAAAAGAACACATGGGATCTTGTGCCTCGTCCACCCAATGCAAACATCATTGGCTCCAAATGGGTTTTTCGTACCAAATTTCACTCTGATGGGACTATCGACCGCTATAAGGCATGACTTGTTGCCCAGGGCTTCACACAGATTCATGGCATAGATTTTTCCCACACTTTCAGTCCAGTGGTCAAAGCCGCCACTGTACGGGTGATCTTAGCTCTCTCAGTTCATTTCAAGTGGGATCTTCATCAACTGGATGTTAACAATGATTTCCTCAATGGAGTTCTTCACAAACCTGTCTATATGGCTCAGCCCCCTGGCTTCATCAATCCTCAATTCCCCAATCATGTCTTCCGTTTAAAGAAAGCGCTTTATGGACTTTGCCAAGCACCATTGGCTTGGTTTCATCGATTCGATGATTTTCTCTTTTGCCTTGGTTTCCGGCAGAGTCGTTCTGATTCTTCTCTATTCTTTCTGCATCAAGCACCGACAATTATATACTTATTACTCTATGCTGATGACATCATCGTCACTGGCAATAATCCTGCACAAGTTCAAAAGTTCATTTCTCAGACTCATCAAGAATTCTCCATCAAAGACCTTGGCAAACTCAATTATTTCTTAGGACTTGAAGTTTCCCACACTCCCACAGGTTTATTTGTTGGACAATCCAAATATGCCTATGACATTTTGGAATTTTTTGCTTAATTAGATTCAAAACCCGTCGCCACTCCTTTAGCACCTGGAATATCAATGGTTAGCACTGGTCAGCCATTTTCTGATCCCATGCTTTACTGATCTATTGTCGGAGCATTACAATACTTGACTATCACTCGCCCTGACCTATCATTTGCTGTTAATTCTGTTAATCAACTCTTGCACTCACCTATAGAGGACCTTTTTCTTGCTGTGAAGCGCATCCTTCGTTACGTCAAAGGTACTATTCACTATGGTCTGTCTTTTGATCATCAGCCTTATCAATCAATTACTGCATACTCTGATGCTGATTGGGCACGATGTGTTGAGACACGTCGCTCCACCTTTGGCTATTCAGTGTTTCTTGGTGGAAATCTTGTCTCTTGGAGTGCAAAGAAGCAACCAACTGTCTCCCGTTCTAGCTATGAATCTGAATATCGATCCCAGCAAACACTGCTTCTGAGGTCATGTGGTTGGTTCATTTGCTTCGCGAGCTTCGCATACCTACCCCATCCCCACCAGTCATTCTCTGTGACAACAAAAGTGCCATTTTCCTCGGTGAGATTCCCATTGCACATAAGCGTGCTAAGCATATTGACATTGACTACCACTTTGTTCGGGAATTAGTTTAAGATGGGCGTCTTTCCACACAGTTTGTTCCTTCTCACCTCCAACTTGCTGACATTTTTACTAAAAGTCTTCCTTGACCGGCATTCGAGTTTCTTCGGTCCAAGCTCTGCGTATGTTTAAACCCCACGCATCGCTTGGGGGGCGTAATAATATTAAAAATAGAATTAAATAGATAATGATGTATTATACTACAGTGTCTTCTAGAATTTCTTACTTGAACTTATTACTCTGTACAACTATGTAAACACTAATACTCCCTCCGTCCCAGGGAGAAGTTCCCGGGTTGACTTTCACACATATTTAGGAAATAAAGTTACTGAGGGGTAAATTTTACTGTTTGACACTGTTTCGACACTGTTTGGCACTGTTTCGACACTGTTTGGCACTGTTTTGCACTGTTTGACACTGTTTTGATGTATGATAACTTTCCATTTAGGGAAATGGGAACTTTTTGTTGGGACTACCAAAAAAGGAAAGTGGGAACTTCTCCCTGGGACGGAGGGAGTAATAAATAGTGGACCAATCCACGTCATGGTCATGGAGGGAAAACAATACTCCGTATTAACTTTGTTAAGTTCACATCAGTGGCGGACCTAGTAATTACATTTTGGGTGTTCAAAATTACACATTTTCTCTTCAAAATTACACATTTTCTCTTTAAAATACTATTAAGCAAATTATTACTCTAATTCAGATATACATATTCTTATTGTTGTTTTTATTTTTTTGGGTGTTCACGCCAAAAGAAATACTCGGTTCCAAGAGCTTTAATGCTTCTAACCTGATGAAAACTAACTATCCCAAAACTAACATAGATCTTCACGCCCGAAGACCCATAATGAAAAGTATGCTGAATAAAATGCGAATTAAATTTTTAAAATTAAAAAATGATAATAAACCAGTGTTCTTTATCGAAATTTCTAAAAATCTTTAAAAGTAAAAAGATATTTTTAAACCGTAAAGTAAAAATTGAATAGATTCAATTATTTATTTGCTTTATATATTCTGAAAAGAAATCTAAATATTCTGAAAAAGATACTAACATTATTCAAAAGTAAGGATAAGACTATGAGTGTACACTCTTAAAGTAGTATGTACTATCTAAATTTTGCAACAAAAATCAAAGCATTCTATAAAATATAAAGAGATAATGTGAAGTTTATTTACTCCTAAATCCTCAATATAGTATAGACTATAGAACCTTCACTCACCCAGCAGGTACAAGACTGTCGGGTCGAATGGGCCGAAATGAGCCTCATTGTCCGGGCTTCGTACAGGGTAGTGTATTGGGCTTCCGGAGATGTCATAGGCCGGAGTCTATATTTCAACATTGTTATAATGAAAATCATTAAACTTACAGCAGAAGTAGATCACACATTATGTTCTTTAGTGAACGCCTAAACTCATAAGTCATAACCACATTATGAATGTACCTTTATCCCCTTCCTCCCTGATTAAATATAGAAACTATTGTTCAAGTTTGAGCAAATCTTTTCACTAACCATGTGAGAGCGGTGAAAAATTATCCGGCCTTTGAGCATTAATACTGTAATCATTTTAAACTACCACAAGTTTAAGACTCGTACACACACCCCAAGACTTAAAATATAAAACCAAATGAAACACTAATTAAAACAAAGAGTTAATTATCAAAATAGGACTAAAAGTCATTCACTTTGCACAAATAGGACCAAAAAATAAACTATGTTTCCATAAGACTAATTATGTGTGTCTTGGACAAATATACCCTTATACCTATTGAAAGGTTTTAATTCATAATAAAATAATAAAAAAAAATAAAAATTCTTAAAATATACCAAAAAGTTAATAAAAATATTTTGAATAATAATAAATTTAAAAAAAAAATAAAAAAAATAAAAAAAAAATAAAAAAAAATAAAAAAAAATCAAAAATTTTTTTGTCACCGCCGCCTCTGCCGCCCCAACACCACCACCTCTAGTCATTTGGGGAAAAAATGCCAAATTTATTATGAATTCCATATTTTTGGCATAATTCAGAATGATTTAAGATGGAAGAAAAAAATGTTGGCATTGTCAAAGAGAAATATGCCATATTTTTGGCATTTTCCGAAAAAAATGGAAGTTTGTAGGAAATATGGCATTTTTTTAACGGTCGGAGGTGGTGGTGCAGGGAGGCGGTACCACCACCTCGTGTCACCGGGGTAAAAAAATGCCAAAAAAAATTATGAATGCCATATTTTTGGCAAAAGTCAAAAAGATTCAAGTTGGCAGAATGAAAATGTTGGCATTCTCATAGAGAAATATGCCATTTTTTTGGAATTTAAAAAAAATGACATTTTTACACCGATCGGAGGTGGTGGTTCAGGGAGGTAGTACAGGCGGTGGAAAAGGTATCCATTTTTTTTTTAATTTTTTTATGGAGTTTTACTGTTTTTTATTAATTTTCAAAAAAAAATTCTAATTTTTTATTTTATAAAAATTTTATTAATTTTTTTATTATTTTTCTACGAATTATTGAATTTTTTTCGAATTTATTATGAATTAAACATTTAATTATGACTTTTAACTATCTTTTACTAATATTTAAAGGAGAGGTAAGAAAGGAAAAAAGAAATGAGTATGTTTCCAATAGGACCATTATGGTCCTATTTTGGAATAAAAAACATAACAAGTCCTATTTTGAGTTTTTGACATAGTTTTAGTCCTATTTGAAGTAATTTCTATAAAACTAAATACGGAGTAACAAAATTCTACTACTACTACGGAGTACTAGCTAGCTAGACGAACTTTTGTATACCCGTTTCAAGTTTTACTCCATACATATTAAGATTTTATTTTGTCTTGTTTGAGGCAATCTTTCCACGGGAAACCCCTCAAAATCGGTATGATCTTTAAATTGGCTAATTTAATCGGTCATACCACGCCAATTACTGGGGTATATGATCTTCATATGCAATTGTACAATTACGACACAATCAAAATTGGAACGTAACTTTTCCAATTCATTTATGAAGATTGCGATCTTCAAATTCCATCCTCATATGATTTAAAATAGAAAAAGTGACATGTATATTACGAATAGAGTTTTTCCGGACAAAAAATATAACTAGTTATGTTTTTGGACAAAAATATGACTAGTCTGAACTTTGAACTAGTCACTATAAAATAACGTCATATTTAGACATAATTTGAAATGCATCCAAATCCAAACAACATTTAGGATGTTTTTACTTGGACTTCTTTCAGTTTCAGACCAGACCAGTTCATACCAGATTATATCATCAGGCTGGATTAGATTTCGATAGTTATAAAATACACAGAGACCAAACATTTACCAAATCACACAATTTCAGTCCAAATAAAAACATCATTAATAATACTCATGATTTATAATTAGCGTACATATACTAAGGATGTTTTCACGGATTTTCATATATGCAATGTTTATTTTAGTACTCTGTATTGTTTGTGTCGATATGAGACTGCAAGCAGTTTAAATGAAAACCTCCTAATACATTAATCAGTGTTAATCTGACCTTTTGCTAAACTATTGTATCCATTCCAATAACATATATGTGTGTGTGTGTCTTGGTGTCTACATTGAGCCCAAATTAAAATTACGTATGATCTCTGGAGAACAAACCATGTAATAAAAAAGTAAAAAAACCATAAATTAAAGCCACTGCTAGATGGTTGCTCCAATTCTTTGCATAGGATCGAGAACATTTGTACTTAAATGCCTTGGAGACCATTAAGAATAGCTTATCAAATCAAAGCAGAAGGGGTAAAGCTAGCAATGCCCATCTGCAGCCACCCAGACGATCCTCCATCTAATTTCATATCTTTTAGCTTCGGTGACTTCTCTTCCCCACATTGGTTCTGACTGGGGTTAGCGGTATTAGTACTAACCCCTTTTTCCCATAGATCCAAATAGCCTGATCTTGTGGCTGTCTCCTTTTCAAAGGACGATTTTCTTGGAACGTTGGTGATAGTAGGTGCAATGTTGAGGTCCAACGATGACGATGGCCCGTGCGAAGTATAACCCGACGGGAACGAAGGATTCTTGAAGATCAACGGTGGCGATTGCTTGTTGTCATATGCCGCAATTGCTTGGAAGCTTTGTAAGACTGTCGTGTCTGCCGTGTTTGATGCTGCTAGCCAGTGACACCGTTTGTGGCCACCCAATGCCTGCCCGGAGGAGAAGATCCGGTGGCAGATGGAACACTCGTGCACCCTTGAGCGCTTCCGGGAGATTGTGGCGGAGGCCGAAGGTGGTGGTGGGGAGGGCAGAGAATAATCGCTATCCAAGAATTCATCGGGGCAATAATTACCGGTGTCATCATTTTTGTTATTGTTGTTGTCGTTGTTGAGGTTGTCGAGCTTGGCAGCGTAGCAACCTTTAAAGAAAATGTTGCAAATATGAGTAAACATATATAAGTATGGATGGACAACTAGCTAGGTATGTCATTATTCTAATCATTTATTTAGTCCAAAAAATGATTTGAATTTCGAACTATGTAATAATATTTCTCTAGATATGAACCGTTCACAGTTTTAGAATCAAACTATGATGCTTCATTTCAGAGTAGAATATGTTATGTTTTAATATTGTGTTACTGAATATCCGAGGCCATGCACAATAGCTTTAACCTTCTTGTGACTCGCTCTATGTCCACCTAATGCTTGGTGGGAGTTGAACACTTTATTGCATGCCTTACATGGGAACAAGCCCCTATTATTGTTGTTGTTGTTTGTGTCCTCTTCCTTGACGATTTTTCCCTTGTGATCGTGTATATCATCTTGAGACGACGTGAATTGGAATGACCCGTTGGATGATAACATCACCAGACAATTAGCTAGATCCATATCTTCCTTTGATACACAATATTGATGACTAAGAAGAGGAGGTGATGACGAAAATGGCGCGATGCTCCCGTGTGGCATTACACCCTTATCATCGTCAATGTCATCGTCATCAGCTCTATATCCTCTACTTTTAGTGACAAAACGGTTTGCAATAGTGCGTAAGAAGTAGGAGTGCTTTTGTCCTTCGACATTTGATTGCTTGTTGTTCATGTGATCGTGATCATCACTCTGGCTCTTGTCTGCTTGATCTCCCACCGTGTGAGAACGCATGTGCCCACCGAGGGCTCCTGCGCAATTGAACCCTCGGTTGCACACCCGACAGTAGTGTGTCATTGGACCCGAGGTGGACGATGACAATCCGGGACTATTCTCTACTACCATCACCATAATTATACTATTCTTTGTATGAAACTCATTTGTTTTGAAGTTGGTGTTGAGGAGTTGAATGTTGTGTATGTATGGGGAGATTATGATATTATATTTATAGAGCTAGTCAGTTAGTGAGTTAGAGGTGTGAGAGCATGCAAAATGAGTTTTTGTAGTCCTAATTTTTAGTAGACGTTTGCTGATTGTGGATGGGAGGGTGGGAGTGAGAGAGAGAGTTAGTGGAATTTAAGAGAAAAGGAAAAAAATGAATGGAGTGAGAGTGGAGTGTATGACAAATGTGAGGGTTAGATAGGAGTGATGGTTGATAGACTATTTCCACGCTCATGCTTGGTAGTGTTTTCAGTCAATTTTACCCACACAAGTAATAAGCTCTTTTTGTTTATTTGGCACATGACGAAGCAAATTGGCTGCTTAGCAATTTGGACCATTTGATTCATTCATGTTATTCGCGTGACTACTACAATGATGTTATAAAAATAATCCATATTTATGTAAAAGACATTTCTTGGAATACGATTAAAACATTTGCAAAGTGCACAAATAGAGCAACTCATGTTTTATTTCTAAAATATGACTTATTAGAAGGTTAGTTTTTCTTTAGGTTTTAAAGCATGCCTAATGTTATTTAAAAAGAATGCACTTAATAGAATTAAAAACAATGCAAGTGCAAAATTAAAAATAGCACCATGTACCACTTGATATGAGTACATAAACACGTAGACTTTCAATCCCCAAGCCCCGACCCGACAAGACATATGAGAGGATGCAAATCACGGTGACTCAGTCAACCCAATGATAGTGTAGGCCTTATACCCATGCGCACCAGAAGTCCAACCAAGCACACAAGAGCTATAACTTCCACACGGTCATTGCGGGTTTCGAACCTTGGTCATTCCTCCAATTTTCCCACCACTCAAACATGCACACTTTCAATCTAACGAGCAATGTCACTCAAAATAAGAATATTATCATTATGACATTACGGAGTATTATATTGCCATTATGAAATCCAAATAACTAGCATAAAAGATAAAGGCTAAAGAGTCAAATAGACTCTTGTACTAGCCTCGAATGCTCAATTTTCTCTCTCATCCCAAAAAAACTCTAATTCACACCCTGAACTCGATAAAAAAGTTCAAATTTTACTTTGGAATAATGACATGGATATCACCTGCAGAAGACCTAATGACTAAAATAGGATTGATTTTCAATCTTCCAAAAAAGAGACCCGTTTAGACAAATATGTGACTAAATTAGGTGTGAAATATCTTCTATGCCCCTGATGAATTTGCCTTAAATACTCCACCTGCCGTTGCGGATCTTATGCAGCCAAGGAATTCAACAATGGCAGTCGTCGCCTCCATCTTTCCCGCCGCCTCCGCCTCCGCCTCCGTCTACATCGAAGTCACCGCCTCCGTTTGCATCGCCGTTTCCGCCTTAGTCTGCATCTCCGTCGCTGACTCCCTTTAAATCGACGACGCCCCTTCTTCTTCATCTCTGATGCCACAACCGTTCCAATCTTCTCTTATACTCTTTTTTGTTTGATACCTATCTAGCTAGGGTTGTGGCTATGCCGGAGATATGACGATGTGGCTTGGGCTTCTAGACAGTGGCTGATTCGGACTAGAGAGGCGGCTGGGGCGGCGATGCGGCGGTTCGTCTCGCTGCCCATCGCCGTTGCTGGTGTGCAAGGGGCTGAGGAGGGCTATGGGGGGTTGGCAGCGGTTGTACATGGGTTTGAGAGGGGGTAGGGGCTGATGTGGGGCTGGTGTGGGGCTGGATCTGGACTGGGGTTGGGGTTGGGGTTGGGGAGGGGGTTGGTGCGGGGAAGCTGCAGTCATTGGCGGTGGAGGCTGGCCGCCGGAGATATGGTGGTGGGCGGCGGTGGCCAGAGAATGTGGTTGGAGCCAGTGACCAGAGATTGTAGGCGGCGGCGGTGGTCAAAGATTGGCGGCAGCGGCGGTCGAACCATGTAATTGTAACTAATTGGGTTTGGTAACTGAAACTAATCGGGTCAGTCGGGTAATTGTAACTAATTCAATCGTGTAATTGTAACTGATGCGATTTGAGAACTTTGATTGGTCGAATTTGGTAACTGTAACTAATCGGGTTAAGTAACTATTACTAATCGGATTGGGTAACGGTAACTGGTTAGATCGGGTAACTGTAACAAATCGGGTTGGGTAATTGTAACTAATCGGGTTAGGTCGTTGGCCGGGTTAGGTCACTGGTCGGGTGTAACTGTAATTGTTAGACGATGGTCATTGTGGCGGTGGTCAGTGCACGGGAATCACTATAAGAATTGATCATTGAGCGGATGTCACTTTGTCAATTGGTCACTGGACAAAAGTCACTGCACCTTTGGTCACTGTGATGCGGGTCATTGGTGGGACATATTAATTTTTGGTCACTGGATGAATTTTGTAACTATGTCATTGGTAACTGTAACATTGGTCACTGTGACGAGTTACTGTAGCAGGACAGTGGGTTTGAGCTTAGTAAGGGTGTAACAGTCCCTTAAGTATTATTTATTCTTTTTTTTGGAACTTAAAAGAAAAGTCTCTTTTTTTGTCCAAATGCTTTTAATTAGTATTATTTGAGGACAAACCCCTTTTACTTTTTGCAAATCCCACGTGACAATTTAAGGGGTGAAATAGGATCCTGAACCCGACAGAGTGGTTCAATTTACCCCCTTAACCATTAAAAAGTGTCAAAATTGCGAAAAAGTGCAAATCACCCCTTTTATAGGATGTTCTGTCCGGCCGTCGCCATTTGGGGCGGTTTCTGGTGCAATTTATTGATAATTTTTTTTTGAGCATCTTCTTCATTAAATCTAGTTTACCCATACCAAATTTCGGCTAAAAATTCAATCGTGAAGAAAGTCAAATGATTTTCTGAAATATACTCCGCTGTTAACTGCGCAGTTATCTTCAAAAATTTATTGTAAACTAGGAAGTCTAGTTTAGTCAATTGGATAACTTGAAATTTTTTATCCTGCCGTTTTCATATTTTATTTCCGACTTTCATCATATTTTCTCTTTCTTTTTCTTACGCTTTCCACTTCTTGCTTTTCCTAATTTCTCTACGTTCATTCTTGTCATGCATATATTTTCTAGTCTAAATAAATTATCACATACATGGTATTGCTTTACTTGATCTTCATAAATTACATATAGAGCCCTTTTAGTGATCGAGCCTGTTTTTCGGCCTATCAGGCTTATTAACCTACTTTTTATTTTTATTTCACGCGCTAAATTGTGTAATAATAAGAAAAAGTTAGATTGAAGTTACTTTTCTGCCTGCTAAAGTTATTGTAGTCTGTAGAAGATCATTTTAACTATTTTAAATATAGTTTTTTCTTTATTTTATGAATGAAATATACTTTATATATAATTTTTTTCCATAAATCAGCAGAATCAACCAATACAGCCACTTCAGCCAGAACTTCATAAATATCAGCAAAAGCAGCCGATTCAGCCGATTTCAGTGTTACTAAACGGGCTTATAGTGACATGTAAAAAAAGATAGGAAGTACTAGCATTGTAAAAAATAAAACTTATTGAAAAATGTTACGTATTTCAAATAAACAATGTTCTCATCAATATGATATGAGTTATCTCTTTTATTTATTACCCCATTTGAGCACATATAAAAACTAGGACAAACAATGTATGTCAATACATGGTTGAGGTATTCAATGATGGACAACACATGCAAAGTAACTTGTTGGATTTTGAAGGTAATCACCGAATTACTTCAAGCGTTGTGTTAAGATAGGCTTATGAAAAGCAAATTCCTAAGGTTAAAACATGACCAAATTTTTCATCAATGTTTACTCAAGCAGTCAAGCATATAACATTCTATGATTGTAGATTTGCAGAGGGCACAGGTTAAGGATATTCAATACTTGGGCCAGATCAATATGACTTTGGTATCAACAACTACAATTTAGAGCCCATTTGGTGAACCTTTTTTCGGCTTATCAACCAACTTCTTCACCAAAAACGTAATTTTTGATTTCGCACGCTGAATTGTGTAATAAGTAGAAAAATAAGATTGGAGTTATTTTTCTAGCTGTATTGACTGAAGTTACTGTAAAGGATCATTCTAACTATTTTTCATATAAGTTTTTATTTTATTCATTAATAACAAATATTTTAAATACGGAGTATAAATTATTCCTGAATTGGCAGAATCAACCAATACAGCCACTTCAGCCAGAACTTCATAATTTTCAGCAGAATCAACCAATTTAGTGTTACGAAACGGGCTCTTAGTATTTCTAAGAGTTTGATTTATTTAGTTTTTGCAAGCACCGATTTGTTTTGTTTATTTGACGTCGATCGACTTGCATCTTTGTGTTACCTACCACATAGTCCATTCTCCAGTGCAGTTCTTTTCACCTAATAATAGGTTAATAACTTGCTGGATGCCCCAGCTCTAGGCCCCCAGGAGGCATTGTATAAATTATAAAATACGAGGTACAAATTATTCTAATGATCAAATAACTGAAACAACAATTACAAATTTCAATCCAGTAAAATGCAAGGAAGCAAAATGAATTGTACTTTGAAATACACAAATCATGACTTCATTACTTTTAAAAGAAAAATCAGTCTGAATTCCAAAATTCAGAGAAAATGATGGAGGATTGGGGTATCTACGAAATGGAAACATTTGAATGATAATTAGTTTCTAGAAGCTAGTACCCTCTAGCTTCTCCAAAAATCATCCATGCAATTCTTCTCTTCTCAAGAAGTGCCTCTGAATTTATATCAAGGCATTCACTAAACACCCCTTAATAAAAAAATGCCAGAGGCAATACAAAGTGTAATCACTTAAGCTCAATGGATTGTGAAACCAGCATTAGGAATAGCATAAGCATTCTCTATCAATCCTACACGGCCATATCAACCACAGAACCACGTCACTCAATAGCTGACCAGCACAAACAATCAACTAATTATAAGGATTATGATAAACTTTTTGTTATGTCTTGTTTCCAGCTCAGGTCTCAGATTTATATCCACAAAGGATACTGAAACAATTACTAAAGTTTTCCGGCCAATTCCATTTAAGTACCCAGTCCACAGAGAAGCTATCTTCCTTGCACTATTCATTCTAAGTTATTTATTATTTACGGAGTGTATCTTAAAGATGAATATTGAAGACAAATAAAAAAGTATTTCAATACATACTAATAAATATTTGATTAAGTTTACAGTATTTCAATTTAAAACTAAACAAAACAAAACCAAGCCATTCAGTTTGCACTAATCGTTACCAAACGATTTACTACAATCAACTCATACCAATCAAAAGTATCGATTTCTGATTTAGACTGATTCAGTTGAACTAAAGCATTTTGTTCACCCCTATTATTAACTATCTAAATTTAGCAAGAACCGAAAAAATCGATATCCACATTCATCCAAATCACAAACCAATAAAACCAACCATAGGTTGAATTTGAAACGAAAAAATGTTTTGCTGCATGCTAGAGACTCCACCCCATAACTAGCAGCAGCTAATCTTACACAAAATCAACAAAAAACAGTTAAAAACAAACAAAAAACCAGCTAATTCAGCAGAAAAAAAAAACAGCCAAAAAACAGTAGATAAGCCAGTATGTGACATACAAAAATTAGTAGCTAAGTCGGTATATGACAGACAAAAATCAGCAGCTAGTCCAGCCATACAATTGACTAATCGGATTAGCATGAGCTGCTAAGGGATCATTTCAAATCAATCATCACAAAAGCAACAGAGCAAGGAACTACATATATCGTACGGAGTATTAGTTAGATTTAGAAATGGACTGAACATATAAAACTAAAAATAAAATGTCACTATACCAAAATGCATGCGTTAAATATAAGTAGATCCTTCATACAATTAAAAATGGAGTCAAAAGTTAGCATTTACTTATTATACATACTATTCTTTTTGTGATAGCGATATTATCAAGTGATAATTATAAGAAAAATGAAGTGTCTATATACTACCGATAGAGATATTTTCAACATTGGATACAAATATAGCAAATTAAAGAGTGAGCACAAGAAAAAAGGAGCGGTGGGAGGGGAACAAACAAATGCAAGGACAAAGGGGGAAAATGTTGACAATTATCATGGTCAAGATCACAATCCCAAACCAATAAAGTTCATCACTGTTTCACAATAACATATGCAGTATGTGAGTGTGCACACAGTAACAGAGAGTCAAATATAGCAATTACTATTCTAATCGGAAGGAGAGAGCAACATGGTGGTGGGTCAGATAGAGTGGAGGAGAGTGAAGGATGTAAGAAGCTCGTTTGGAGGCACAGAATGGAGGAGCTCGTCGACTTTCTCATACACACCCTGTGAAATGTGATACCGAAAAACACTACAGAGCTCATCTACTTTCTCATACACACCCTGTGAAATGTGATACTGGAAAACACCACAGCCGCATACCAAAAAGACCACGTCCCCATCGTGTGGATGGAAAGCAACTGTACGGATGTTGAACTTGTTTCCTTCTACTTGGATGCCATTAGGAGGAGGCGGCCTATCATTGAAGTGTGTGTCATGAACGAGAGTCCAAGAATTGGTTCTGTGATTCAACTCCCAAACTTTAACAACGAGATGCCGAGGCTGCTGCTGGTCACCCGGTGGCGGGCGGAATACGTTGAATATTCTCAGTTCCCCCAGAACAGCGCCCAACTCTAGTGAAACAACACCCCCACCACCAGGCATAGAGCCTTCGGGTAGGTGTATAAAGGCAGTAGAGTGGGGGTTGTTTGCCAAATCACAGGCAATGACGTAGTCAGGAACCTTATTGCAATTTAACCAATAAATAGTTCCATTACAAGTGACTGGGTTAATGAAAGACCTAGCGCACCTGCGGGGAGTAGGTATAGGATATCGAAACCATGATTCAACAATCCATTGTCTTGATTTTGAACAATAAATTGACATTCTGAACTCCCAACTGTCCCCAGCAAAATACTCATCTTCATAATATATAGGATAATGAATGAATGCCACCTTGTATTCATAACTGCCATGGCTGTTATGGGCGGGCGGCGGCATGCGTACTATTGCAAACCCCATCAAGAACCCATTGAAATCAACATGGGGGAGATGGAACCACTGTTTGGTTACTGGGTTACATAGATAGTAGGAGTTCGGCTTACACCTATAGTGGCGTGCACTTTGCGACAACAGCAGCAAGTCACCACAAGATGCTCTTATGACCATGTTGGGTGAAGGTGGCTGGATGCCGCCACTGCTGCCAGAAGGAGGATAACTTCTACATGATGTCACTGTCTCCTCCTTCCCTCCCCCATGGAGAACCACAGATTCTTCTGAAAATAGTTTGCAGATGGGCTGATAATACTCATCTGCAACATACTGATAAACATCTACTATGCGGAATATGATGGAATAAGGCTGCTGTTTCTTCTTTTGCTCCCGGAGGCCTATAAACCTGGGAATAAACTGCTGCTGAGAGATGATGGAATGCCAAAGGTGAGACACCAAGCTGGCATGAATTGCATTTCGACTATTTGGTAGCCTAGCTAGTATTTCCAACAATATGTCTTCATTACCACCGTCCCTCAACCATTTGGGGCACACTGCAAGCTCAAAGTAACAACCACACACAGCAAGATTCAAATTTATTTATTCCTTAATTACCATTTATACTATCTATTTATCATTGATTACCTAGATCAGCAGCACTCATACCTTCACCTGCTCCAGGATTAACAGCTTGAAAGCTTCTCCTTAAATTAAGTGGACAACTGGTTTAGGTAGTGCTGATTTAGAGAAGCAATAAACCATCTCCTAGACAACTGGTTCTGCTCTAGGTTTTTTTAATTAGAATTTAGAAAGCTCCATTGTTTCAATAAAATGCAAAAGCAAACAACAGCAACTGAGATTTAATTATAAATTTTTTATTAATGAAGACCCGATCTCAGAGAAACTAATTGCAAACCTGAAATTCGTGACCATCGCCGCTAAACTAATTGTTTACAATGAATGGAAACTGAGCAATTGCTTCACCAAAAGAACTGATTTTGTCCTTTGTTTATGACTGCTTCACCGTAAATTATAGGGTCTTTTCTAAAAAGACGGGAGTTACCAACATGGAAGGCAAAAATACGGACTTTATTCTAGGCTTTCTAGGATCACGGGATTCGGAAGAGTTATTTACGACTAATTTAGGTTTACCAAGAAATTCCAAAAAAAAAAAAAATCAATCGGAAATTTGGAAGAGATATTATCCGAAATAGGACTAAAAAGGTTTGAAAATTCCAAAATCGAACTGTCATGTTTTTGTTCCCAAAATAGGACTAATTACTGTCATGTTTTGGCAGTACCGGACTTCAAACATGACCGTATTTTCCAAACTTGACAGTAATTACTCCTATTTTGGGAATAAAAAACATGTCAGTCCTATTTTGGAATTATCAAACTGTTTTAGTCCTATTTCGGGAAAGTTCCCGAAATAGGACTAAAATTGTTTGAAAATTCCAAAATAGGACTGTCGCGAAAAAATTAAAAGGAAAACATTACTTATAATAATTAAATTAATGTTTTTCTAAGTAGATAGGTTAAAATATATGCTGAGTGTATTTTATTGACGGTGCTGGAATGCCGGAAAGTGTGAGTCTAAACACTATTTTCATATGGACGGAGTTTATTTTTAACAATTTGGCCTCTCAACCGCTCCAAATGGTCTAATCTCCATCCGGCCTTGCGCTTGGGTTGAAAATATATTCATTGATAGACGCAAATTATACCCTACAACCGACACACCATGAGGACGGTGTGCTGGGTCCTAAAAAAGGGGAAAAAAAAAGAACAGGGCATCGATCATCTTCCGCCGCGGCAAAGCAGAGCAACACCAGGTTTGAGCATCGATCTCTTCCTCAAGCTCTTCAACCTAGCTAGTTAGAAATTAATTAGATTCTTTCTTTTCAAACTCACTCTCAACTACGTACAAAGCCACATCTCTTTTAGGACAAAAAAACAATTTCCTTTGCTTTGATTTTACATCTAATATGAATTTTTAAATATGAATCTCACTGAAAGCAAATTCTTTTTATTTGATTTAGGAGGTCAACGTATTACTCCAATTCAGATTAATCTGAATTTTTCCATTTTCTTGGATGTTGATTTCACAAGTTACACCTCCTTGTTCCCAAGTTACATTTGAATAAGCTAAAGTTACATTCACAAATTAAATCAGATTTGTTCCCACGTTACATTTGAATCAAAGCAGTTTACATTTCAACGAGTTACATGTGAATGAGTGCAATTTACATTTCGATTAACTTGAAGTTACATCTCAAATCACACGAGTTACATTTCATATAACCATGGGTGCATGGTGCTCACCATGCACCGCCGGTTGCACGGTATACGGCCTCATTGATAGAGCATTTATTGAATAAACTATGATAAAATTGAATAAACTTACCAAATAAAATTACATGTGTGTGAAATTATGTAAACATAAATGCTTTCCTTTTGTTCGAACCTTTCATTATTAGTTGTAATAGACATCTGTCAAATTTACTAATTATAATAATAGTTGTAGTAATTATTAAAGTATTATTTTGTTACAAAATGTTTCCTCTCATTAGTTTTATTTTTATTTGTTTTATACTCCATAATATTTATTTATATAATATAAACTAACATAGTTGGGACAAAAGCAAATTAGGGCAGAATAGGGAACTGATCGACGAGAAAAGCAAATTTGATAATTAATTATATTAGGCAGAAAATTTAGAAAGGATGTACTACATGTACGTAAACAATACTACATGTACGTAAATAATACTAACTTTTGATTTGGTTTCCTTTTATTAAGTCTTGATATTCTAATTTTTATCTTTATATAATCTTTATATAATACGTATTATAAAGTAGCAGAGCTGCTAGAGTAAGGATGTTTTCTTTTGGACTGAAATTTGTTGTTCTGGTCTGGTCTGGAAAATGAGGCGATGATGAAAATGTCGCGATGCTCCCGTTTGGCATGACACCCTTATCATCGTCAATGTCATCGTCACCCGCCTCTGTATCCTCTACTTTTAGTGACAAAACGGTTTGTGATAGTGCGTAAGAGTACGAGTGCTTTTGTCCTTCGACATTTGAGTGCTTGTCATTCATGTGTTCGTGATCATCACTCCGACTCTTGTCTGCTTGATCTCCCACCGTGTGAGACCGCATGTGCCCACCGAGGGTTCCTGCGCAATTAAACTCTCGATTGCACACCCGACAATAGTGTGTCATTGGACCCGAGGTGGACAATGACAAATCAAGACTATACTACCATCACCATTATTATACTATTTTTTGTATTAAACTCGTTTGTTTTGAAGTTGGTGTTAATGAGTTGAATGTTGTGTATGTATGGGGAGATTCTGATATTACATTTATAGAGCTAGTCAGTTAGTGAGTTAGAGGTGTGAGATCGTGCAAAGTGAGTTTTTCTAGTCCTAAGTTTTAGTAGACGTTTGGTGATTGTGGATGGGAGGGCATGGGAGGGAGAGAGAGAGAGAGAGAGAGGAGAGAGAGAGAGAGAGAGAGAGAGAGAGAGAGAGAGAGAGAGAGAGAGAGAGAGAGAGAGAGAGAGAGAGAGAGAGAGAGAGAGAGAGACGAGAGAGAGAGAGAGAGAGAGAGAGAGAGAGAGAGTTGAGTGGAATTCGAAAAAACAAAATTAACAGTGTTGATATATATTAACCCGATCTACTACCATTTTGGAAGCCCAACATTGTCCTTGTACGGAGACCGTCAGTGATGCCCATTTTGGCAATGCGGCCCGTTTCGGCACTTTTTGCCTATTAGGATAGTTTTTGCACCCATCCCCCTTTTTCTATAAATAGGAGGTTTCCCTCCATGTTTTGGGATCCTTTCTCTCTAGCTATCCTTCTTGTTCTCCGCACCCCCGGCCCCCCCGGCCCCCCCGGCCCCCTTCTCTCTGTATGAGCCTGGAGCTCCATTAAAGACTTCTAAGACTTTATGTTTGTATTGTTAAAATGAGAGTGACTTGGATTTAGTTCGAAAAGTCTCATTGTTTTCACTCTTTCGGGTTTCCACGTTAAAATACAGTATTTACGCAATTGCATATATTTATTTATTATTTCATGTTGGATATATCTCAGCACATAGTAAAATAAAATAAATATCTAATATTTTTTGAAAGGAAATAGCCTATATTGTTACTATAACCAACATGAGAGGTGGTTGGACACAAATCCTCACCACCACCTCCAGACTTGGGAGTTGGGACCAGCTGCACCTTCAATCACACCTTATACCACTATTCATTCCCACATTAGACTCATAACTCGAAGGTCCTCTCACCCTCTGACTAGGCATATATAATTTAATGTGATGTAAAAGCAAAATAAACTCAGTCTAAATTATACTATGTATATGATTTCGAAAATATCAAATTTACAATTAGATAAATTATGTCGAAACAGGCCTCATTGATTGGGCTCCGTACGGAGAGTAGTGTATTTGGCTTCCCGGCCTTCCCCGAAAGTAGTAGGTCGGGGTCTAATATACTAACATTGTTATAATGATGATCATTATTCTTACACCTGACTCAGACCTCCACATTATGTTCATTACTAAACGCATAAACTCATCCGTTCATTTAAAAAAATGTATAAACTCGTAACAACCTGAAGTGCTGAAGGCCCATCTTTCCATGATTAAACATAGAAAATATTGCTCAAGATTGAGCAAATATTTTCGCTTAGTCATGCGAGAGTTGTAAAGAATTTCCCTGCCTTTTAAGTAGGGGCTATCCAGGGTGGGGAAGGGGGTAGCTGCCCCCACCCAACCCTATATATATACCCAATATTTGATTATATATACGGTAATACGGAGTATTTGTTTCTGAAATATAATTATGTTATATATTGTTGACGAACTTTTACACAAAAGGGATTGTTGTCAAGTGGAAACTGTGTTGTACGTACCTTACCAAAGTCTTGGATTCGAATTCTTGTGCCTTTTTGGTCCTTTTTTGAGAATTGGTTTTATTTTATACCTTTTGAAGCCTTAAACAAATTTTAAAATGACTTTACATAATAAATTAACTCTTGTATTTTTTTTTTACAAATGAACTCTTGTCTTGTTAACAAGTTTTAAAATATATTAATATAATCAAATATAGTTTCACACATGAAAATATTTTTGTACATTTATGTAATATATGATTCATAAAATAACATAAATTAATTTTCAACATGCTTGTGAATTGGCATCTTAAATTAATTTGATCATTTCCTTAGTTGATTCACTTATTTATTAACATAGTTCTCAACAAATTACTGAAATTAGAAACGCCTTGTGATTAAAATTTATTTCTAACAAAGTCGTATTTATTAATTATGAATTTTAAGCATGATAACAAAGTCGTATTTCTAACAAGATTGACGGATTCTGTTTTTCTTTACCAGGACAGACTTTGTTGATTTATTGAAAAATTATACTCGTATTTAATCTACTAGTACTTATTATTAATAAAATAAAGAAAAATTATACGAAGTATGTAAAATATCTAAAGTGGTTTTCTACAATAACATCAACTAATGCAACTAGAAAAATAACTTCAACCTTACTTTATTTTGATTATTACATTATTTAAACATGCAAAATCAAAAGTTATTGTGGTTGGTGAAAAATTTGACTGATAAGTCGAATTTGAAATGCATCCATATCAATTTTGTGTTCCGATTGTATCTAATAAATGTTTGATATATATCCATATATGCAATGTTTATTTTAGTACTCTATTATCGTTTGTGTGGATATTAGATTGAAAGAAATTTTGATGAAAAACATCATAATACATTAATTAATCCGTGTTAATCTGATCTTTTGCTAAACTATTGTATCCATTCCAATTACATATATATATATATATATATATATATATATATATATATATATATATATATATATATATATATATATATATATATATGTGTCTACATTGAGCCCAAATTAAAATTACGTATGATCTATGGAGAACAAATCATGTAAATAAGTAAAACACCATAAATTAAAGCATAGAGTAAGTAATCAAGCAAGTGATGGATCATGGATGCCTACTTTAATTCTTGACATAGAATCGAGAACATTTGTACTAAAATGCCTTCTTGGCGACCTTTAAGAATAGCTTATCAAATCAAAGCAGCAGGGGTAAAGCTTGCAATGCCCATTTGCAACCACCCAGAAGCTGATGATTCTCCATCTAATTTCATATCTTTTAGCTTTGGAGACTTCTCCTCACCACAATGGTTGTGACTGGAGTTAGCGGTATTAGTACTACTACTAACCCCTTTTTCCCATAGATCCAAATAGCACAATCTTGTGGTTGTCTCCTTTTCAAAGGATGATTTTCTTGGAACGTTGGTGATAATAGGTGCAATGTTGAGGTCCAACGACGACGATGGCACATGCGAAGTATAACCCGACGGGAACGAAGGATTCTTGAAGATCAACAGTGGCGATTGCTTGTTGTCATATGCCGCAATTTCTTGGAAGCTTTGTAAGACTGTCGTGTCTGCCGTGTTTGATGCTGCTAGCCAGTGACACCGTTTGTGGCCACCCAATGCCTGCCCGGAGGAGAAGATCCGGTGGCAGATGGAACACTCATGCACCCTTGAGCGCTTCCGGGAGATTGTGGCGGAGGCCGAGGGTGGTGGTGGGGAGGGCAGAGAATAATCACTATCCAAGAATTCATCGGGGCAATAATTGCCGGTTTCATCATTTTTGTTATTGTTGTTGTCGTTGTTGAGGTTGTCGAGCTTGGCGGCGTAGCAACCTTTAAAGAAAATGTTGCAAATATGAGTAAACATATATAAGTATGGATGGACAACTAGCTATGTATGTCATTATTCTAATCATTTATTTAGTCCAAAAAATGATTTGAATTTTGAACTATGTAATAATATTTCTCTAGATATGAACCGTTCACAGTTTTAGAATCAAACTATGATGCTTCATTTCAAAGTAGAATATGTTATGTTTTAATATTGTGTTACGGAATATTTGAGGCCATGCACAATACCTTTAACCTTCTTGTGACTCGCTCTATGTCCACCCAATGCTTGGTGGGAGTTGAACACTTTATTGCATGCCTTACATGGGAACACGCCCCTATTATTGTTGTTGTTTGTGTCCTCTTCCTTGACCATTTTTCCCTTGTGATCGTGTATATCATCTTGAGACGACGTGAATTGGAATGACCCGTTGGATGATAACATCACCAGGCAATTAGCTAGATCCATATCTTCCTTTGATACACAATATTGATGACTACGAAGAGGAGGCGATGACGAAAATGGCGCGATGCTCCCGTGTGGCATTACACCCTTATCATCGTCAATGTCATCGTCATCAGCTCTATATCCTCTACTTTTAGTGACAAAACGGTTTGCAATAGTGCGTAAGAAGTAGGAGTGCTTTTGTCCTTCGACATTTGATTGCTTGTTGTTCATGTGGTCGTGATCATCACTCTGACTCTTGTCTGCTTGATCCCCCACCGTGTGAGACCGCATGTGCCCACCGAGGGCTCCTGCGCAATTAAACCCTCGGTTGCACACCCGACAATAGTGTGTCATTGGACCCGAGGTGGACGATGCCAATTCGGGACTGTTATCTACTACCATCACCATTATTATACTATTGTTTGTATCAAACTCGTTTGTTTTGAAGTTGGTGTTAATGAGTTGAATGTTATGTATGAATGGGGAGATTATGATATTGTATTTATAGAGCTAGTCAGTTAGTGAGTTAGTGGTGTGAGAGCATGCAAAATGAGTTTTTTTTTGTCCTAATTTTTAGTAGACGTTTGCTGATTGTGGATGGGAGGGTGGGAGTGAGAGAGAGTTAGTGGAATTTAAGAGAAAAGGAAAAAAAAAATGAATGGAGTGAGAGTGGAGTGTATGACAAATGTGAGAGTTAGATAGGAGTGATGGTTGACAGACTATTTCCACGCTCATGCTTGGTAGTGTTTTCAGTCAATTTTACCCACACAAGTAATAAGCTCTTCTTGTTTATTTGGCACATGTCGAAGCAAATTGGCTGCTTAGCAATTTGGACCATTTGATGCATTCATGTTATTCTCGCGATTACTACAATGACGTTATAAAAATAATCCTTATTATGTAAAAGAAATTGCTTGAAATACGATTAAAACATGTGCGAAGTGCACAAATAGAGCAACTTATGTTTTGTTTCTAAAACATGACTTATTAAGTCTTATTTCTTTTTATTTAATACAGAGTATTTTTTTCTGTATATATACACTATATTTTCATTTTTAGAAGAATTTAGTCAATTTAAAGTTAGTTTTTATTTAGGTTTAAAGCATTACTAATGTTATTTAAAAAAATGCACTTAATAGAATTAAAATACAATGCAAGTGCAAAATTAAAATAGGATCATGTACCACTTGATATGATTACATAAACACGTAGACTTTCTATTCATTCAAGAGATTGAATCACCAACCCCAAGGGCCCCCACGCCCGACCCGACAAAACATGGGAGGATGTAAATTACGGTGACCCAGTCTGCCCAATGATGGTAAACTTATACTCATGCGCACCAGATGTCCAGTTCAGCAGATTAGAGCTGTAACTTCCACACGATCGATGCGGGTTTCGAAATTTGGTAATTCCTCAAATTTTCCCATCACTCACACACTTTTAATCTAACGAGCAATGTCACTAAAAACAAGAATGTTATCATTATGACATTATTATTATTATTATTATATTGCCATTATGAAATCCAAATAAGTAGCATAAAAGATAAAGGCCAAAGAGTCAAATAGACTCTTGTACCAACCCGAAATGTTCAAATTTTACTTTTTGCAAGTAATAGTCCGGCCACCGCCATGTCACCCTGTGAGATGTCAACTGTACATCCCACGTGGTAGTTTAAGGGGTCAAATAGGCCTCAAAACCTGACCGAATTGTTCAATTTACCCCCTTAACAATTAAAAGTGTCAAAATTGCGAAAAATAAAAAATTAGAAATTAAAAAAATGAAACTAACTATATATATACTAGTATATAATTTACTCGCGCAAGGCGCGAGAGTTTTTGCCCAATATTAAGTAATAATTTGTGCGTTTACTCGCACAAATTATTGTGCGGAAAATATGTCTATATGACTTTAAAATGGTGATTATGCAACTTGACTGTTTTTTTGTTTTAGTATACTCCTTCCGTCGTATAGGGAATAAAAGTTGATTGAGATTCGTATAGTAGAGAGAAATAACTTTAAGAACATATTTTTTATTTCAAATGAAAATGAGAGTGTGAAATAGTTGTAAAAGACAATATGTTTTTAGGCTTGAACACAATATATGGATTTATTACCTCTAACTCTCTAAAACTTGAAATATTTTTTTACGAAACCAAATCAAATAAAAAACACAAAACTCAAACTCAAACATTTTTTAAATCCGCAATTGACTTGGAAACTTACAGTGCAAGAGGACAAAATCAATAATAATTTCAAAAAGTAGAATTGGACCATCTTGGGAAATAACACTCCCATGATGAAAGAAAGAGTGGGAGCTGAATTTACCGACACTTCTTGTTTGGCGCACAAGAAATCCCAATTAAATTAAGAGCTTCAGAATAATTCACCTCCTTGAACCAAAACTACACATAGCAGATCAGCAATATTAGCTGGCAACTCCTGAATTGTAACAATTATAAAACTTCTGTATGTCTTGAAGCATCCTTTCATCATCCTTTGTGATTAAGTTAATAGCCACACCCTTCCTTCCAAACCATCTACTACGCCCGATACGATGGAGGTAGTTCTCTAGCTGGTGATGAGCCTCTAGATGAACCATACCGAAATTCACACACGATGATGTCCCTGGTATTTTGGTCCATGTCTCCATGAGTTGCAGAAACTGTGTGGTCATGGCCACACATTTTGTTTGTGAGCCAATCAATCTGACGCTTGGTGTTAACAAAGATGACACTGGGTGATGGCCAATGTCTCATAAAGATCGCAAAGTTTTTCTAGCTTCCAGTCCTCTTTGTCGACATTGACATATAGAACTGTTCACATATAGAACTGTTTGATACTACATACCTTTTAGTGTGAAGCAGCCTCTGTGGACACGGTAGTAGCAGAGAAAACACCAAGGATGGCGTAGGCGGTAGCAGGGGCGGAGCCAAGGGGGGGTCAGGGGGGTCAGTCGACCCCGCTGAAAGTTTGAGAGCATAGAGCTCTGAAATATCTTCGATTTGATAAATTATGGCCCCCGTAACTCATTACGAGTAAAAAGTTATGACTTCTACAAAATTAGCACTATCTAAACGTAAAATCAGCAAAATTTGATGAGTAATATTGATTTTTTCCCCCAAATTTTAAAATAGCGTATAATTAACTTATTACTTACGTGACATGACTCAAAAATAGAGCAAAAAACAGTCTCTTTTATTGTTACGAGTGCCTATTTATCTAAAGTACATATAAAATATTCAACTCGGACATTGTTTGGAAACGATCCACCGTTTTCATTTTGTATAAAGTTGATTCTCGACCCCCCTGGACCATATTTCTGGCTCCGCCACTGGGCGGTAGGCCTTATACATTCATTATAGCACAAAGAAATACTATATAAACAACATGATCTACTTAAAGATTGCAACCCAATTGCATATAACACTTTAGTCTTACGAAAGTACATATTACAAACAAAAAGTTCTTAGCACATGGAGCTTGGTCAATTCATCCAGCACCTTGTATGGAATTCAATTAAAATTTAGACTATCAATATTTGGTCACATATGAGTGTGAATATGCAGATTGGCAGAATTGATGTTTGAGTGCATTTTTTCATTGGCAAAATCGTATGATTAGTATGGACAGTTTCATAGTGAATATATGTACTAAGCAACTAGTATTACAAATGGTGCCTAAGCACCATCAACTATTTTATTATCCTCTCTATTGAGACCGCCCAACCAGTTTTGCAATTAAAATCGTATGAAACAGTTCCAATGGTGAATTTTTACCTTGTTTGGCTCGTTAAAAGAAAAATGAAGTGCAACGATTAAGCTTCGATAAGGGTGAGGCAAGCAGTTGACAGCTCCAAACTTTATTAATACCCTGTATGTTAGCTTGAACTTCGGAAGTTTAGAGCTCCAAAATTACTCCTATTCCAGCAATTCTGAACCGAAAACAAAACAAATAGGTCATTAGTTGAGTGGATAGATGAACATCCACCTAAGAAGATAACGAGGAAGGAGATGTGGGGTGCTAGCGACCTAAAAGTAAAATTTCCACCCTTGTTTTTCTGGTCTTATTACGAGGAAAGAGATGTGCCAGCCGTTGGGCTATAACTTTGATTGAGTTAACGGAGGCTAAAAGTATAGACGGTAATAAGGGTAAAAAAGTCAAATGAAAAATTCGGGTTCCAGGCAAATGAAAGTACTAACCATCATTCATAATTATATTGTTGCTAAATAACAAAATAGTGGGACAAGATTTTGGGCGGGAACATTATAGCTAACTTTTTCGGGGTTGATTAATTATTTTGGTGAGATGTCCAATAATGATTTTTGGCTTAACTTTTGCAACTCCCGCATCCAGCCGTTCAACCATTTTAATGCGACAATCATATGTGCCTTTTCAATTTCCTGGAGGCTACACTATTTAATGCCCGCTTGGTAGCCGTGATTTTTGGCTTTTCAGCTTATAAGTCAATTTTTTCACTAAATATTGAACTTTTGATTTTACGGACTGAATTGTGTAATAATAAGAAAAATACGGTTGAAGATACTTTTCTGGCTGTATTGGCTGAAGTTACTGTAGATGGTCATTTGAGCTATTTTCATGTAATTTTTTCTTTATTTTATTAATAAAATGTATTTTCAATTATTATTTTTCACAAATCAGCAGGATCAGCCAATACAGCCACATCAGTCAGAACTTCACAAATTTCAGCAGAATCAACCAATACAGCCTATTTGTCTATTACAAAACGGGCTCTTACTTTACCATATTGTGATTCTCTAGGCCAATTTTGGCATACCCTAAGCATTTAAGCTAGGGAATTGAGCAGCCATGTCTAACATTTAATTTCTAACAACATTATAATTGTGAATGAGGGTTGGTACCCTTAATTTGTGTCAATACATCTTTACATAAAAATTTGTACATTATGCTTAGAAAATGATACCTAACTTTTCAAGTGACTTTAATAACCCTAATGGTGTAAACTTCCGTTAAGTTACTTGATTCATAGACATTTAAATACTACTTACTATGATAAATTCGTGAACTTTAAGGATGTTTTCTTTTGGACTGTTTTCAGTCCCAGACCAGACCAGACCAGACTTAAACAGACCAGACCAGACTTAAACAGACCAGACCAGACCAGACTTAAACAGACCAGACCAGACCAGACTAGACTTCCGTAGTTATAAAATACACAGAGACCAGGCGTTTACCAGACCAGACCAGACCAATTCAAACCAGACCAGACCAGACCAGACTTAAACAGACCAGACCAGACCAGACCAGACTTAAACAGACCAGACCAGACCAGACCAGCAAATTTCAGTCCAAAAGAAAACATCCTAAATAATGTAATATGGGAACTATTTATATTGATATAAGTAATAATCAAATTTCGTATATTAATATGCACTTTTTAAACCTTTTCAAGTTTGGCTTTTTTATAGTTAATTGCATCGATTGTTTTTACAATAATGAAGCAAACACTATAAAAAATTTATGGGATTGACACGGATTTGGCACGGATTTATCAATTTTTTCGTGTCAAACTATTTTTGGCATAGATTTGGCATATCCATGTCAAAATCCCTGCCAATTTTGGAAAACTCATACCAAAAATCTCTGTCAATCTCGAATTTTTTTTGTAGTGAAATACTTCATATGTATTTACATGATAATATAAACCTTTTACTATAATGAATATTTCTCCTCAAATATATCTAAAAAAATTGTTTGTACCGATCAAGTTGAACTTCTCCTCTTGTATACGCCTCTACTCATACTTAACAGAAATTAAGGTGATCAACAATACTATTTTTAGAGTTTTAATGTCTTAAGTTTTTTTACTTTGTAATTCATCAAACAACACTACTGGCTCATTATCCACGTAAATAAGGGTGGCCGAAAAAATATTATTAAACATTGGGCAAGTTTTGCCAAAAAAACATTGGGCATGAGTTATCGCGCCTTGCGCGATCAATCGCTAGTAATTACAATACTTGCCAATTACTTTCATCATACTTTATATCTTTAGTTAAGAACAAAACAAAGCCTTCTTAAATTTCGTGACTCATCTATTTTATATATAAGAAAACAAATAGCTCTTAGAAATACAATTTTACCCTTAATGAATCTTATGTGTCATTTTCCCCACAAATTACTCTTTTACTATACAAATGCCATGTGGCGAATTCTAAGGTACAAAATCAGATCTAAAGTACAACATTAGTTATTTTCTAAATCAGGAACAAATCCACATATTATTATGATTATTTTCAAAATTTAGGAATGTAATATTAATGTCAAGTATAAAAAGTTATTTCATTTGATAAATTTATATAAAATGAGGGCTAGTAAACAAATTGTTTGCCATAGGGCAGCAAAGAATGTTTTTACCTGAACTGTAATCTGTTCCAGCCCAGACCAGACCAGACTTGAATAGTTATAAAATGCAAAGAAACCAGGCATTACCAATCCAGACCCGACCAACAAATTACAGTCCACGTAAAAACATCCAAACTCCGTATTCAATTCCTCCGCATCCAAACTTCATAAATAATGATAGGGTTGGACGGCGTGCTTAAAAACAGGTTTAAACTTCCGGAAAAAACTTCCATACCCCAAAACCTCCAATGGATATGGCAATGATGATTGATGTATATCATAAAACATTGAGTGTTGCAAATTTAGATGCATGTTACTCGTATGATGGCTCTGAACTGGCCATTATTGGACAGACAGACAATTCAAGTAACATTAATGTCGCATGAACTTCAATACCAAGTGACTGCCATTCGGAGGGGCAACTAGCGATGCTTTCTGCGACGCCAATGGAGACATGTAGTCGAGCAGCAGAATTTGAGGTGGAAGATTTTCATGATCACGACCACGAAATGTGTGTTATGGATTCGATGGAATTGAAGCAGACTCCCACCCTCAAATTATGTTGTTCGACTACATGTCTCCATTGGCGCCGCAGAAAGGATCTTCGGTTGCCCCTCCGAATGGCAGTCACTTGGTATTGAAGTTCATGCAACATTAATGTTACTTGAATCGTCTGTCTGTCCAATAATGGCCGGTTCAGAGCCATTGATAAGTCCGTATTTTGACACATATTTGATGCGTGTTGGGATCGGTTTTGATGGTTTTCCCTAGCTTTAAGGTGTTGCAAGTCTCAATTTTAGCTCAAGTTATGTTTATCGGGCATTGGTTCGAGTTTTGTGTTGTTTGTAGTCAAAATCAGGGAATTTGAGCCCGGTACCGGCACTTGAGGAACAATCGGGATGATTTGAGAAGCATTTGAGAATGATTTGATAGATTTGGAGGTCACCGGAAGATTCACAATGAAGATTTGAAGGAAAAAGAGCTCTAGGATTGGCTACGGGGTCAAAAGAAGATGAATGAAGCTTGAAAACGACGATCAGGATGACCTTCTGTCAATCGTTCAAGCATATCTCTTTGTAGAAACATCCAATGTACACGATTCAAGTTCCATATGAAAGCCAACTTCAAGGGCTACAAATCATATGAAGACACCTTTGCGAGAATCTGAGAGTAAGGAGGAGAAAACAGACGATGAAGTCAGATGATCTCTGCTGCGATTTCAGAAAGACACCTTCCACCGTTTTGATCCTATCTCTTGATTGGTTGATTCAAATCACATTCGGCAAATTGGGGTGGATAGAGGACTTCATTATCTACAACTTTCATGAAGGAAGTTTTGTCAAATTCGGAAGTTAAGTAGGCACGATCGTGCCCTCAAAGTCAGACACGATCGTGCGTGAAGAGAAAACACGGAGGAGTTACTGCCAGCCAGGCACGATCGTGCCTGGAGGGAGGCACGATCGTGCCTGCCCAAAATGCGCGTTTTTGCTCCGGAGGCACGATCTAAGGCACGATCGCGCCTGGCATCGTGCCTGGCTCCGAAAATCCTAATTCAGCTCAAATTTCACCCGATTTTTCTATTTAAACAGCCTGTAAACCCCCGTTTTCAGGAGGAGCTTAGAGAGAGTGCCTACCACGAATTTTAGAGGGTTTTTCAGCCTTGTTCATCAATCTTTTGGTATTCTTTGTAAGTTCCATCTTTTTAATTAATGACAATTAATTCTATTCTTCCCAATTCTATTGATTCTTCAATTATAAATTGTGAGTAGTTTAATTAGGGATTTGGGATTGATGAAGGGGTTGATCATGATGTATGGCTAGTTTCTTGATGGATTAATTGCATGAATGCCGTTTAATTTGTGTTTGAATAATTTAATTGATATCTTTTGTAACCTAGAATCGCGACTAGAATTACAATTGCATGTAGAATAAATTAAGAGAGATCTAATTTGTTCTAGGACACATTCACACACACTTAATCGTTCGCTAAGAGATTAGTAGCGATTAAGGGGCCGTAAGCTCGCTCGTCTTGGCAATAATTTAGGATCCTGTCGCATGAGAGATCAGCCTGGTCCCCTAAATTATTGTACTCTACGCCGCGAGAGCGGTAAGAACTTAGTAATGATTAGCTAGGCTCAATTAAATTAATTTCATGTAATTAGGCCTGATCTGCCAAAAATCCGGTTACCCCGGAATCAATCCCGGTTCCCTTCGTCATTAATTAGAAAGAACCCCCTAGTTTAATTGTTCGCATTAGTTTTATTTTCCAAACCAACCAATCTCGCACGACGCTTTTTATTTTATTTTCTTTTTAATCGCTGAATTTAATTAATTCTTGATTCCCTTTTGTCCGTCCCTGTGGAGACGATACTCGTACTTACACCACTATATTACGATCTATTTTAAGTGCGAGAAAACACACATCAGCCATCATACGAGGAACATGCATCTATATCTGCAACACTAAATGTTTTATGATATACATCAATCATCATCGCCATATCCATCGGAGGTTTTTGGGGTATGGAAGTTTTTGCCGGATGTTTAAACTTGTTGTTAACCACGTCGTCCAACCCTATCAATATTTATGGAGTTTGGATGCAGAGGAATTGAATACGGAGTTTGGATATTTTTACTTGGATTGTAATTTGCTGGTCGGGTCTGGTCTGATCTGCTGGTCTGGTTTGGTAATGCCTGGTTTCTTTGTATTTTTATAATTATTCAAGTCTGGTCTGATTTGGAATAGATTACAGTCCAGGTAAAAACATTCTTCACTGCCTTGTGGCAAACAATTTGTTTACTAGCCCTCATTTTATATAAAATTTATCAAATGAAATAACTTTTTATACTTGACACTAATATTACATTCCTAAATTTTGAAAATAATCATAATAATATGTGGATTTATTCCTGATTTAGAGAATAACTAATGTTGTACTTTAGATCTGATTTTGTATTAATTACCCGTATCATGTAATTTATTCTTTATGGAAATAGGATATTCTATTATTTAGATTAGCATATTGTATATTTAATGTCTTAGATTCTCTCCTCAATAGGCTCTATAAATATTCTAGAATTCTGATATTATAATATATCAAAAAAAAATCAAAGCTTTCACATGGTATTAGAGTTTTAGCTATCCTAGGGTTTCTGTACTCCTCTTCTGATCATGCCCATCTCTTATCTATCATGACTCACGAAAACAATGGCTCCATCTCTGAGGCAACCTCTAAAACACACTCATCAATTCTTTCTATCTCTTCTCAAATAAATGAAGTCGTCTCTCTCGTTACCAGCCACAAATTCGCGTAGTAAGGTTCGTATCCACATGAAAAGAAACACTTCTCTTTTTTAATAAAATAGTAAGAAGGGGGAGGGGGGTAAATTGTTTGATGAAATTAAATTATATTTAAACACTAAGTTGAACGAGTTATGTGGTTTACTTAATAGAGATGAAGACTTGACTTTGCTTTTATCCACTTAATGAAATGTCCGTTGATCCCGGTTATATCCTTAACTATCTTCCTCTCGAATACTCAATCGAGTAGTATATCCAATTCATCGAGGCTAGTTATTAATAACGAGACACGTTCAATAATAAAACTTACTACCGAGTTAATATAGAACATGCGCCGTATATTAACACGATAGTAGCAATAAACTTAAGATGAAAACGGTTGAGATTGATAACCTCAACACAAACGGTTTATTGGTTTAATCAATATAATCAATTCCCCTTAGATTATTAACCATGAGACACATGCATCAATAATCCAAGTTTACTACTGTGAAAAGACCGAACGGTTAACAAGCGTATTTGTCGATCAATTTTAGTGTTAATTAATATATGAAACAAAACTAGTTGATCCATTAAGTAATGCTCAAAATATTAATATAAAATATGAATTGAATTAATTAATATTCAAAGAAGAATGTTAACGAAAATAAATACTACTATAACTAATGTCGAGATGTTAACTAATTGTCATCTTAGCAACACTCCCCAACATTAATATAGAGGAAGAAAATAAATACTACTATAACTAATGTCGAAATGTTAACTAATTGTCAGCTTAGCAACACTGCCCAACATTAATATAGAGATAGTATTTAGGGAAGAATTAATATTCAAGGAAGAAGATAAAAGAAAATAACTCACAACTTACAATTCATTAAGCTTTAAAGTAGCAAAACTAAGATGGAAGAGTTTAGCTCCTCATTTGGAGTCTAAACATGATGAAAATATAAAGAAAGAACTTATCGAGCTTAGAAGCATATGTGAATTGGTTCCTTTTATGGGAAGGAAATGTGGTGTATTTATAGATATTTGGGGCATTCAGGGATGTGTACCCAATCGGGTACCTTCAGTAGCTTCCCGAAAGCTGGAAAAGTGGGGCATACCCGACCGGGTACGTCGGTTACCCGATTGGGTAAGACACTCTAATATTTATAAACCTTATAAATTGCACTCAAACTATTCCGTAAGAAATTCAGAATATTTTTATTATAGTGACTTTAATTTACATGCAAGAAAAAAAATTATGAAGTTCTGGCTGAAGTGGCTGCTTAGCTGATTCTGTTGATTTATGAAGAAAACAAATTAAACTATTTTGTATTAATAAAATATAAAAAAGATTATAAGAATAATAGCTGAAATGAATATCTACGGCGACTTCAACCAATACAGCTATGAAAATAACTTCAATCTTAATTTTTCATATTATTACACAATTAAATGCGCAAAATCAAAGTCATGTATTTTATGAAAAAAATGATTGATAAACAAAAAAAAAACAGATTCACCAAACAGACTCAATTGCAATTGGGAAGACTTCTTCAAAACATCCCAATTGCAGTCAAATATATTAACTCCAACAACTATACACGTGAAATTCATTAGTAAAATATCTTCTCAATTGAACTCAAAGTGCACATTCTAAAAAAACAATTCCTCTATTCTTAAATAAGTGCAACATTCAATTGTTTAAATTGAAGTGAAAAATAAAGTAAGGGTAATATAAGGTTAACTTTATATTTGAAGTGCAAAGGTAATAATTATTTAAGAATGAAAAAAGTATACAATTTCTAAAAAATGGAGTTGATGTAATCCCAAGGCTTCACCTCCCAAACTATAATATATCAATTCTTCCTAGATTATAATTGCTAACAATTAGAACTGCAAGTTTTTGAATGTGAAGAAACTTAAAGTAACCCTGAAAAAATTAGAATCTTGGAACACCAAACATCATTTTTATAGATATAAAAATTATATGGAAATGTTCTTTGTTAAAAGTACTTTTATAAAAGTATAAAATTTATAACTTTCAAAATACTATGTATTATTCTAATCAAAATTATGTTCTAAACTTTAAGAGATGACTAAATACTTTGGGGCGGAGGTAGTACATAATTTTAGCTCAAAGTGCACGTTCTCAAAATACACTTCCTCTGTTCTTAAGTAAGTGTAACGGTGAATTTTTCACATTTGAATTGGGTAATAAAGTAAGGGTAGTATAAGGGTAACTTTATATTAAAAACATACTAAACATAGAAATGTGAAGTTTTTTTAGACCTGCTCAAAAAGAAAAGTGTGAAGTTTATTTGGGACCAGATGTCGTAATATTTTTTAAAAATAATTTATTAATACATTAATAAATAAAGCGTAATTAAAATAAAATCATGTGAATAGTGTAAATTTTAACATGTTACAATTATTTAAAAATGGAGAAACTATACCATTTCTAAAAAAGCGGAATTGATATAAACCCAAAGTTCCTCCTCCCAAACTATGTCATATCAATTCATCGTAGGTAGTTTATACGGAGTAATTGCTAAAAGTTAGAACTCCAATTTTTGGATGCCAAGAAACTTAAAGGAATTCTAGAAAAATTAGGATCATGGAACCACCAAATTTCATTTTTATATTATAGATATAAAAATTATATGAAAAATGTTTTTGTTAAAAGTACTTTTATAAAAAGTATAAAATTTATAACTTTCAAAATATTATTCTAATCAAAATTATGTTCCAAAGTTTAAGAGACGACTAAATATGTTGGGACAAAGGTAGTACATAATTTTAACTCAAAATGCACGTTCTCAAAAAATACTTTCTCCGTTCTTAAATAAGTGCATCAGTCAATTTTTCCACATTTGAAGTGGGTAATAAAGTAAGAGTATGTGAAAAGGTACAAATAGGCCCATGTACTAACCAAAAAAGGTCAAATAAACCCTTATTTAGGAGGCTCTGTCCGGCCGTCGCTATTTGGGATGGTTCTCGTTGGAATTTTTTGATGAAATTTTTGAGCATCTTATTCAATAAGTCTAGTTTACTCATACGAAATTTTAGCTAAAATTTCAATCGGGAAGGCATTCAAATGAATTCTTGAAAATAACTGCGCAGTTAGAAGCGCAGTTATCTTCAAGAATTCATTTGAATGCCTTCCTGATTGAAGTTTTAGCTGCAATTTGGTATTCCTAAACTAGACTTGATGAATAAGATGCTCAAAAAATTTCATCAAAAAATTCCACCGGGAACCACCCCAAATGACGACGGCCGGACAGAGTCTCCTAAATAAGGGTTTATTTGACCTTTTTTTGTTAGTACATGAGCCTATTTGCACCTTTTCCCTAAGAGTATTATAAGGGTATTTTTGTATTAAAATGTATCCAAGATAGTAGTTTGAAGTTTATTTTAAACTTTTGGATCTGCCCAAAAAGAAAAGTTAGAAGTTTATTTGAGACCGGAGGTCGTATTATTTTTTAAAAATAATTTATTACCAAATAAAGCATAATAAAAGTATAAACATGTTAATAGTGGCAAAAAAAATTGAATTAAACCCATACAAGTTTCACATTTTAATTGGGGCAAAAAAGAATTTGATTGAACATTGTAAATTAACATAGAAAAAGTTAAATAAGATTGAAACATTTCAAGAAGATGAGAACAATAGTTCTCAAGAAGTGCTAAAATCATTAAGCTTTTGGAATACTAAGACTAATTGAACATACAATTGTTATAATACTTTTCTCAAAATGTAATGACAACTTTGTATGTCATTATCGTAAAAAATTAAAGATGATTACATTATGAACATAAATAAATGCATTCGACGTTGAAGTTATTATGATATAGAAATTATATATATTTTGTAAGCGTATGAACTATAAGGGTAAGCACAAATTGTAGATTTGAGGAATCCTTCGTTCGTTTGTGACCATTGTATGATCAAAATGTGTTATGAAGAGCGAGTTTACAAAGTTTCAAGATCAAATAATATATAATTCTCATTATGACGCATGAAAGGTAAAGTTTAATAACTTCCCCTTTTGCAAAGGCCTCAAGAGTTAATGGTCATACAATAGTTAATGAACGAGAATAAACCTAGAATTGAAGCTATCATTATAAGGAAAATATAAGGGCATACAATATGATGTTCTCATTTGAAATTCAGACATAATTTTATAATAATGTAGTTCCCGATATCAATGATTCATGTTACTACACAAGAGTTCATATGTTGTTCATAATACTACGGGGTATATTTTTCCTCATTTACAGTATACTACAGATTCAATACCTACATAATCATTTTTGCCAGTGATATATTTAGATAATTAGTTCAAAAATAAGACGTTCTCAATAACCAGACATATCCAACCGATGTTATAATTGACTAGATACATGATTTTCCATTTGTTATAATATACTAACTCATATACATATATCAGTATGCGTATAGTCCATATTCAAGACTATATATAGAGTATTAAAACTAAAAAACAAAATCATTTTATCCTGTGCACGTCACGAGTAATGATACTAGTATTATTTCAAATCAAACTCTCAGTATGAATCTAATAGACATTACAATCAGAAGATTTACAAACAATATAATAACCATCCAACACTAACCTCCCTTTAACCAACAATAACCATAAGCTCACCGGCCCTCTCACTCTTTGATCAGACATAGAATAGTCCACACCAAAAAGAGCTAGACTATTTGCTAAACATGTTAGAGCTTCGAGGCTATTAGCGGCTGAGTCAGCCTGATTGCCTCTAAACAGATATCTAGCAACTAAACTAAAACAAACTATGAACCTACTGCCCTTATTGTTTGACTTAATAAAAACAAAACAAAATTTAGAGCAAAGGAAAATAAACTTCTACTGATGTACGAGCTGAATCCATGCTTCAAGCATCTTCCAAACCCTGGTTGCACAATTCCTCTCCGGTAACTGTTCATGAGTGGGACGAATCATCCTCATTCCGTCTTCTTCCACCATCACATAAATCTGGAATTCTCCATACCACATGAATGGTCTATCCATCCCAAGAAGATCTCTACCCTTCACGGCCAACAATCAATCCCAGACGGCCACCCACTGAGTCGGTCAAAACAACCGCGTCGATCCCCCAAACAGCCAATAATTGGAGCCCAAATTCGCCCCTTAGCTTTCACCGAACCCCAAGCCACTGGTGTCCCACCCAGATCAAACATAACTGGTGTAGCTTCCATCTCAGTCACCAACAAAGCCAACATAGCCAAACGAAGCATCGGAAAATCAGGCTTCACAGCCCTATCTGACTCAGGTACACAACCACCTCCGAAATGTTTGAACTTCATTGATATCAATCGCAACGCTTCCATAGGATACATGCAAACTCAACCAGCTCTGTAAGGTCTGACTCGAACCTTACCTCAAATTGAAGTGTGCACTGCCAAGGATATGGTCATGCCGTTGTCCGCCGAACCCAACTGTCCAGAATCGCGCGTCACCGATGAGAAGCCGGCCGTCAATCGCCAATTCTAACTCTAGACTAGCTAGGCCGTCCGTGAACCCTAACACACTTAATACTTTAGTTGTTGTAAATTATATTGGTGATTAATCATGATGTTAAATTGTTAATTGAATACAACTCTTGTATAACTCTTTTCTGCAATGATGATTATAATAAATAAATACCGGTACATTTTATCGGAGTAGATATGATGAAAAGTGCTTACTAGCCATAGAAATATATATGTTCCAACACAAAAGAAGCAGGAGATTTTGGATTTAAGACGGAAGTTTAAGATGTTAAATAAATAATGTTTGAATAAAGAGTTTCACTTTTGATGGAAACAAGATTAAATGGGAATGAAAATATGAAATTGCGAAATTGAAATGGAGAGAGGAGTGTAGTTTAATTACCATCTACGATGAAAAGCAAATGCGTATTTAGCTGCATAGTTATATTCAAAAATTAATTTGAATGCGCTCCCGATTGAAGTTTCAACTGAAATTTGGTATGAGTAAACTAGACTTGATGAATAAGATGCTAAAAAAATTTCATCAAAAAGTTGCACCGGGAAACGCCCCAAATTGCGACGGCCGGACAGAGCCTCCTATATAAGGACTTATTTGACTTTTTTATGAAAGTTCGAGGACCTATTTGACATTTTCCCCAAAAATAAAAAAACTGAAACGGGCAGACCAAAACCGAATCCGGTCAAACCGTACCGAAAAAACCGAACCAATCGAAAATGACTAATCCATCGGTTATTCGGTTTACAGTTCATACTTTTGGCTTAAAAACTGGTCGATCAAAGTAAAATAGACCAACAAAACTTGTAAAAACGGCTAAAATCGACTGAAAATGATATGAATTGACCAAAATTGACTCAAGTTTTGTTGACCGATTTTCGGTTTCATCTTTTCTAAAAGCCACTACAACCGACCGACTAAAAACCGAAACCGACCAAAACCAACCGATTAAAAAACCGAAACCGACGAAACAGAACCGACAAACATCCCTAATATGTCATATGCGTCTATTTACTCACGCGTTGCACAATTGGGTAAATGCCCAATATTATTTATGTAGAATACATTTTTCTAATATTTAATCGGAGTGGGATGGAGTAAACTATTCAAAGAAGTGAAAGAACATAATCGACGCATCTCTGCGCCGGATTGCCGTGATTTGGACGTAGCTCGGGATGGATAATTGTGGCAGTGAGAAGATGGTGGAAGAAGCGAGAGAGAGACGTAGGGATAATCAGGACATGGTTAGAATGGAGAGGCTGAACGCTCCATTCGATGACATGGATTTGGGTCATACGACGGGTACGCCACTGAAAGAGGGTATCAATCGAGCAACGGTCCGACCTCCGCCTGAACCACCACCATGGGTTGTACGAGGTGCTAGAGTCCGTGAAAGTTTTCCTAGTAATTTTTATCTGTTTGTCATTTGTTTTCTTGTGTTCATCTTTGTTGTTGGTTTTGACAATTTGTTTAAGTTTTTAGTCTCTCTTTATGTGATTGGTTATGGTTGGATCTATGAGAACATGTTTGGCTGTGTCAAGCTCACTACATGGTTAGCGATTCGTGTTGCTCTTTCAGGGGTGACCGTCTCAAAGTCTCGCCATAGGGTTACAGTCGTAGTTGTTGAAGTTTCAGTTGGTGTCAGTTTTATTTTCCCTTTGCTTGATGTAATGATCCTGAATCACTCTATATGAATAGACTGTTTTGATGATCAAAAAAAGTGAAAGAACATCTAATCTGCAGTCTATAACATAGATCGTTCATAAGATAAGTAATCTTGTTACTATTTACTGCTCCGTAATTAATTCAAAGTAACTTTATGTGTGGCATCATCCTAGATTAATTATTAAATACTCCTATTACATAGCTAATCTTTTTTCGTTTTTCTTGATAACATTTAAATAATAATGATGATGACGACGACGACATGTATACATCGTATACGAAGTACGAAGTATAATGTAATGCACAGATAACGGAAATTTTTGTAATCAAGTAAAGAATCACATATCCCATCCTTTGATAATGATTGACTGAGAAATCATCTCATCAGGCCGGCCTGACGGGCTGTCCCGTCCGGCCGAGCCCGTTTGGGCACCTTCCCGGTGGAATTTTTTGATGAAATTTTTTGAGCATGTTCCTCATCAAGTCTAGTTTGTCCATACCAAATTTCAGCTCAAAATTCGATCGGGAAAGTCGTCAAATGATTTTTGCAAGTTAACTGGTCCGGAATATGTATTTTCCGGACCAGTTAACTTGAAAAAATCATTTGACGACCTTCCCGATGGAATTTTGAGCTGAAATTTGGTATGGACAAACTAGACTTGATGAGGAACATGCTCAAAAAATTTCATCAAAAAATTCCACCGGGAAGGTGCCCAAACGGGCTCGGCCGGACGGGGCAGCCCGTCAGGCCGGCCTGATGAGAAGAGCTCTCATGATTGACTAATTTAAATCAACGGCAGCCAGAACAAATAAATTAAAGCTAAGATATATAGATCCTATTTTTAAATTGATCGACCATATAAAAGATACCCGTATATACTCGAATATGTCGTAATTAATGTCAATGGTGGCTAAATGTCCATTAGTTAAAACTCCGATCCATCCGCAAATAGATATACGGAGTACTTAAATACGAAGTACTAATCTTCCCGAAAGATAATTAGGAGATGCATTAATGTTTTATATTCCGTATTATCGTCTAATAAGCTAATTAACTAGAGATGAAGAGAGAGATCAATGTTGTTTTCATCCAGATCCAGATAATGGGGAAGCGACGGAGCGAAGCTGCCGGCGATGTCATGGATGCCGGAGAGCGTCTCCAATGACAATAATGGCGGCGGCATTGGCGACCCAGATCCCGTACTTGGACTATCCTCGTCTTCAAGGACGTCGTCACAGCAATCCATGGTGGGTGGGCACGGAAAGTAGACGTGGCGGTCGCCGCCCATTGAGCGAAAGCCTCCGCCGGCGCCGCCATCGGGGAGCTGGACCAGCGGAGGCGCTTGGAGCCAGTAGTAGCGGTTGTTGGAGTTGTCGTGGTACTGATCATGATGAACCGGTGGACGGCGGTGATTCTCGGGCCCATAAACACTTCCGCCCCCGCCTCCGCCGCCGTACAATTTCTGACGGGCGGCGGCTCTCTCGCGCTTGTGGGCGTTCTGGTGGCCGCCGAGCGCCTGGGAAGTGCAGAACTTGCGCGAGCAGTAGAGGCACGGGAAAACTCTGGAAACCGGAGCCGGAGACGGCGACGACGACGGACGGCGGCGGTGGGGTGGACGCGGCGGAGTTACTCTGGCGGCATCGCCGCGATCAACGAAAAACGGCTTCAGCAATAGCGCATGATTTCCAGCGCCGTCGACGGAAGCAACCGGCAAACACTGATTATGGAAGACACCCTGAAATGAAGCCGCGGCGGTGGGCGGGAGCGGGAGCGGGTCTTCAGCCGCCACAGAGACGGCGGAGGTTGAAGAATCGCCGACGACGTCGTTCCAATAGTCATGTATCATCATCCCCTGAAGTAAAACAGAAACAGAGGATCGGAAAAGGATGAGGATGAAATGTTTGAGTTTGGAGTGAGTGAGTAATAGTTTTCAGATCAGATCCATGGCGGCTGGCTGGTACTTATATATAGGGCCGGAGAAGATCAGAACGTACATTATACGTACGTGTATATATATACGTAAAAAGGAATATATACGTAGATGGAGGTCGGAAAATGCCAAAAATGGGCGAACCGACTCTGTATACGTTGCGAATGGGTCCAAAGAAAAGGACGTACTATACGTACGTATACAGGGGCTGCAGTATTTGCAAGGCCGGTCCTGTCCAGTTTTGGGCCTATGGGCGATATCTATTTTGGCCTTATTTCCAAGACAAACAGTAAATTATACTTACTAAAAGTAAAAATTACGAAGTATAATAAAACTAGGAGAAATTACTCTAAATACGACTTAAAACGTTTGTATATTCCAACTAGGATTATCATGTTTTTATTCTCTAAATAGAAGTAATTAATATCATATTTTGGCAGTATCATATTTTACACATAGTAGTATTTTCCGAACATGACAATAATTACTCCTATTCAAAAAATAAACACATGACAGGCCTATTTTGAAATTCTAAAAAATTACTCTTATTTCAGGAATTCTCCCTACAACTATCTAATAAAGGTTATAAAATAAAGATGAAATTCACCTTCAGATTATTTGAATTGCATATTTGGACAAAAGTAACAACACACGTATCACAAAAGAACATTGTGAAGTAAAATCATAAATAATTGCTTTATCACCAATCTTTTCCAAGATCACACGTGCAATGTTTAAAATTGCTAATCCATTAAGTAATTTGAGGCATAATAGATAATTGGTATGATGTTTGAGAATTGGGAGGCACCGGCAGCCCAAAGACAATAATATAAATTGGTAATTTTGTAATTAAAAGAATAAAAAATCTTAAAGGCTAAAAAGATGTGAAGAGACGTGTTTTTATTGATTCAACAACAAATGTGTTGACTGACAACCAACTCTAAATAAAAATCAAAATTAAATTTATATTCATAGCTTTTTAAAAACTTGTCTAGCTTTGTTCAAGACTTTTTACTTATGTTTTAAAATTCTCAAATTGTCAACAAAAATTACACATTAGGTCTAACTAATTAATTGAAATTATATATATAAAAAAGCATACTCATATTACATATAAAGAAAAAATTTGGGCCTAATTTCTTTCTACTTTTTTTCGGGCCTAGGGCGGTCGCCCCTGCTGCCCTCCCCCTAGGACCGGCCATGAGTATTTGTACGTATATATTGCCGGGCTCTGTGATGGCACCTGAGCATGTGTCTGGGATGGTGATTTGGAGCGAGCATGTGAGATAATGGACGTGGAAGTTATGTACGGGAAGATACTCTCAAGTATATTTAATTTTTGTACATTTCCCAGCTCACATTAATTCCGCATTATATTTCCTTTTTTGGAGTTTGTGGTAGAATATTCCTTCTCCATCACTCCCACAAATTAAACTGCAGATTTTGAACATAAGGGAGAGGATACTAGGAGAGCGGAGTAAATAAATTGTGATATGATTTCATATAGTGTTTCTGTGGAGTGGTTTATAGGTTAATGTCTATAAAGAGTCATCAAAATTGTCACATTATTTCTACGTCATTCGGCCACTCTTCAGCTAAGCTACTCATGCGGATAACTCGTAAGATTTTAAGATGAAACTTATCTATGATAATTTAACAGAGAAAACTTCATGTCAGGCCGGCCTGACGGGCTGCCCCGTCCGGCCGAGCCCGTTTGGGTACCTTCCTGGTGGAATTTTTTGATGAAATTTTTTGAGCATGTTCCTAATCAAGTCTAGTTTGTGCATACCAAATTTCAGCTCAAAATTCAATCGGGAAGGTCGTCAAATGATTTTTGCAAGTTAACTAGTCCGGAAAATACATATTCCGGACCAGTTAACTTGCAAAAATCATTTGACAACCTTCCCGATCGAATTTTGAGCTGAAATTTGGTATGGACAAACTAGACTTGATGAGGAACATGCTCAAAAAATTTCATCAAAAAATTCCACCGGGAAGGTGCCCAAACGGGCTCGGCCGGACGGGGCAGCCCGTGAGGCCGGCCTGATGAGAAGAGCCCTCTAATTTAACATATCTAATCTATTTGATCTGTGGCATCAAGTAGAATTTTTTATCAATTCCTTAAATTCGGTTCATTTGGCCGATTTACCAAACGGATGGTAAATAAATGTCCTAGGTATATTTCTCTAAAAATATGATCTAGCTATATATTAACTCCATTCCTTTTTAGTTGTCAATTTTTTGAATTATATCCCCATCTTGTTGAAAAAGGTTCTCATGAATAAATGACATGATTTTTTAGGTAAGTGATTTAAATAAAGTAACTTAAATAAAAAAGAGAGGAAAAGGAAAATTTAGAAAAAATAAACAGATAAAGTTAAAGTAATTAAAGGGAGATAAGTTGGGGAAAGAAAAATTGTGAGACTTCACATGTAATGAATAGGAAATTAAAGTCAAATTTGGGTAAATGTGTATTAAAGAGAGTACATTATTTCCTAGAATGTAATAACAACCTTTAAATGGGATACTCAAATAAAAAAAGTGAGAACCTTTCAACGAGACGGGAGAATACAATATTCACATACTTTACTTTGACTAAACTTTATTTATTAACGTATTATAAATTAAAATTTGATTTTTTAAAATTCCTTTCCTTTTAAATTTTCAAAATATCAACTTTTCAATCATTTACTAATAATAAGAAATGAAACAAACATCAAAATTGGACGGTAAGTGTGAGATGCGTGCAATTAAAAAGAATAAAATAAGGATGTTTTCTTTTGGACTGTTTTCAGTCCCAGACCAGACCAGACTAGACCAGATCAGACCAGACCAGACTTAAACAGATCAGACCAGACCATACTTAAACAGACCAGACCAGACCAGACCAGACTTGGATAGTTATAAAATACACAGAGACCAGACGTTTACCAGACGTTTACCAGACCAGACCAGTTCAGACCAGACCAGACCAGACCAGACTTAAACAGACCAGACCAGACCAGACCAACAAATTTCAGTCCAAAAGAAAACATCCTAAGTACTTCGTATGTACAATAGCTTTATCTCTATCCGTACACAAAAAAGTGTACATTTTTGTATACAAATCTCCAATTTCATACTCTCTCTAATTCAAAAACAAGTTCCACATTTGACTTCACACATATTAAGAAAAGAAATTTGACTTTACTGTGCAGTGCACTGTTTGACACTGTTTGGACACTATTTGGCACTGTTTGACACTGTTTGGAACTGTTTTGATGTATATAATTTGTCAAATAAGGAAAGGTTTGAAAGTGAGACTTAATTTTGGAACTGCCCGAAAAGGAAATGTGGAACTTGTTTTTGAATCGGAGGGAGTATGTACATAGATATATTGTTTAGTGAAAAATAGTAATTATCTCCAATTATTTGTGTACATAAATGAATGTACAAAAGTGTAGACGTGTAATTACATAATGGCTTTCATTATACCTCATAAAGTGTAGATGTGCAAAAGGGAATGGAGGAAGTATATGATCAAGCTGAATAGGTGATCATGATCGACAGAGTTGACGTCTGGCATATAATCACTATGGCTATGTTTGGTATGATCTAATACAATGCAATACAAAATGCAATGTAATGGAATGAAGTGTCTATTCCATTATTGTTTGGTTACTTAAATAACAACTTTGAATTGTAATCAACATTACATAATTATGTTTCTTTATTTGTGTGTGTGTAGTGTGTGTATGTGTGTGCAGTGTGTGTGTTTGTGCAGAGTGTGTGTGAAGTGCGTGTGTGTACGTGTGCAGCGTGTGTGTGTGTGCGGTGTGTGTGTGTGTTGGGACAAATTAAAAAAAAATTGTTCCCGGCCCGGTCCCGGTACATACCCGGGCCAATATACCCATACGTGGTATAAGTTGTAATCTCAAATACACATATTGTTTAATGTAATGCTTATTACACATATCAAAGTAATGAGTTCCACAAGTGCAATGACCATTACATTACGGTTTAAAATAAAATGACATACCAAACATCGTAATCAAATCAACATGTAATGCTCATTACATTACATGGTTGATTACGTCATACCAAACATGACGTAAAATCACTGCCCACTTGCATTTAGCTACCTTACCATATCATAGACTTGAGTTCTTACGAATTTGTTACTCCCGTGGTGGATTGTCTTACACTTCCATAGTTCCATCCCCGTTAAATTTATCCTATCTCATTAATATTTGTAAGAGGATAATTAGTTTTTAATTTGTTCATGTTTTTTAAATTCGATAATATTTAAAAGCCCTTAATTTTTCCATGCAGAGTAAGGACTGTAATTTGCCCCAGACCAGACCAGACCAGACCAGACTTGGATAGTTATAAAAATACAAAGAAACCAGACCTTACCAGACCAGTTCAGACTAGACCAGACCAGACCAGACCAGACCAGCAAATTACAGTCCAAGTAAAAACATCCTTATTACTATGGAGTATTAGGATGTTTTCTTTTGGACTGTTTTCAGTCCCAGACCAGACCAGACCAGACTTAAGCAGACCAGACCAGACCAGACCAGACCAGACTTAAACAGACCAGACCAGACCATACTTCCGTAGTTATAAAATACACAGAGACCAGACGTTTACCAGACCAGACCAGATCAGTTCAGACCAGACCAGACCAGACCAGCAAATTTCAGTCCAAAAGAAAACATCCTTACTGCGCGAGTGATCCCAAATTATCAATCCAAAGCTACAAAGATCAGATAATACATTTTTATTATTGTTTGAATTATTAGTCAAATTTCATTTATCTATGAACACATATTCATTGAAACTAACCTAAAAGGTTTATCAGTTATCACTGACGTATCGTCGTCCATAATGTAACATGCAGAATGAGTTTATTAGCGTGGATTTTAAAAAGGTAAGAAAAGGAAGCCATTAGGCCATAGCATCACGTTGCTATAATGCTATATGAAATAACCCCCTTTTCGAGGTCCTCTTTATGAATAAACATTCTCAATGAGCCGCATAGATGGTGTTCTATGAAAGTGGGGAAATGTCGTAGTTTCAATTCATGTTAAAATATTTACATTTTTTTTGACGAAAAATATATACATTTAGTATATATACTACATATATACAGGGGCGGACCGTAGTAGAGACTCAGGGGGCAATCGCCCCTCCAACAAAATTTTTTTTAGTGTATATATATACCAAAAAATAATTTTCGTCCTCCCAATTTTTTTTTTTTTAAGTTACCGCCCTCCCAAGATAAACTTTCTGGTCCGCCCCTGCGTATATACAAACTTTGACATTTCTTTATATATTATGCTATGTCACAAGTGACAACATACACTTCACACTCACATATATACTTGGTGTAGTCAATGAAACATTACGTACTTCGTATATACTCAAATCCTATTAATCCTATTATACACTCATAGTTCGAAGAAAACATTTTGAGCATGTCTGAATGTAAAAAGAAAACATTCGAAGAAAACATTTTGAGCATGTCTGAATAATGTGTTATACGGAGTAATAGTTTTGCATTCCAAACACCACTAATGACGCCGTTTTCTTCACAAAACCCAGTAAAATCATATGGAGTAGGGATAAAGATCTAAATAAGACTAAAACTTATTCGTGGAATCTAAATAGGACCTGAACTTTTTTAAACTGTATATAGGATTACTTTGTACGTGTAGGGACAAAAATAAACTCAGGCCTTAACCATTATCAATTTCGTTGCCCTGGTTGTTGTAATCCAATGCAACCGACCTTCATATACATAGTCGTGGACTTCGCAACACCTCCCCGCGGACGACGCATCGTGGCGGCTCCGCAACATCCACTAGTAGAAAAAGGGCTTATAGTGACACTAATTTAGTGTCACTGAAAGTTTTTATGACACTAAAAAAGCGTCGGGAAAGGTGGGGGCTAGTGACACTAAATATAGTGTCACTGATCGTCAGACAAAATAGTGTCAGTAAATTATGACACATTAATGTGATGCAAGATTATGACACATTGGTATCATAAAACGTTGTGACACCTTGGTATCATAAAAATTTACGACACATTGGTGTCATATAATTACAATATTATTATTATTATAATCATTGTAATATTTCGTTCTAGTTTTATTATAGATTATATAAATATTAATAAATAGCCAAATCAAAAGAACAATAATTGTATTTATTACTCAAATTATTTTACAATGTCAATATCAATAAGTACTACACACGTAGTGTATTACAAGATGCTATAAATCTACACTTTAATCATACAACATTTTTATATGCTACACACTAGACATCATAATTCCTTGCATCGCCATCATAATCCAATAAAACAAGTCTTCGGAGTACTTCTCAATATCTGGTTCAACATAGCTAGCCTGCATGATTTTTTTTAACTTTGCCACATTATAAGTAACAAAAATGAACAAAATAAAGCCACCATTAATACTCTATAGCATCAATTTGGAGCTAATACTCTACCGAATCTGCTATTTTTGGACTTGAGCTGGTCAACAAAAACTCTTTGGCTGGAAATCAAATCACAAATCAGATCTGCAAGAGAGCCAAATAAGATATAGATCAAACCAATGTTTTTTGGGCATCAGAAATAACTGCACAAGTACCCCATTTTGATTATACTACACATTTTGAACAGATTGTTAACGAAATAAAACTAGTAATGATGTGGGTATAAGAATTCATATGACGAGATCAAAGTCAAACCATAAACTTCTCATAGGAAAATTATGTTTTTTGCTAAATCTGACCGGTCAAAATATCAGTTCCCTAACGATAAGTGTATTAATGTAATAATGTGTTAGCTTCTATGAAATTTTGATGTTAGCAAAGGATGAGGAAAAAATATTTGTTATATTGTGTAGTAGCTTCTTTTTCTTTAATTCAATTTAGAATCACTTGAAACCTAAAACTAAAAAAGAAAACAATACAAGGACAATATTTATCCAAAATCTGAAGTGGAACACAGAAAAAAATTGGCAACTCTGTTCATCCCAGGCGCAGTTAAATTTTTGCAGGAGCCAAACTCACACGGGCAGCCTCCAAAAAATGTGGCACAGGCTCAAGGAGGTCAACCTGGATCCAAGAATACTCATATTAAAGTGGACAAAATGAATTAATCTTCAACAGGAGATTTCTTGCAAGCATGCGAACCAGACTAGTGTCTTAGCATACATCACGTTGAAATAATAGTGCCACTTCTTCATTATTACCAATATGGTAAAATTGTGCGTCCTATATAGTATTATCAACATGTATGATTTGACTTTGGTAGTGTTTAGTGCGAAGTAAAATGTGAAACAAAGTTCAAATTAAAGGGTATTGGTTTAACAGGTTGGTGATAAAAATTAAAAATAAATGTGCTAGGAAACTTAATTACAGTATTTGTGATTTGATTTGTGAGAACCTTCTCCTAAAGGCAACATTTTGTTAGGAAATAATGGTTTTGTACTTTTGTTAGCCATCTTGAACATGATTGATCTCCATAAAGTTGATCAATTTCATCTTATCGTAAAGGAAGAAGCAGAAACTGTTGTTAAATAAATATGTGCACCTCATTAAAACGCCTTATAAGCACATTCTTGGTGACCCTTCCAATTCCAGAGCCACAATCTGTAGAATTAAGGAAAAGTGAGTTCCTAAACCAACAAGGGATTTAACAAAGTTACTTAGTTGCATTATTTTACATTTTACAAATATTGGTTCAGTAATCAGCAATCAACACTCGAATACGACAAAAAATGTTAATTGTTCCCGCTACAGGGTATTCATGAATGCTTCTGGAATTCAAATCATTTTTGCTCGAATGGGAAACCAGATTTTGCTCGAGAAATCCCGTATTGAAGTTTTTCAAATGAATATAAATATAGTTAGTAACGAAGTAAAAAATCCAAAACTAGTACCAAGAGCAACGATGCGGGAAGCCGGGCTTGCAGCGTCCCTCTGAGCTAGAAACCTTTCAGCCAAAATGGTAGTGACAAATGCATTACTTTCAGCTACGTCCGCATCATTCACATCTGCATACCCGCCTAGCACTCCATTGACGATTGCTTCCACATTCTGCTAATTACCAGTGATCCTAATCGTGAGAATTGAGAACAAATATGCATATATAACGAGGAGATCATTGAGGGAAAAGAAAAGAGCATTGCCTCCCAATAACGAATGGCAAAGCTTTACCACTTAGATTTGCTTCCATCATCTCCTGCTTCTTCTCTCCACATCTCCTCTACATTTCAGAACTCACGCCCCTCAGAGTCAAGCCTGCCCGCATCCATGTAGTAGAGATTTATGTTCCCGTCCTTATAACAACAATTCGTTCTTACTCAACTTCTGCTTCCTAACAGGCCGCCGCTGCCATATCTTTCCGGAAACAAATGAGGCAAAGCAAGTACAACACTGCAGCCAGTCACGGTCGCGGGGTAATGTGGCTTGTGCGTTTGGAACTCTAGCCATGGTAGATCTATTCACTTAAAGGAGATTTCAGATTTCATATTTCAGATCTCTGAACCCTTTCACTTGCTCCTGCAGTACCTATGAAAATTTCATAGAAGAAGCCTGAAATAACTAAACCATATTGGTGAACATAGGGATATACTTAATCACATTATCTTCATTTGTTATCTTCATTTGTTTGAAAAAGAAAGATTCAAGAGAGTAAATTAATGACATCATTAACATAAGTCCATTTAAGCAGAAATTGAATATATACATACGGATTACGACAAGGTATACACTCGAGAATGGTTGCTAACACAACTTGTGTTTTTATCTGACACTTATTAGTAGCTTCAAGATAAAAATCATATTTCACCAGCCCAATAATATCATATTAAGAAAAAAGTAAACTTCTACCTTACTCAATATCTTAGATGAAGTATATATTAAGTAGAAGGGAAAAATGAAAAGAAACAAGTTGATATGATGTTCTAAATAATTTCAGCACATTTCATCCTTTATGAAAGAACATATAATAGTAGTGTAACTTTTACAAGCTTTAGCTTCTAACTTTGGTTTCTTTTTCGGTTACATGAACCCTTTCATTTTTGTGTAACCCCAATTGTCATCTTATTTTTCGAACCAAAACCAAATTGGTACCCACTTTCATCCTTTTCTAGTATTATCATTTAATCTGAACAACTCTTAAAATACTAAATCAAGCTGTCGACCTTTGATGGCAGAATAGATCAAATTCATCCAAATTGAATTAAGACACAATACAACGGACAGATTGAACAGAGGTAGATAAACTAAATTAAAACATGATTATGTCCTATTCATTGAAGCATATGATAAATCTGATAAGGGCCACCAGAAAAACCCCAATATCAAACCAAACAATTAAGAACCGGTATGGAAAGATGCAAACCTGGGAGCCATGGAAAGGATGGGAGTATTTTTGGGAAATAATTAAGAACCTGCCTGAATTAAGAACCAGTCTGGAAACAAAATTAACTTCAAATCAGTGAAACGTATATATGATAAGATGATTAATAAGATATATTTGGGATAGATTAAGAATGGTACTTGGAATGAACCCAAATGATAATCTTAACTGCTAAATTAGCAATCAAAAAATCCTACCAAAATATGGTTCTTACATGAAATTAGATAGTACAATCATACCTAATTTAACATGAATCTGGATTACAACAGAGGGTAGCGAAGCTTGGAGCCAGGAGATGTATGGTGTCACAGCTCTGAACCAGAAAATGTATGACACCAGCGAGATTATCTCTTAGAGTAAGATGAGGAGCCGACAACTCGAGTGCTCGGTTGATGAAGACACGGCTGACGAGGAGAAAATTTTCTGAGGAAATATACTCCGTATATTTGAATCGCAGGAGATGAAGTCAAGCGACAGGACCAAGGAAAGCCAAAAATTCATTCCTAACATAAATCGATTGAGGAGTTAGGGTTGGAAGGTTGCCGATGTATGCAGTCTGAAATGGGAGGGGGAAAAGAAGTGTAAAAAGGCCGGCCCGTTTGTAATGTGAACAGTGACGCGGGCCTTTAAGTTTACTCCGCAAAAAATGTAGAGTGTCACTAGATAATACTCATGTATTTAGTTAGAAAACAGTGACACTTTTATGTCATTAAAAACATTTTTATAGCATTTTATAAAAAAGTGTCACTATCAAAGTGTCACTATAAGCAAGTTTTCTACTAGTGATCAGTCGTCACACCTCTAGCCGCCGATGCATCTCGCCGCCAATGCAGCATCGATAGCCGCACTTCGCCGCACATTTTCCCTTTCTCATTCTTCAGGACTCCGTAGGAAAAAAACAACAACATTTTGGAAGATCAAGGCTCCAAGTTATTTATTTGTACAATTTTGCTCTTTGTACCCATTTTAATACTCACACTATACCCACTATATATACTCCCAAAAAATAATTACCCCTTCACTCTCTTTACCCCCTCCCGTCATCTCTCCTCTATCCCCTCTTTTTCTCTACGCACCTCCCCCCTTCTTCTCTTCTCTCCCCCCTCCCCCATTTTTCTCCTTCACCCAAGCTCGAACTAAGGCAGACGGAAGGGATAAAGACGGCTGATCTACCTTGAATATACCAATGAGCAGCCACTTCTCCTTCCAATGTAAAATTCAATCTATATTCTTCTCTACCTTGTTCATTGTGTTTTGTTATATTTAGGATTATATCTTTTTCTTCTTTTCGATTTTATGTGTATAATTTATGCTAATGTTGAATGCTTGATTAGGTTGGTATATTCGTATAGAATTGTGATGTTTATTTGAAATTTTAATTCAAACTATTCTATTTCACTTTATGTCCAAAAGGTGTTTGTAGAAATAACTCTATGAATATTTTATTCATATCCCCAATTTGATTGTTCATTTTCATTTTTTTTAATTTCTTTGACTATTTTATTTTATTATTATGAATTTTATTTAGCTTTTAAAGGTTGGAATGACTATTTGTTGAATATTAGAAACATGAATATAAAATACTGAGTCAATCATGATTAACATTTTTTCTTGTGTTATAATGAACTTCAATGAATTGATGAAGCGGAGAGTAGGAGATTTAAGACCCTCAATGCAAAAAATGAACTTCAATGCATCTGTTAGAGAGAGTAGGAGATTGAAGACCCCTGGTATTGGATCCTGTCCAATGAACTGATGAAACAGTAATTGTAAAGAAATAGATGACTGTAGATGGTGTTTTTTGAATCTTCTGAATAACAGCAGCCAATTATTGGTTCTGTTGGCTTGATCTACCATAATTTTTTAAGGAAGCAGTAATAAGAATTGTGAATCATATCCCATCATCCTAGACATTGTAATCCTCCATGATCAAGTCACACAAGTTCATATAGAGTTGGCATAATGGCATCTATGAATGACCTGAAATTGGATTACCCCTGCTGTTAAAATCGGTAGTCCATAAGTATGTATTAATTTCATATATCTTCTTGGCTTTTAATTTGAAGTTTTCGTCAAAGGAGTTCATTCTTTTCATTTTTTGTTCATCCATACACTAGATGTTTAAGCATGAATTTTGTATTGGTGTTATGGAAATACATCAGTTGTGTTCATTCATCAAAATTGTTCATTCATTTAATGGGAAATTATTGCTTGTCATTGAATTTAATTGATTTACCAGGTACTTGAGAAACATGAATTTAAATGCTTTTAGGTTCTTAACATCATGACAAACTTGGGAGCTCTTACTACGGCAAATATCTATAAGGAATTGAAGTTTGTACTCAAAGTTACAACCATGAGAAAATGCTGAGAAAACGGGTGATCAACCGAAGACTGGGAAACTACTCTAAAGATTTGCTTTGTTGGATGAATATACTATTTTGAAATACCTCTGACTTGTTAATACAATTGTCATATCGTAAAAGTAGTATTTTGTAATTTATATAATTGGTATTGTTTTAGAATCTTTTGTATAACAATTTCAGTAATAAATGAAAAGATTTCTTTTTTGTTATATCAATATTCGTAGGCAATAGCCATTGGAATAACTAATATGTTAAGTAGAATTGTCTATGAACTAAATATGAAGTGTCTGGTCACAGACAATAGCCACTATAATGACTTAATATGGTTAGTGGAATTGTCTGTGAACCAGATATGAAGTGTCTGGTCACAGAAAATAGCCACTAAAGCGAGTTAATATGGTAACTGAAAATGTATGTGAACCATATATGAATTGTCTGGTCACATGCAATAGCCACTTAAACAAGCTAATAATTTTAGAGGAATTATCTTTGAACAAGACATAAAGTGTCTTCTCCTAATTGTTTATTCAAGTGAAATTGTGAGAAATTTGGTCTATGCGTAGGAAATAGTTGTTTGTGTGTTCAAGCTAAAAACATTAGAGTAATCACACTTGGATTATTAGCACAAGTTCAACTCCTTTGGCAACATATACAGTTATTTTCATAATACAAAAGATAAACATTGAAAACACAAACAACTTTAGTTACAAGAACATTAATTTCACATATAACTAATTACAAAAATTTATAGCACAATAATGCATTTATCCTCTTATCCAACTCCGCAAGTCGAGATGAAGCAAACAATGATGGTTTCTGCAACAAGAGAAAGTCCAGAGCCAGGTGACCTATAGTGAACATAAAATGCATGTGATATTATCAGTACAGGTAAACGCATACACAAACAAATATTTTTACACACAAACAAAATAAATAAACACACAAACAATATTTTAGGTACGCACAAACAATTTAAATTAACACACATGAACACACATGAGAATTCTACCCTTCTACTATCCCATATTATTCCATTTTACCTCAAATAAATTCTTAACTATAAAACAATCCAAAAACAACTATAATTACAAAATAATCCAAATAAACTAGTTCAACTTAGAAATTCACAAACAAACATAAACTAAAAATTAAAATTTCAATGAAACATTTAAACAAACATGTCATGTGCATAAAAAACAAAGAGAATAGTTTGGCTTAAATTTGAAAAATTAACATCACCAACCCATAACAATGGAACAAAATAATCATACATTTAATATCATACTAAAATCTTTGCTTTCAAGTTTCACATAACAAGATACATAAGAATCTGAAAAGGGTAAAAAGTATAATCCAAAAGGCCAAAAAAAAAAATTAATTATTACCTCAAGATTCAAAGTTTTGAGACAAATGGTTGGATTATGTGGGAAGGAAGAGACTCCCATTAGTTTCGTGAGCTGATAATATAGTGAATTGAAAAAGATTTTGAAAATGAAGAGAAAACTAAAAAGAAGGAAGGGGGGAGGGGAAGTGTGCGTAGAACAGATGAGGAGGGGAGGGGGAGAGAGAAGTGGGGAAGAGGTAAAAGAGATGAAAGGGGTAAAAATTTTGGGAATATATATAGTGTGTATAGGGTGTGTATTAAAGTGGGTACAAGAAGACTTATTGTTATTTGTATCCATAAAGTATGATGCTCCTCTATCGATCTGGGAATTTGGCTATGATTGGACGATGAGAGCATAAAGTTATTTATGCTCCAAGTCAATGTAGCAAGATATTAAACAATTCCAAAAATGTCACACCATCTCAATATTAAAAATAAACAATGTTATGTTTGGATTGTCCCAAAATGAATGTCAAAATTTCTTTTTTTGGTAAACAATATGTGGTTCTTATTATTTTACTTTATTATTTCTATCACTTATTAATAATCTTGCCAAATAAAAAAATGACAATCAATATAAAGGAGAGGTAATATGTGACAAGAATAATGACATTTGAATAAAACATAATGATATCAATATCTCAAATCACTGCTCTTTTAAGGGTATATGCCAAAAATGAATTAAATAAAATGATGATAAAAATACTATGTATTTAACATACGTAGTAATAAATAACGAAAACAAAAACAGTTGTTGCAAGTTGCAACTTGAAAAGGGATTTAAATTGCATTAAATTGAAATAAATAGAACAGGAAAACTAAGGAAAAACGAACACGACGGAAACCAAATGGCAGTTTAGTAGCTGCAATTGAAGAACAATATAATTAATTAGAAAACGAAGTTGAATCACACGAAAAACAACAAAATAGAAAAGAACAGCGAGGGAATAAAATAAGGAGAGGCGAGAAGAAAGAGGAGGAGAATCGGAGGAGGTCCAGGAGGAGGAGAGGCGGTGTTATTTGCTGCTACGCCACCTGCGACCGGGGCGGAGTATGCCGTCTCCAACTTGTTTCTGTAGAACTAGGGTCTTCTGCCATCACCGTGTCGGCATACCGTTGCTGTGAAATCCGCCGCGCCCTGTAGATTCTGACATTTTGTAGTTGTTGCACCGGGAATCCTCTGCTTCAATTTAGAGGAGAACGTCGGGGGCCTTTTTTAAAAGAAGGTTAAATAGGTCACTGAACTTGAAATTAGTCCTATACAGAGATTAAGAAGTAACGGGTCCTATTTAGGTATATGGACAAAGTAATGGTCCTATTCACCACCATTTCTCTATGGAGTACTCCCTCCATCCTCTTTAAATGTCTCGTTTTATCATATTGGGATGTCTCTAATTAATTGTTTCATACCTCATTTGGTAAAATTTGTGTGACTCAAAATCATTCATACTTTATTCTTATTTTATCAAGTAATATCAACCACACAAACTCATTTTTCTTAAAACTCGTGTCACTCTCTTCCGGACATTTAGGATGTTTTCTTTTGGACTGTTTTCAGTCCCAAACCAGACCAGACCAGACTTAAGCAGACCAGACCAGACCAGACCAGACTTAAACAGACCAGACCAGACCAGACCAGACTTAAACAGACCAGACCAGACCAGACCAGACTTCCGTAGTTATAAAATACACAGAGACCAGACGTTTACCAGACCAGACCAGTTCAGACCAGACCAGACTTAAACAGACCAGACCAGACCAGACCAGACCAGACTTAAACAGACCAGATCAGACCAGACCAGCAAATTTCAGTCCAAAAGAAAACATCCTTAAAAGGGGACGGAGGGAGTATATGATTTTCATTCGATGCCATATCATACGTGAGGTAACTTTATCTTGATAAATCCCGGATTAAGAATATCAATATTTAACTTTGGTTTTATAATTACGGAGTGTTATCAATTTTCACATTACAAATACATGCGTGATGCGTCGATCAAAAAACATCCGCTTTAATTGTGGGGCAACACGTAGTTATAGGCTATGGTACGTGGTGCCACACCCTACATTTCAATTTTTTGTAAATTACTAACGTTAAAAAATCGTGTACAAAGATTCAAAAATATTCTTTGTATCTATTTATCTTAATATACCACCCTGCCCCGCCATTGTATGTAATACTAATTAAAATAAGGGAACATGTGCAAATAGACCCATGTACTAACAAAAAAAATGTCAAATAAACCCTTATTTAGGAGGCTCTGTCCGGTCGTCGCCATTTGGGGTGGTTCCCGGTGGAATTTTTTGATGATTTTTTTTTAGCATATTACTCATTAAGTCTAGTTTACTCATACCAAATTTCAGCTAAAACTTCAATATGGAAGGCATTCAAATGAATTCTTGAAAATAACTGCACAGTTAGAAGCGCAGTTATCTTCAAAAATTAATTTGAATGTCTTCCCGATTGAAGTTTTAGCTGAAATTTGGTATGAGTAAACTAGACTTGATGAATAAGATGCTCAATTAATTTCATCAAAAAATTCCACCGGGAACCACCCCAAATGACGACGTCCGGGCCTATTTACATCTTTTTCCTTAAAATAAATAAAGTTACAATTACTTTTATAGTTAAATTAACTGAAATTGATGAATTTGACTATTTCAGATATTCGTCGCATGACTTTTTATGTATTTTATTAATAAAGTACTCATATGTTCTTATAGCTTTGTATCTTTGAATTTTTTATCAATCAAACTAAACTTTGGCCAATAATGATATATTCCGTATTTGTATAGAAAACGTTTTACAGTATAAAAATAATTTGGAAACGTTGTATGTTAAAAATACTTTCATAAAAGAATAAAATTGAGTTTTCGTAAAACAATACTCCCTATCTCCCTCTGTCCCACATAAAGATTCATGTCCAATATTCTCTCGTAAATATATACAGAGTATTATTTTTAATATTCTACTTTATATATCCAACTTTGATAAAATTTAAGTTTTTGTGCGACTTTATAAAACCTTAAATTTAGTTTCTCAATAAGTGAATTTTATTTATCAAAATTAATCTTATTATTGATAGGAATCAATTAATTTTATGATACTCAAACATCATAAACATAACGGGAACCTTTACCCAAAATGCAAGGAGTATTGATAATTAAAATCAGAGGCGTAGCTATGTGAAGGCCGAGTTTTTTCCCGAAATAAATCTAATTAAATAAATAATTCCCAAAATACTGTTGGGTTAAAAATAATTCCCAAAATATTGTAGGGTTAACCGTGGTTAAGAAAAGCCGCCACTTGAAGTGGCAGCTCTTCTCTTACAGCACATTTTGTACATAAATATAAAACGCAGTATGTTTCAAGATCTTTTTTAACTATCTTCCCGATTGATTTTTGAGCTGAAATTTTGTATGAATAGACTAGAGTTGATGAGGAACATGCTCAAAAACATTTCATCAAAAAATTCCACTGGGAAGACCCTCTGATGGTGTTGTCTGCACGGGGGTTCCGGTCAGGACGTCGTGACAAGAATAGGACATTTTATGAAATTTGAGGTGCTTCCCAGTTGATTTTGTTGATGAGTATAATGATTTTCTAACAATAAATAAATGCCGGAACCGGCCCGGAACCGCTGCCTACCTGGTCCGGTTCTCCCTTCCCAAAAAAAAAGGCCCGGCCAGGCCCAGGCCCAAACCGGAACCGGCCCGGCCCGGATCCATCACTACTCCACCCTGACCCCATCCCCCAACCTACCCCCAACCCATTCCGCCCCAGCCCCTTACCTACCCCCACCCCTACCCCTTTACCCCCTACTACCTTCCTCTAACTCGATCCCACCCGACTCCTACCCATCCTACCCTACTTACCCCACCTCCACCCCACCCCATACATCTTCCCTACTCCGACCCCGCCCTTTTACCCCTACCATTCACCTGCCCCTACCTCGACCCCATCCCCCCACCTACCTTAACCCCCTAGCCCTTACCACCCCTAACCAACCCCCCTTACCCTACCCCTTTACCCCATACCACATGCCCCTACCTCGACCCCGACCCCACCCCTAACAGGTAGGGGTTACGAGGGGAATAGGGGCAGAGGGTAAGGTTGTGGTTAGAGTAGGGGTAAGGAAGAGGTAGGGGTTAAGGTTGTGGGGGTAGGGTAGGGTGGGGTAGGGGTTAGGGTACCTCCACATATTATATTATATACTTGTGTTCATGGATGTTTATGTGTTTATATATGTATAGAGTGACTTTGGACATTTTAATGTTAAAGGGGTGTTTTAAATCTTTTGGAGTAAACATGTTCTTATTACAACACTGCTTAATTATGCACCGCTTATTAATGTGAGTTTTAATAAACACAATTTAGTAACCCGTGAAGTAAACGTGTTCTAAAAGTTGTCAGCTATCAATGAGCCAGTGACAAAACTTAATTAGTTAATTGAATCTCGTATTTTAGTATGATGATATTATCTAAGGACGCCATAGGTGAACCAAATATTTCTCGAAAAACTTCACCAGGAAGACCCTCTGATGGTGTTGTCCGCACGGGGGTTCCGGTCAAGACGTTGTGACAGGAATGAGACATTTTTATGAAATTTGAGGGGCTTCCGAGTCAAGTTTTTTGATAAAATTTGGTGATCGTTTTCATCCTAAAGTGTAGGTTATGTCCACCGAATTTCAGATTAAAATTAAATCAAGAAGTTAGTTAAATAATTTATTGAAAAAAGCTGCATTTTTAGGCCGAAAAAATTATGCATTTTTTAAAAATTTATTTAAATAATTTAACTAACTTCTTGATTTAAATTTAATCTGAAATTCGGTGAACATAATCTACACTTTAGGAAGAACATGATCATCAAATGTCATCAACAAAATCAACTCGGAAGCACCTTAAATTTCATAAAAATGTCCTATAATTTTCATGACGTCCTGACCGGAACCCCCGTGCAGACAACACCATCAGAGGGTCTTCCCAGTGGAATTTTTTGATGAAATGTTTTTTAGCATGTTACTCATCAAGTCTAGTTTATTCATACTAAATTTGAGCTCAAAATTCATTCGGGAAGATAGTTAAAAAAAAATCTTGAAACATACTGCGTTTTATATATGTACAAAATGTGCTGTAAGAGAAGAGCCGCCACTTAAAGTGGCGGCTTTTGTACTGTAAGAGAAGAGCCGCCACTTGAAGTGGCGGCTTTTGTACTGTAAGAGAAGAGCCGCCACTTGAAGTGGCGGCTTTTGTACTGTAAGAGAAGAGCCGCCACTTCAAGTGGCGGCTTTTCTTAACCACGGTTAACCCTACAGTATTTTGGGAATTATTTTTAACCCAACAGTATTTTGGGAATTATTTATTTAATTAGCATTATTTCAGGAAAAAACTCGGGAAGGCCAGCCCTGGCCCAGCCCAGCCCGAATTTTAAAAATGCCCATATTTTTCATGTAAAAAATTCCGTGTAATTTTTTATTTTCAATTTTTTTTTGTACTGGCCCAGTCTGCGGTCTTTAGAATTTAGAATTTAGAATCATTACTCAAAGTCACGTTTATTACCATATTGTCTTCAAAAGTAAGAAATTGATCACAAAATATTAAGAGACTGATGTAATACACATTTTAAATGTATTTTTTTTCTTAGTTTCAGTTAATTCGTTCACTACTAGAGACGCTTAAACAGGAATTCAAATGCATTCAAAAGATTCACTAAATTTGAGTATTATTAAACGACACTAGGTTCAAATGCAATAAACACACGAAGTTGCGTACGTAGTACTTCAAAATGACTAATAAACTAACCATAAATTCACTGAACATCAATATATACACTACTACCCAGGCCAGGGCCTCGAACCTCCCATAGCTACGCTACACCCCTGATTACATAATTCAGCGTATAGAATTAAAATTTGAGAGGTTTAACACATAAGTGAGACTACGTGAACTTCACATTCAAAATTGATGCTATTGATAAATGTTAAGAACGTAAACTATAAGAGTAACCAAATACACAATTGAACAAACAACACCGTGCGGCAATGGGTTTGCATGTATCGCGTGTTTGAATCCCATGCACACGTTATGGGAAAAGTACGATCCCCCGACTTCTTCCAGGATCACAAGCTCAACGGACTCTTGTACACTCACCTATCCACTCGTAACACAAAGGATCAATCTAACAATATCACTTTGTATTATACAATTGAAATGTACAAGAGATATTTTACAAGTAAACAAGTAGCTCACATCACTCTTTGCATATGGGACTACTTCACCCTCCTCTCTCAAGGAGGCTCTCCCTCACTCAAGAGCTCTCCTCAAGTCTCTCTCTTTCATCACTTGAGGAGGCTCTCTCTCTAGGCTCACTCACATGAGGCTCTCTCTTAATGCCTCCTCATGGCTCTCATTTAGGAATGAGGAGTCTCACCCCTATTTATACAACTCTTTTCAAAGCTTCTCTAGAACTTTCTATACATTACTACATTTCTAGATTCTTCCAAGAACTATCACAAGCTTCTCTAATCTTCTAGAAGGATCTAGCGAACTACACATCGCTTGAGAATGTTCTAGATGCTTCCACACACTTCCGCACGATTCTAGAGATTTCCACACTTCTCTAGAAAACTCCACAATGTTCTAGAATATTCTACACTCTTCCACACGCTTGTAGATAATTCCACGTCTCTCTAGAAAGCTCCAGAATATTCTAGAACATTCAATACTTCTCTACACACATCTAGAGAATTCTAGACATCTCCGCACTATTCTAGAATTCTCATTAATTTCTCAATTAAGGAAGGAACCCAACACGTTACATCCACTTCAATTTTACTCAAATACTCAAAATTTCGAGTCATCAAGTGTTAATGGGTTTAGCCGCTCTCAGTCCAAACTGCTCGATCCGATACGCTGAATTTAAAATTCAAAAAATAAATAATTTTTGTATTTTAAAAAACAACTAATACTTAAACCTATCAAATTTTGAGACCATAAAATTTAAGTCTAATGACACGATTATTTAAACAATAATTAAATTAAATTAAATAAGGTAATTTGAGTATATCTTTTGTGAAATAATTTTGACAGGTATATAACATAGTGAAGTCGTTGATGATAAATGTGATGATTACTATGGGTATATTATTTTATTTGATTAATTTGTTATTTAACGAGTATTAATTGTTTTTTAAAATACAAAATGAGAACCTTAGGTTAACACTTGTAACCGATCTGGTCTAATAGATGTGTGGTTTGTATATAATTTAGGTCAGGCTAGCTTGTTTAAGTATATAATTTGGTCAGATTTGATTTAGGATGTTTTCTTTTGGATTGTTTTCAATCCCAGACCAGACCAGACTTAAACAGACAAGACCGGACCAGACTTTCGTAGTTATAAAATACACAGAGATCAAACGTTTTTACCAGACTAGATCAGACCAGTTCAGACCAGACCAGACCAAACTTAAACAGACCAGACTAGACCAGCAAATTTCAGTCCAAAAGAAAACATCCTTAGTCTACTATGTGATAAATTGATGTGGGATTGAAATAAATTGAAGTAAAGACATCCTAAATACGGACTATTATAGAGGTATTTACCTAAATAGGAGTAAATTAGTCTTTAATTGTCAAAATAGGACTAAAGTCTAAAAAGTTCCTAAATAGGAGTTATAATTTGTAACCGGACAAAAATGGCCTTGATGCTTAGAAGCCATATGCCACCGACCAGATCACTGGACCACTGCGACTCGCCGGTTTCTACCAGTCACCGCCGATCACCGCCGGTCGCCGCCGGTCGCCGGACATCGTTGTCACCTCAAAAACTGGACGTTGTTGCAGATCTGGCCGCCGCCGATGCAGATCTGGCCGCCGCCGATGCAGATCTGTCGAGGTTCTCCGGAGATCTGGCCAGCTCTAGTATCCATCAGCTTTTCGGCGGCTGCCCCTGCAGATCTAACCACCATCGCACCTTATCCAGCATCTCTGCAACAAATTTGACTTCCTCAGTTGCAGATCTGGCTGTTTCCGGCGTGAATGCCAAGATTTTTATGAAACTGCCATACTAATGACATTTTCTAAGGAAAAAACAAAAAATTTTGAAGGCAAAGATTGCCATTTTTATGGCATTTCAGAGTTTTACTTGGCATTTTGTAACAATCAAAGAAGAAACTGAGCATGGGGAAGAAGAATACCATCTGTGACAGTGATGGCGGTGGATTTCACGACGGCGACAGCGGTGGACTTCGTGACGGCGACAGCAGTGGACTTCGCGACGGGGGCGGCGATGTAGGTGAGGATGGAGGTTGACTTCGCGACTGGTCTTCTAGGTCGGTTATTCTACGAAGGGAAGGAGAGAAAAGATGAGCAGGTGAGGGAGACGTGCGCAGGGAGGAAAAATGTTGCGCAGGGAAGGGGATGGTCGATGATTTGCGTAGGGGTGAGGATGGATGGAAGTGCGCAGCAGGGATTTGGGGAAGTAATTAAGGGTAAATGGGTAATTCAATCCTATTTGGGTAATAAAATTATACATAGTCCCATTTTGGAATTTAATGAACAATTTAGTCATATTCAAGGCAAAAAAATCACTATTATAATGTTGTGACTAATTAATACCATAAATTTAGCCATGTTTAAACCTTTTTTTACTATTTGATGCTATAAACGGAAGAACAATTAGTGTATAGAATAAGGTAGATTCTATAGTACCCTTAAAGTATCATACCTTTGTACACATGGACCAATCAGGTTGATACAGTTGAATTATTTAAATCTAAATTAAAAATGATATAATGATTTGGACCAATCAAATATATGATAGATATAATATTCCTTTTTTTTAAATGGATGCGGGAATTATCACCATTAAAATAATACGGAGTAGAACATGTTTCTTTTCACTTTTCTCGGAGTGTTGCTAGTACTAGATTCTCACCCGCGCGATGCGCGGATGAATATTTACCAATTTGTGATTAAGAAGTTTATTATTAAAAGGCCAAAAAATTGAAAATAAAATAAAAGAGAGATTGAGATAGTGACGAAGACGGGCCAACGTAATATGTTTTTTTGGCAAAGACAAATGTATTCAATAAAAAAGAGATATAACATTTCAAAGTACGAAGTGGTCAGAAAAATTGTAGAAGCTCCAAGATACAGCGATACTACAAATTCTGAAAGACCTCTTTGTAAACAACATTTGTAGTATGGTCGATCTGTTTGCCATCCTCATCACAAATCAATATTTTCAAGCCTTTGCGGTTTGTAACTCTAGACGCTGCAACGTATAGTTGACCATGAGTGAAGACTGGTTTTTTCAGTAAAAGTCCAACATGCGTTAGAGATTGACCCTGACTCTTATTTATTGTCATCGCATAAGAGGTCATGATGGGAAACTGTCTTCTTTGGAACTTGAATGGAATTCTTGCATCAGATGGTGTTAGTGTCAATCTCGGTATGACTACTTCTTGACCATCAAATTTACCTCCTAAAATTGTAGCTCCAAGAACATGATTTCCAAGCCTTGTAATAATCAACCTCGTGCCATTGCATAAGCCCATTGAATGATCAATGTTCCTAAGAAGCATAACTGGAGTACCAACCTTGAGAGTCAACTCATGATTTGGAACACCGGATGCACGTATCTTATTCAAGAATTCCGGTGTATGCAAATCAGCCAAAAAATCAGAATTTGAGTCCGATTTGCAAATGCTGTCAGAACTCAAATATGTCCTGGACTCCTCTGTTACATTCAATGCAGTCATGTACTCATTAATTGAGTCAACAACATCAAGCGTTGGGGCCAAAATAGCACGTTCTTTTAGGAATGAGGGGTCAGTCGGCATCGCTTCAAAATCAGGATACGTACTGCGCACAATTGTGGCAATAGGGTCTTCATCACTTTGGAGCAAAATGTCACTTGGTATTTTGATATCAGCACAACCATCATTTTGACCACCTGCCGTTCCATCTCCCAAACTCGCTATCCACTCAGCAAACTCAACCAAGTCAGCATAATCACGATCGCCACTCAACGATTGCAGTCTCATGTTTTTCGTCAAGCGTAAAACCATGCAGTCATGCCATATGTATGAAGAATTAATTGTGGCATTAACTATGTCTTGTCTTGTACCTTTGGTAATCACCGGTAAGATTTGTCTGAAGTCTCCTCCAAAGACTATAGTCTTCCCTCCAAATGGCTTATCAGTGTTAAGAGGATCAACAACCCTCAGAATGTCACGCAAACTTCTGTCCAAAGCTTCAAAACAATATTTATGCGTCATCGGTGCCTCATCCCAAATAATAAGTTTAGACCTAATAATCAATTGGGCTAATGGGCTGCCCTGCTTGATGTTGCATGTGGAATGCTCAGTTGGGTTGATTGGTATCGCAAAACGTGAGTGAGCAGTTCTTCCACCGGGCAATAACAATGAAGCAATTCCACTTGAAGCAACGTTTAAAACTATTTCACCTTTTGACCTTAGAGCCGCTGACAACGTTTTCCAAATAAACGTTTTGCCTGTACCCCCGTACCCATATACAAAGAACACTCCACCATTGTTCCCTTCAATAGATTCCATAATAGTCTTGTACACCTCACTTTGCTGCTCATTCAAACTCTGCATGCATTTGTCATGTTGTTCCCGCATTTCGGCATTATCATATTGCAACTCGTCATAAATAAGTCTATTCTGAAACATGGTTGCGTTACTGCAATTGGGGAATGGCATTGATGGGTAGTCCCTTAGGCTTTTTCCGCGAGTTCTTAACATTGTCTCTATTTCGACCAATGCATAATTCTTGATTTCTTCTTCTGTCAACGTTAAGTCTACAATAAAAAATATGAACATTTAATTCCACAACAATTGTATTTACCTTATTAAAAACAATAATATAGTTAAAAATAAATAAGCTGTAAGTTTTAATAACCTGGGTGTAGCAAAGCTCGTCGTTGTCTATGAAGAATGTCATCAGACATAAAATTCCAACATTTGTCCCAAACGTATTCAGGTCTACTCATTGTATCTGCCAGTAGCAATATTACAAATAGAACTCTAAGTCCCCAAGCAGAAGCCCAAAAACTGCTTTCCGTAAAACCTTCGACGTACTCTCGATCATCGTCCAACAAACCCAATGCGTAACACGTGTCACGATACGTTTCATAACAAACCTCGTCAACAGTTCGTAAGTCGGCGAAAGACGTAGCACCACGCTTTAAATTGAGGATACATCGCAAATAATAAGATTCTCCTGATCCTGGAGGTACATATGCCACACGACCCAAAGCAAAACCCCTTTGTCGAGGAACAAATTCCCTTGTTTTTGGCTTCCAAACAAACTTTTGAGGGAATTCGGCATAAGTTAATTTTTTTGCCTCCGCATACTGCTCATTGGCCTTCATCCACGCCAGAAACATGTTTTGTTTAACAGATTCACGTTGTACAACATCTGTCATTGCATCCTCGTCATCAAAATATACATATTGCTCATCGGGAAAATGAAAGCTCAAACGCTCAACTGATGGATTCTTATATTGTATCTCAAACCCTAAAATACGCCACATAGCCTCACATGGTGAAACGTATCGGCAATCATAGTACAATTTAATCTCATCCACGGGTTTTTCCGAGCCATCCTTATTCGTGGTCTCATAAAATGCAGCTGTGACACGATCATTACCTTTATTCACATATTTGAAAAGATACTTGATAGACCTTGATTGATTACACCACTCGACATTAAGAAGAGCCCCATACTTCATCAACAAATACCTATTATGTGGAACAACATGTCTGTTGTCAAGTGGTATAGTGTTCTTCACAATCTCCTTCCCATCATCCCGCCTCATGTACTTGGGATAACCATCTTCGTCAATGTTAGTATGCGCATTGAAATTCTTCGGAAAGTGCTTAGAACATTTAGACTGGACCATGCATGGTGCGTTTTTTGCATCTCTCCCACACGGGCCATGCATCATATGCATTTTTACAGCATTGAAATAATCAGGATCACTTGACTCGTCAGGTATTTCGGCTGATATAATGCGATCTATATCTGCAGGAGCTGTAAATTTGTCTGCATTTCCCATGAACAACAATATATGGGCATGTGGGAGGCCACGTTTCTGGAACTCAATAGTGTAGACAACTGCATGTAATAATAATAGGCACTGTAATGAATTATTTTTAATATATAACATGAACACTTAGTTTATTAACCATTTAGAATAGAGAAATTGCTAACCTGCTCGAACATCACCAAATATCTTGTTTAGCCGGAGATCTTTGATCAATCCATCTAACTTCATCTTGAAGACTCTGCATATTATATCAGGGCGATCTTCAGGATTTAAATTCCTTTCAGAAAGGAATCTAACAATTTCTGGCCATTTTGGATTGCAAGTGAAAGTCAAGAAAAGATCTGGATATCCAGCCCATCGACATATGGCCATTGCATCTTGATAGTTTTGAACCATGTATCTTGCTCCTCCAACAAATGTCGATGGTAACACTATTCTCTTTCCTTGGGTAGAAGCATCTCGTTCACCACTCAATAATGCCTCGGACAGACCTTTATACATGGCACATCTTAATTGCTTCTGATTCAATCTTATATAAGTTAGTCTAGATGATTCAACCATTGTGTATCCATCTACCACAAATTGTTGAAACAATCTCCGGGCTTTGAGGATAAACGAATTCTCAACCCCACGATCATGTAATCGATATGCAAGGAATTCCCGCACGCTAACACTTCGGCGACCTTTAGTACTTTTATTATTAGAATCTGAAAAACTTATATCCTCTCTATACCCATCTTCACCATAAGGAAACAGAAGTGGATACTGTAGCCCCAAATAAGCAGGATTCAACTCATTGATTCGTTTCAAAACACCCCCTTGAGTTTCGACCATTATGTCCCTCTGCCCCAAAGATTCATCGAAGTCACCAACTATCAAAGCCGCCACTTCAGACACCGTGGGCAAATTGTATGTTCTAGCATCTCTACTTCTCCGCCCAATTAACTTCAAGTAAACATTGGAATGTCCACATTCCGCAATCTTGTCTCTAGCCATCCTAAAAGACTTAACTAAAACGTTATGTTGATCCAACATTTGCCTTAGGGTAGAAACAATATCAACATGCAATTTCTTCTTTCGTTTCTCATCCCTAACATTTCAAAACAAAAGTACAATATTGTTTAGCATAATCCCATAATCTCATAATAAAAAAAACAAATTGATGTTGTATTAGGTTATTACCCCACCGAGGTGAGGCGATTAACGTCCTCATGTTGAGTGTCATAGATATACAATTGCGCAAATTTGGGGACATTTCCTTCCACAGGCAACAAACTCCCAATCAAATGATAGTTTTGACCACTAAGTTTAAAAACTGGAGGTGAGCCACCAATGTTGATTGTTTGATCAACCCTTCCACCCATTGATGTGAAAGAAAACATGCTATTATATGATCGAATATTTTCTTGAAAGTGTTTGGATTTTTGATCTGTGCCATTTATCAAATCACACAATTCTTTTGGAGGCTCTTTCTGAGGTGCTAGTTTTATCTTCCCTTGCCCACATCATAGAGAATACTTAGTGCTTCCTATAGTAGAACTTCGCAGCAATCTTTCATCATACCAAAACAGTGCCCCACAGTGTTCACAATCATAACTGAGATCACCAATGTCCCAATATTCGCTGCTGATTATACCTACAAAACGGAAAAATTAATAAGCAACAACTCATTACCATGTGTGAGGAATTGAATTGTGCAATTTTCGGACCTTCATCAACGTTGGTTTGTGAGGGAACATCATGAATGGCAGGCAATGTGCGTTGTGGTACAATACCAACAGGACGTTCTATGTCATTCACATTTTGTGTGGTCAATACTAAAGAAGAGTTGAACGGTGACTGCAACACTACAATTGTCATTTCTCAATATCAAAACCACGAAATACGCCATGCATAAAAGATTTTAAATTAAGTTATAAAAGATTTTATGAAAACATTTTCACAAAAGAAATGAAGTCTTTCATTACACTTAATCATCCTCATCAAAATACTATTCGGTTATGTGTTTTTTATATTATACTAAACCAACACAAACATATTTTTTAAATTATATGTAAATTCATGTACATATAAATATTGAATGGTACTCGCATGCATATGTCATAAATATATAAAAGAGATAGTAGATACCATTTGTTCTATCTGCAAAAAAGTTAGAGATTCTTTCCTTTACACTTGATCTTGTGAATTTAGAAGAACTGGAATCGATTCCCAGAGGTGGAGAAGGATGCAGACTATTGACCCTACTATCAACGTTTTCTGCAGAAAAAAAAAACAGAAATTGAGTTATTTCTTTTGGCAAGTTCTATTTTATATTATCTAAATATTCACATATAAATCCAAATTTGATAAACTTCTTATTTACAATTTGCATCAATTAAAAATTATTATTAACAATTATTATGAATATTAATATTATTAATTAACAAATAAAAATTAAGAATGTTTAAAATCTCAAAACATTGGTATATATAAATATTCAATATATAGTCAATGTAGTCATTGACATTAAAAATTATTATTCAATATCATAACTATATATATTGTAATATACTATATATATTATTACTCCCTCCGTTCCTTTTTATCAGTCCTTTTTTCCTTTTTAGGACGTTTTTTTTATTTCTCCTCCTTTCCCTTTAAGGAAAGTTTTTTAGAAAATACCCTCACTTTTATTACTTTTATCTTGCTTACTTTTTACAAACTACTTTTTATTTTCTACTTTACCATCACTTTACTCTACACTTTTTAATAATAATCTTTCCTACTTTATCATTTACCATGCACACTCTACACTTACTCTACTACTTTATTATTAAAACCCGTACAAATCTGTAAGAGGACTAATAAAAAGAACGGAGAGAGTATATTACAAAGTAATATTAGACATTGTAATTGTTTAAACATTAAATATTACATTTAAATTAAATTACAACGTCGTTAATTGAAAATTACAAAATATTTTATTTTCATACCATTTGTTCTATCTGCTAAAACGTTTGAGAATCCCCCGTTTGTAATTGTTGTGAATTTAGAAGAACTGGAACCAATTCCCACAAATCGTGAAGGATGATGAGTACCGACCTTACCATTGTCGTTTTCTGCAGAAAAAAAGGTAAAAAACATAAATTCATATTTTGGGTAATTAAAAATTCCTAATTTATATTATATACAATTAACATCAATTAACAACTACAGAGTTTCAATTAACAATTTCTCATTATTATTAAAAATTTATCTACCAGTTTTAATCTATATTAAAATTATTAAAATCACAATTTGAATACTCTAATAATCTGGAACAATAATTTATAGCTTGAATTGTACTTTAATTGAACCCAATTAAGAGGCCGTTTGGCAACATCTTTTTTCGGCTTATCAGGCTTATCAGCCAACTTTTTCACCAAACACGTAACTTTTTCTTTCGCGCGCTGAATTGTGTAATAAGCAGAAAAAGTAAGGTTATAGTTACTTTTCTGGCTGTATTGGCTGAAGTTACCGTAGATGACCATTTTAGCTATTTTTATATATAATTTTTTCTTTATTTTATTAATAAAATATATTTTAAAAATATTTTTTTACTTAAATCAGCAGAAACAGCCAAAACAACCACTTCAGCCAGAACTTCATTAATTTCAGCCAAAACAGCGGATTTTTGTGCTACGAAATGGGGTCTAAGCCTTTTTGGACCCATCAACCCAATTGCTATAAATATTCATTCCTAACCCTACCCAACCCAACAACCCTATCAGCCCACATTAATTCCTAACCCTACCCTACCCAAACACGAACTGTATAAGGATATGAAGACTCACCCGTTACATAGACCCAAACTTACACTCACTCTCAGACCTATGCTCTCTATAACCCTAGCAGCAACCCTGAATCTTCGTACAAAACCTACCCCTCCCTATACCCCTTCGTCTAGCTCCGATTGTCTTCCGCTTTTCCGGTGCCATGTCTAGGATGGTGCAGTGTTAAGGCAGGATCCTAATCGGCGGTTATCAATTGGCTTCATCGAGTAATCCGCGACTGCATCTCAGTCGTTTGGTATATCTCCTTTTCATAAGTTTTCCTCAAACATTTAGTTTGTTTTCATCAGTTCATGTGTATATTTTATATCGATTTCCACAGATCTCATGTTATTCAGCGCTATTGTTATCTGTTTAACAAATCCATCTAACTTATCAAAGCTTACGCTTTACATTTCAAAGGATATCCTATTTTTTGCCAATCGGTTTTCAAAAATTTGAATAACATATATAGATCTGGTGATAGCTGTATTGTTTGAGGATACAAAAATCCCATCGATTACACCATTTCATGGCCAGATCTTTCCAAATATGAGATCTGTGTATGGTGACCGATGAACATTCTTTTTGGTGTGGGTGAAGTAATTTTTTTGTTTCAGCTTTATAGATGAGAAAGGTCATTACAGATAATAATCTCAGAAATCTGTGTGTTCCTTGCCTTTCGATGATTCTGTACACATATATATTTATATCCATTGATGGCATGAATACATTTTCTAATACCGTACACTATGTATATATATGTATATATATATATATATGTATATATATATATATATATGTATATATATATATATATGTATATATATATATATATATATATGAATATTTATACGCACTGATGCTATAACCACTTTATAAGATACTATTTATACGTGTACACACCTGTATATCATGTATATTTATATACATTCATGGTATAAATACTATTACTCAACCTTATTTATACGTGTATATTTTGATGGCATGATTGTATAAATACTACATATTGTCTATTCCATACAGATATGAATAGTATATGTCAAGCATACCCAGTATCCTTTATACTCTAATCAATATTTTTATTACGTATTCAAACATTATTTATAGTATATATACATAGTATAACTACTACACTTTTTTCCATATGGATATGAATACTATATATAAACTATACCCAAAATCTATTATACTCTGTACTCCAAAATTTTATTACATATTGAAACTGTATTTACAGTATATACATAGCATAATTATTACACTATTTTCCAATTGGTAAAACTCTAACCATTATCTTTTTTGCTGTGTATTCAAATATTACAGTTAGTATTTATTCATACTGCTAAAATAATTATATATATATATATATATATATATATATATATATATATATATATATATATGATACATGTTAAAATTGTTAATCAAACTCATGATGGTAAAAATGGTACATACTATCTATTACATATGGGTATGAATACTATATGTAAACTTTACCCATGAAGTTTTATACTCTGTCCTATAAAATTATATTACATATTGAAATTGTATTTTCAGTATATGCATAGTACACATTGAATAGTACATATATAGTTTATACACTTTTAATCAGTACCATGATGGTATAAATCCTACTTATTATCCATATTCCTTGTGGATATGAATACTATATATCATCTGTACCCAGTATCTCTTATACTTTCTGCTGAAAAATCTCACTACATATTTAAACTGTATTTTTACTCTGTATTATTCCATATGGATATAAATACTATATATGAACAATACCCAGTATCTTTTATACCATAGTCTAAATTTTTTGTAAAAATGTTCAAACTGTATATATAGTATGTACATAGTATATTCAGTACACTTTTTTCCACATACATATGAATACTATATATAAACTCTACCCAGGATCTTTTATACCCTGTACTCATAAATTTTATTACATTTTAAAACTGTATTAATACCATAAATTTAGCCATGTTTAAACCTTTTTTTACTATTTGATGCTATAAACGGAAGAACAATTAGTGTATAGAATAAGGTAGATTCTATAGTACCATTAAAGTATCATACCTTTGTACACATGGACCAATCAGGTTGATACAGTTGAATTATTTAAATCTAAATTAAAAATGATATAATGATTTGGACCAATCAAATATATGATAGATATAATATTCCGTTTTTTTAAATGGATGCGGGAATTATCACCATTAAAATAATACGGAGTAGAACATGTTTCTTTTCACTTTTCTCGGAGTGTTGCTAGTATAAGTTACTAGTATAACCTACGGAGTATTTCCTATAATCGAAATGCAATGCACAAACCATTTTTCCTTAACACGCTCGTAAACGGAAATCAGCTTAGTTATGCCGTATCCAATAACCTTAGCCGCACCATCAGCATCAACAATATTCCCCTCCGTAATCGCGCCAGATTGTGGTCCAGCCTTCTCCCTCGCTCCGCCCAAGGTGGGCTCGGTTCTGAAACTGTCTCACTTGAGCCCGAAGCACACAAATCTGGTCCTAGCTTAGACCCGTTCGCTCTCGTACACTCGATCCGAGAATGTGCCAATTTGGGTTGGTTTATGTATGGTGAGCAGCTTCATTGTCATGTTCTGAAATCTGGCTGGGCTTCCGATGTATTTGTTTCTAGTGCCATGATTAGTCTCTATGTGAAGTTTGAGGCTATCATTGATGCTCACAGGGTGTTCGTTGAAATTCCTGAACCAAGTATAGTTTCTTGGAATACTTTGATTTCTGGCTACGTGCGTTATGGGGAGCCTAGTAAAGCTCTGAGCTTGTTCTTTGAGCTAGAAAGGTCTGGACTTTGTGCGGATTCTTATACCTTTACACCTGCTTTATCAGCTTGCGGGCAGTTGAGTTTGCTACGTTTTGGCGAGTCTATACATTCCAAGATCGTGAGGCTTGGTATGGATTGTAGTGTAGTAGTTGGAAACTCTTTGATTGACATGTATGGAAAATGTGGACACCCCAACAGATCAATCAGGGTGTTCAATGGTATGATCGCTAAGGACACAATTTCCTGGAATTCAGTTATAGCAGCAAATGCTCAAAATAAGAGGCTCGAACAAGCCTTCATTTTTCTACACCAAATGCCACATCCGGATTCAATTACCTATAATGAGCTAATAAGTGGAATTGCTCAGTTTGGTGAGATCGAAGAAGCAATTGCTCTCTTGTCAAGAATGCCCAACGCGAACTCATCTTCATGGAATTCTATCGTAACTTGCTATGTTAACAGAGGCAGGGGAGACCAAGCTCTAGAGTTTTTTTCTAAAATGCACTTTAGTGGCATTAGGATGGACCAATTCACATTTTCAAGCATTTTAAGTGGTACTGCTAGTGTTGCAGATATCACATGGGGAAGATTGATCCATTGTTGTACAGTGAAGAATGGGTTGAATAAAAGTGTAGTTGTTGGAAGTGCTCTTGTTGATATGTATTCTAAATGTGGGGATGTGAATAAGGCCGAGGTTCTGTTTGAGACTCTCCCTAGTAAGAATTTGGTGACTTGTAATGCTATGATATCTGGATATGCCAATAATGGCGACTCAAACAAGGTACTTCGTCTATTCGAGCGAATGAAAAAGACCTTAGATTTACAGCCAGATGGAATCACTTTCCTCAATATCTTGTCTGCTTGTTGGCACAACAAGGTACCTATGGAGGTTGCAAAGAAGTACTTTGAGTCAATGGTGAAGGACTACGGGATCACGCCCACAGCCGAGCACTGTTCATCTGTGATTAGGCTCATGGGGAGGGAAGGAGAGGTGGAAGGTGGTGAGAATATGATCAAAGAGATGGGATTTGAGAAATGTGCACTAGTTTGGAGAGCTCTATTGGGAGCTTGTGTGACTTGTGGGGATATGAAAGTTGCAGAAGTTGCAGCTGAAAAGGTGATAGGGTTGGAAGGTGAGAGTGATTATGTTTATGTATTGATGTCTAATGTTTATGCTTCTTATAAAAAGTGGAAAGACGTTAAGGGAATGAGGATGTTCATGAAAGAGAGACAGGTAATGAAAGGGTGTGGTCATAGTTGGATTGAGTCATTTAGGTCTAAAAATGTTTTTTAAACTCCGCGTATATCCACTGTCTATTATTGGCAACTTCACAAGTTTTTCCCCATCTTGCAACAGTAGCCCATGATGGGAAAGAGATGTTTACATTCAGAAGAATTTACAATCTAAAATCAGATCCACCGGCATCTTTTAAGTCCAATGTGCAATGGAATTTGATACCAAGTGCATAAACTGCATATTATCCTAGACCCAAAACACTAAATCCTTTCACATAATAGCAATACATGGGGGAGTGGCTAAACAATGGATGGTGTGCTCTCCTTCCTAGAGAGGCCTAGGAGATGGGGATCAGGGGAGCTCTTATTCAGGCTAAGGACAAAGTTTGGGAAAAAATTGATATTAAATATGACTCTTTGTCAGCCATTGTTGGGATCGGGCAGGATGCGGGATCATCTGATTTTGGCGAGAACGTGTGGGTTAGTATTCCCAATACTCCGTCGAATGTCTCGTTGTCACGGCGGCCTTCGTTGTGAAACCCAATCTTGATGTGAGCTGAGGGGTAGTGATGTTCCTCCTCGAATTCAGTCGAGGGGTACATATGATGGAATGCCCTTCCCTCAAAACATTTCCAGCCAAATATTATACGTCGTAACTTGTAAAAGTACTGTAATTGGACTTTGTCGAGAAAGCTGGATAGAAGATGCTAAAGATATTTGAGGAAAATGGAGGAAAATGGTTGCATGTCAGATATTATGGTATACAGCGTACTCATTTGTGGGTTAGTGAAAAAGAACGGCATTGTAATGATGTATTACTTTTGGGGGAAATGAAAAAACTTGGACCCTCACCTGACAGTAGAACATGTCAGATTATACTCGAGACAATCTTGCGAAATGGACCAGATTCTCCTCTGATGCATATGCTTATGAATATACAAGAAAATGACAAAAAGTCGTGATTTTAAACCTTCTCCTAGAAAGGTTTGTATTTTATTTTTGTTTGCCTATGTTCGTATTGAATGGTAAATCCTAATTTACTAATAACAAAATAAAAATGAGACCCACAAATTTAAAATTTTAGTGGAAACAACCCTATTTTTGTGTGACTTGTTCTTTATAGTCGTTTGGGCATAGCTTTCAACCAACCTCCATGATCTGATCTGTATTTCATCTTCCATATTACTATATACAAATGTCTTGAGCTAACCTGTTTTGTTGATTTCACAGTGACTGTTTGGTAACTTTTTTTTATTTATTTTCTATCATATTTACTCAAGAAAGTATCTCTACAAACTAATAAGAATGAATGAGGGTTAATACCCTTTTGGGTATAAAAATTTTGTTGGTGTAACTCTATAGCATTAATAAATTGTGAATTCTGCTTAAAGGCTTAAAGCAGTGTACCAAGCATGTTTTCTCTGTCCGGTACTTGCTGCTTCCGTTAATTAAAACTCAAAATGTTATCGTCGTCTTCCGTTAGTATCCTTGTAATGTGTATTTCTTTCCGTCTCGTCTTTGTTTGACTTCCAAGTTCTAATCCTATCGATCTGAATTATCGACGGTGGGCGCCCTAGTGGGAGTTGGTACCCAGACGTACTCAATCGCCCCATATTTCCCTTAGAAACATGTTTCCATCGTGTGGCAGAGGGGGGTCACTTCCAGTGCACAGCACCCTTTTCTGGGTAAGCCTTCTATCTCGTACCATCTATTTTTTGTATGTGTTTATTCACCCATTTTTGCTAACAAACAAAGTACTGTTCAAACAAAAGTATTTGATTAATTTAGGTGTTGTATGCGTGGAGTTATTCAAATTAGAGGAAGCAGGGAGAATGACATTTGATTGGCTAGAGAGAGTGAAATGGCCTATTTTCATCAATTAGGTGGTAGCTAAAATTTTAAATTATCAGATGGTTTCTACTCTATTTTAACATATCTTTTAGCATTTTGAAAAATCCATCCGGGTATATGCTAAAGTAACTAAAGCTTGTTATTTCAACATTTTCCATCAAGACATTTAAGAATATGTATCAAGATATATGTACTCCATTTCTAGATATGAAAAATTACCGAAACAAACTATCAATATATGCCTCTCTTATTGTCTTGTTTGATTTCTTTGCTTCAGTAGAGTTGCCCCCATTTGTATACTGGAAAGATCAAAGGCATTATTCCCATGTTAAAAACATAAACTATATGTTTGGCTTTAAGGCATCTTAACAGCAATTTCTTACTTGGAATGTACAAATATGAATTACTTCTAGAGTTCTAGGTTGAGGTGGACAATAAGTGAAAGAGTTATTTCCACTTTTAGTCCTCCGACTATTATGTCATTGATACTTTTGGTACTCGACTTTGATTTTTTCCATTTTTAGTCCACGACTATTGCGCTAGAGACACTTTTGGTACCCGTCTTTGAAAGTTTCCATATCTAGTCCTTCAACTTTCATAAATTTACACTTTTGGTCCTTAAAATATTATAATAGTAACATTTTTAGTCCTCCATTTATTGTGTCTAAATCATAATGGGAGGACTACAAGTGTCAATTTGACAATAGTCAGGAGACTAAATGTGGAAAATCTTGAAGTCGGGGACTAAAAGTGTCTCTAGCACAATAGTCAAAGACTAAAAATGGAAAAATTAGAAATCAAGTACCAAAAGGGTCAGTGACATAATAGTTGGGGGACTAAATTTTTATGTGAACTTTTTTGTGACAATAGTCAGTGACAAAAGTTCACAATAGTCCACGACCATAGTCAGTGACAAAAGTTCACAATAGTCGTGGACATCCAATATACCATGCTATATTGGACATCCTTTTCACCTATTCAGTTTGAGACTATTAATTTTTCTTTGCTATCATATTCTCATGTCTTTTGTGTGCAAGTCCTATTACCAAAAACTATTAATTTTTCTGAACAAAAAAGAGAGTTCTACTGCAGAAAGAATGATCAGGAAAGTTTTTGACATAAAGAGCATTGCAATAATGATAAGGGTAGTGTTAACGTGTTACGGGCGGGGTTGGGAGATAAAAAAGAAGAAGAATGATAGTTGGAAAAACAACTCAGCTTCCCGCCCTAGGCAAGGAAGTGTCCGTCGGTTCCACCGAGCGCACAAGAAGAATTATTCTCCATAAGATTGATGATTTTATTCATTAATATGGCAGCTCTATTTATACTAGTACCAAGAGTCTTGGTGGTCTAGTATTAGAGTAATCCTAATTCTATTACAATACTTTTATTAGGAAATTAACAAAAATAGAATATCTCTACTAATAGGAAACTGCAACTAATAATAACCTTAGGAAACTAGCACCTAATACTTTAGGAAACTAATAATAACCTTAGGAAACTAACACCCAATACTTTAGGAAACTTACTCTAGGAAACTAATAATAATGAATAATAATAATAATGATAGTAATATTGAGCGTCTTCTTTCCATATCATTACTCCCCTCTTGAACATCAAGCTTGTCCTCAAGCTTGAAGCTAATATATCATGACAACCAGTCTTCCACGATCAAACGGCATTATATGATCAATCATCACCATGTTGGTTGTAGCCGCATGACTATGAGTAATGGCCGAATGTCCCAATATCTGGCCAGATTTCTCAAAATTTTCTCTTGCTAGGAAGGTCCATATTATTTCGTGTATCTTGGTTGTGGGCAGCAAATATGCAGGAGAGAAGGATGAAGGTGCCAACACTGGTGGTGTCAGCTCCACCAACAAGAGTGTTGTTGACAGTGTAAGATTGGCTTGTTGCGAAAAAACTTGTTCTGTTGGCAGTGACAAAATTGGCGGTGGTGTGAATAGCAAGGATTGCTTATCCAACAATGGTTGTGGGAACAGTGGAGATGCTGACGACCACACAGGAAAAAATTGACATTTTGGTGGAGGGGCTTCCAGCAATGTCGCCACCGGGGCTGTTGTTGGCGGAGATAGAGAATCATATTGTGAGTGTTGCTTTCGCTCAATAGCTTTTGCCAAACTGATTGCCACATCCACGCTGCCGGGGTATTGACATTCCAATGCAAGACGAATGCCTTCTTGAAGTCCTGCTGCAAAGACGTTCACTTGAGTCTGTGAAGGTAAGCCCTCTGTGCGTGCCAATAAACACTGAAACTGGCTAATATACTCATCTAGAGTACCTATTTGCTGAAGTTGGGATAATTTATCTCCCGGTGATGGAACCTCGTAACATATCCTCATAGAACAACAACTATGAAAATCGATATTGGAATAGTGGGGCACAATGTTATTCGCGCTATGAACTCGATGGTGGTGTTCCTGAAACTCCATATTCTCACCCTGGCATCTGGAGGGTCTGTTGCTGTTGGAGTCAGTGTGTGGACCTGCAGATTTACTAGTCAGGGCAGCAAGCTGTGTGGAAAAAGATGTCACGAGTTCTGTAATTTTTGCCTCAAGCGATCCTTGTCGCTGGTAAATATCTGCCATGAAGGTTTTTAGTGTCTCTGCGGTGACGTGATCGTTCCCCATCGGCCTGGATACTGATACCAAATTGTTACGGGCGGGGTTGGGAGATAAAAAAGAAGAAGAATGATAGTTGGAAAAACAACTCAGCTTCCCGCCCTAGGCAAGGAAGTGTCCGTCGGTTCCACCGAGCGCACAAGAAGAATTATTCTCCATAAGATTGATGATTTTATTCATTAATATGGCAGCTCTATTTATACTAGTACCAAGAGTCTTGGTGGTCTAGTATTAGAGTAATCCTAATTCTATTACAATACTTTTATTAGGAAATTAACTAAAATAGAATATCTCTACTAATAGGAAACTGCAACTAATAATAACCTTAGGAAACTAGCACCTAATACTTTAGGAAACTAATAATAACCTTAGGAAACTAACACCCAATACTTTAGGAAACTTACTCTAGGAAACTAATAATAATGAATAATAATAATAATGATAGTAATATTGAGCGTCTTCTTTCCATATCATAATGTTCCCTATACCTTGACGTGTAGCAATTAATCAAGATTTCAGTATCGTTGCAAATGAGCTGCCCCTTTTTCTGATTCAGAATCTTTCTTTACATGTAGATTGTCGAGTACTATATTTATTGACTCCACATGTTACCAATATTTCACCAGTATCAAACAAGTTGCATGAGTGTGCTGGCTTCAATAGGTTCTTATATGTGGACTGATTCCCTGTTATTGAACTCCAATTAGTTCTTGCTAACCAATGCCTAATTGTAAATTTGTAATGCAATCATTTTTCCAACGTTACATGCTAGGCTGGACTGCTGGGGTGTCAAATAGTCAATGGACTCTGAAGGTATAAAATTTGGAAGAAGTATGCCTATGCCAGATTGATGTATTCATAAGTTGTATACTTATGAGATTGATCTCTTTTTGATAGCATGATCTTTTTACAGAAAACACTTTTATCTTTTATCCTTTTTCATCAAAGAGATTGATTCCGAAAGTCAAACTTTCACTTGCTTTCCAACACAGTCGTGCTTAAAGTAATCCATAAAAAATCCAATCTTTGCAACTCATTTTCTTTCACAATTCCGCAACCAATTGTGTGCCTGATGCAGTATTTAAGGTGGGCTCATTGAAGTTCAGGTTGTGATAATCTTCATGCATTAAATAGATTTATAACAATGCTTTTTTCTGCTTCTTCGTTTTGTTCAACCTAAAAGATTAGAACTCGTATGAGTCCACCATTACTTCCATGATTGGATGTAATGGTCATTATTGCTAACTACTGGTGCCTTATTTAATTTTTTAACGATCCCACCATTAAGTTTCCCTTTCCTTTATTTTCATGGTCTCTATTGCTAACAAATGGTGCATAATTTAATTTTTTGGCAGTGTCATGACAAATGTAATGTTGCTCATTATTTAAGTTCCTGCTTAATAATTAGCGTTTGAAAATTTTGAAGTTTGTTTAAATTTTTAAAACATGAAGTGCTTGTGTTATTTCAAGTTGCTGTTAGTTACCTATCAAATTCTGCACTTCTCCAGCTTGTTATTCATAACCAAAATTTGTTTCCCTATTACGAACTTCACATATTCATAATATTTACCTTTTATGTTCACTGTTTATCAGAGCTTCACGGTGATAGATTGGTTCGTGAGGTTTAAACCAGTGATAAAGTGACAGTAGAGCTTCAATGATGTTTCTGATATCAAGCAAATCAGTCAAAACTTACCATAACACTACCAGCTCTAACATAACCTATTAGCTACCCATGTCTTTTCATTATTCTTGTTTTTTTATCAAATTGTTTTTACTTATAAAAACTTGACCTTTTCATGAAGTGTCATTTGACTTGATAAGAATTAATGCGATCATGGTCATGGTGTATATGATTGTGTTTACAAAGTCTAAATATAATTTAGAAAGTTAATTATATCTCATTTTCATTTTGAAATTTCCAAGTTAAAATCAAACATAAAAACTTATTTTCATTAGCATTTGTTTTTTGCTCCCTAATCATTTCGGGCATTTACCATACAGATTTCTCAGGTGGTTTGAGGTGGTTTGAGATCTGATCATCCGGATGAGAGTTTAATTTACAGTTTCTAATGAGCAGGTTCAATATCCAAGGGTTCTTATAGTTTCAGAATTTGGGACTGACAAGGACCAAGCTATACTTTATGATGGTGCAAGGACTACCTCTGGGAAGTTACTCACTGTTTTCTTTCACTTGGTACAAGTGTACAACATTTTTAAGTAGGGTTGTATGTCATTTTATTAGATTTCGAATACTCATATTGTGAACATATACTCCGCCGATGTACTTATATAAGATTTCATGAAAAAATAAGAATTTTATTTGTGGCATTGCTATCTGACATTTTGGACTCCAAGGCAAAGGGAAGGAATATATACTTTGTGACACATTCATCGGTTGTTAAGAAGTTCAAAATGAAGCCCTATAGGTAACTACAAGAACACATGAATTATTTTGGTGAATTTATTTTTATTTTCTTGGGAGGTTAACGGCCTACTTGATTGAGGTATTTGGCTTGGTGACTATCAGAAAATGCTTTCAAACAGGAGTTGTCTCCTAAGGAACTGAACTGCCCACATTACAAATTGTTATGTTTTTTTATTTATTTACTGAGCATGAACTCAATCGCCCAACACATGTCATGAAAATTAGTAGCTATAATAGTTGTCATATTGTATTTATTTTTTTTCCGGGGAATATTTATTACACTGCTTATTCTTTTTGTTTTTCAATAATCACATGAAAGTTTTCACTAAAACAAGGAGGCTAGAAATTAGTCCCAAGCAAAAAAAACAATCCAAAATCCCAGCAAATTAACATCTAAATTTGATTTCATCGAAAATTAGTGAGAGACAATGTAATCAAGAAAACATTTATTTGTTTTCTGGGGAACATTTATTTGTTTTCCGAGGAACATTTATTTACTATCATATTTACTCTTACTCGAAAAAGATTTCATGTTCCTTATAATGAGAGGCCATTTAACGAAAATTATTAGCAAGTTTGCTTTCAATATATAAAGATAAAGATGTATGTATGGGGACGAAGAGATATCATAATGTGTTATATATATATATATATATATATATATATATATATATATATATATATATATTTATAGATATATATTATTATCTCTTATGTTGACACATTTAATAATGCAATCATTCTTTAGTATTATGCATTGGTAGCACATTTCATTTATTTATTAGACAATACTAGTATATATACTCCGTATATATTCATTGCAGAATAGCACACTACCAGGCTACCGCCGCATGCATTGATCTAGTGGCGCTGCCTGCGCCCACGGTGGTGGCTATGACGGTGTTTCCTAGCGCCTCTCCAATCAGACTTCTTTGTAAAATCGCCTTCTTTAGGAAACTCCCCTTTGGCAAAGTAAAACCCATCTGTCTTCACGTTCCAATTGCAGTACCTTTCCCCGTTGCATGAAACATCATTGGCGTCGTATACGATGATGCCTTGGGCCTTTGTACCCCAACGAAAGTCACACCAGAAAAGAGTAGTCTTCCAAATATTGGGGCGGAAGTGGATTTCCCTCTCAGTATTTTGGGTCATATTCCACACCCCTAAATCATTGTTTTTAGACTTGCAATGCGCGAATACTTCTCCTGCAGAAGGCTGGACATTGTTATTTGGTGGGATCAAATCAAGAATCCTAACAACCTTTCTGTGGCCAGCACTTACCGCTCCTAACTGCATTGCTATTATAGCACAAGAGAGTAAAACCATGAAAGATGAATAAAAATATGGGTTTTTGTCAACAAAACTCATGATTATCGGATGATTTAGGCGATTCTGATTTGGGCTTATTATATACTCTGTATGAGCTTACCATGAGTGTTACATGCATATTTATACACAAACTAATACACATACATACTCCGTACATGATAAAGCAGTTTAATTTGTTTCTGTATATGCTTATAGGTTGATTTAGAATTTTTTCATTCAAGGAAATATAAAATTACATGGATAAACGATACTTATTTCTTTACCTAATCCGAAGACAAATGAAATTATGTGGTATGGATTGTTTAATATGGATTGTTTAATAATGAAATTTATTAGAGGAATTTTCTTACATATGAGCAAATGAGTTTTGAAATTCTAAAATAGAACGGAATAAGGGTCAAATTGGAGACTAGTTATACGAGAATTGGACATTAAGGTCTCAAATGGACCAAATTGGACATTATGCTTACATGTGTATCTCAAATTAGACACTAAAATTTCATAATTCATAGTAGTTTTTAGACACTCACTTATGATTCTAGTCATCCTTTAATAAAAATCGTTAATTTTATCTTTCCTTTCCTCTTTTGTATGAATAAACTTAATCTAGTTTATGTATATAATTCTGGATTATTTAATTTGAGGTACTAGAATATATAATTTGATCTTAATTAATAAATTTTTATATTTAACAATTTAGAAATATATTTAGAAGTTGATTCAAAAAAAAAAATTAGAAGTTGTCATTCATATGATTTTTATGGAACTTTGAAAAATATCGATTTGTTAAATTGGTTAAACAATATTAAAGAATTAAAGAATTCAAGCACATTATAATAGATTTTCTTAATTGTAACATCTAATTATATATTCTAAATCTAAATACATAAATTAAGTTATTTTTATTTTTAGGTAAATAAAACAAAGGGGAAAAGGAATACTTATACCTTTCAAATGTGAAATCTTTGGTGGGTGTCCAAAACTGATCAGAAAAACATTAAATTTGATCCATTTGAAACTTTAGTTTTCGATATGAGATACACATGTAACCATATTGTCCAATTTGGTCCATTCAAAATTGATGGATCTCTGACCTAGGGGGTAGACGGACCTAGGGGGTAGACGGAATTCGAGAAAGTAGTGATACTGAAAGTAATATTTATACTAAGGAGGAAATACTTGGCCAATAAATAAGAAGATGATATTCTATTGTGGTGAGGACACGTGCATATCTTGGCTAACAAGAATAAATGTACTAGTCTAATGAAGTGGCGACATGTGTAAAGTTGATTGGAGAGAACTCTTGGATAACTAGCTGATTGATACTATGTGTAAAAGAGTTGTCCTTTGTGTACCAGAATGCACAGGTACGTCACACGTGTGCTATCTGGAATATTCTTGTGTAGCAACCACCAAGGTGTCATGGCCCTTGGACATAGGGGTGGACCGGTTCCGGTTCGGGCCCGGTTCGGGCCTGGGCCCGGCCGGGCCTCGGTTCAGAAAAAGGAGGCCCGAGCCCGAACCGGTGGTGGGCGGTTCCGGTTCCGGTTCCGGGCCAGAACCGGGCCGGGCCGGGCCGGGCCACCCGGAATGTTTATTTTTTTTTTTCTTCTTCTTCTCTTATTTAACCCCCTACCCCTCCCCCTCCACCCCAAACCACCCCAAATGGCCCAAAATACCTAATCCAACCCAAAACTTAAAAAAAAATTCAAAAAAAAAAAAAAATTAAATTCCGGCCCGAACCGGGCCCGGCCCGGCCGGGCCGGTTCACTAAACTGGAGGCCCGGGCCCGGACCGGTATACCACCGGGCCGGGAGGCCCGAACCGGAACCGAACCGGTTAACCGGGCCGGTCCGGGCCCGCACAGTAGCGGGCCGGTCCGGTTCCGGGCCGGTTGGCCCGGCCCGAGTCCATCCTTACTTGGACAGCTGTCGCTCAAGTGATGTGGCAGCAGTCCTGTGTGGTATCTGATTGTTAAAATGTCTAAGTCCATAATCGATCAACGAGGCCCCAAGCTCAGCGTGTGAGGTCGAGCTCGGGTGTAGCAAGCTTATTACAGACGGAGTACACCCGATTTGTTGCAAGCCTCATGATGGTGATTCCCTTATCTCGTCGACTTTCCAAGTTTGCCAGTTGCCTTTGCGCCCGTGTAAGACGTTGGGTCTGGTAACGACCTTGGTGGGGGTCGATCTCGGCCTCACTTTCGGTCTTATCCCGATAATCTGGAAGTTGAATGTTCGGACCAACCTTTGGTAGGTTGAGGTCCGCCTCGGCGGAATAGTGACTTAGTGTTTCTAGAGACTTCTGTGTTCGTGAATGTTGATACCCCTGGGTTATATGAGAATATACTTCATCAAAAACTTTAGGGTCTAATATGAGATTCACATGTAGCCATCATGTCCAATTTGACTCTTTTTCCAATTAGATCAGAACTGTTATGTTTTTCTTCCCGAAATATGAGACGCTATTGTCATGTTTGAAAAATAATTAAATGATTAAAAAATACTGTCATTAACGACAATAAATATTGTCATGTTGAATGTCTAATAATACAACTATTTGACTGTAATGATTATAAGATGAAAATTAATCAAATAATGTCATATTATTTCTATTTCGGCAAGAAAATTATAGTAGTCCTATTTCGGAAGAGCTTGGATGATGCGATACCTAATCACTTAAAATGCTGAACGAGCCAATAATTCTTTAAGTGACGAGTCATGAACTGAATCCAATTAAGTTTAGATGTCAAAATATATATACTGCCGAGACCATCTAATAAAATAAAAAAAAATGAATTGGAAAAGGTCCGTATTATATATAGTAGCAAATATTTTCCCATGGAAAGTGCTAGAAGAAAATCATTTGAAAGATGAAACTTTAGTACTTTACACATTTATACTATAACTTTAATTGTCTCACCCTCGTACACTCAAACATATCATTCTCACGGTTAAAAAATAACTTTTTTCCATTTGAACTCATCATACCTTTGCACAAAACTAGATTCTCACCCGTGCGATGCACGGGACATGAAAATGTAAAAGCTATATGATACTATTTGTTAATAATACATTAGTTCACGTGTAAATGAATGAAAATCGATAAAGGCATAATATGCATAGTAAATTATAATTAAAGAAATGACAGTGAGGATTCATAGATTGGTAGTAATAATGTTTTAGAATAAGTTGAAATAAATAAATGTCATACGTAGTATAAGATTTCCACAGTCTATACATTTCGAAACACTTCCTATAAAACAACATTGGTGGAATGATGAGTTTGCTCTCCATCTTCACCGCAAATCAATATTTTCAAACCCTTGTGACTTGTTACTCTTAATACTGCAGTATAAAGTTGATCATTTTCAATATTTTCATGTAATTGTTTCTTTATTTTATTAATACTTCTTTATTTTATTATTAAAGTATATTTTAAATACAATTTTTTTCATAAATCAGCATAATCAACCAATACAGTCACTTTAGTCAGAACTCCATAAATTTCACCAGAATCAGCCGATTTCAGTGTTACCAAATGGGCTCTAGGTCGCTGATTCTTATGTATATTTTATTAACATTTTAAGTCCATAAATTTAATTAATAATCAATAAGTTTCTTAATAAAATTATTTGAATATAATATACTCCATATATAAAATACATAATTTATTACTTTGGATGCAATACTTTTACCAATTTAATACGGAGTACTTAAAGATTATAAAAAAGATGTTCATTGATAATTTTTTCAAAAAAACGGCCACTTTAGAACTTGTAAAATACACACCAAATTTAAAATCAGTTTGAATGCCATTGCAATTCCAAACCCCACACACATTCATAAGGAGTAGTACGTATGTAACCAACTCAAAACCCAACTACCCTTATTGAATATCCTTGGCCTTTAACATTTCAAAACCCACTATGAGTATTTATTTTTAGACAGAACTACGGAGTACTTTTTAGACATATACGAAACCCTAACACGACATATATAAACTCATTATAACCCAACGCCGCCTTATTCATTCGTACACAAACCGTCCAGGCAAAGAGACATCGGTTAATCCGATGCACTCCGCCTTCGCCTCCGCCGACCACCATTCGTCCCCATCCTAACTTCGTACACCATCTGTATTTCCACACCAGAGGTAACGGTGAAACTGCTATCCTAGTGCACCGTGATTTGCATCCAAAAAGTAGAGTCATCGGTTAATCCGATACTTGTTGGTGATTGACCGGAGTCTCCGACGGAGGCGTAGATGTGCGATGTATACGGGTTACATAATTGGCCGGTCTGTGGAACATTTCTAACAGTGATTGGTACACCCCCACGTCTCTTTTGGGTTTCTGTTTGAACATTTTGAATTTATACTATATATGACATAGTTATTTTCAAAAAAATAGTATTTCATTGGATATGAAACGTATTTGTTAGTTACTTCGTATCTCATACTTACGATTTTAGGGAAAGAAGTTGTTTGTTTGATGTTAATCTTTTTTTTTTCTTACAAAAAACTTTGAAGAATCTTTCTATCAGGTTACCTTGTTTGTCCAATTAATTTTTAATTTAAAAAAAAAAGTTTAGGAAACCACCTTTTTGTGGCTTAGATCTGTTTACATATCATATGTGTAAATTTGCACAACATAAGCGACACACACACATAAATATATGTGTGTATAAATATAATGAGTATTGCAGTACCTATATATGTCACACATTCTACTTGATTCACAATTCTAAGAGCATAACTATTTTGATAATATGTGGGTTTGTTGACTATGGATTGTTTTATGATAGACATACACAGATACATAGTATGTATACGTAGTACTAAGTATATATAAGTTTATATCAATCATTACATAAATGGAATTTTTTACAATGATGTATATGCTCTTTTGTGAGATGATCTTATAAGATATTTTGTTTCAAAATCATAAATGAATTCCTTATATGATTGTTAATGCCTTTAAGTCTATTTATATTGTGAAGATGGTACCGTTGGTCAATCATTATTGGTAAATAGCCAGTCAATATACATTCCTTTAATCAAAGCATTGATGAGTAAAAAACCATTTTCAAATAGTATGATTTCTTTTATAGCTATACTCATTTTTTTACTTATGAGTCAATTGAAACTGTTTAGAGCATCGTTTTGATCATTTCCAACACTTCTACAATATTGAACTATACATGTCCTTCTACTAAATGGGTCTTCTAGCCCCAAATGTAGAAACTATACTAAATTAAACCCTGGTGTGTTAACTGGTTTTTATGAACCTTTACCATGGGACTGTCCTGACTGTCCTGCTAACCACCTCAGTGGCATTTGGATCTTCCTGATCTGGTAGCCTCTTTGACAGAAAAACCTAAAGCCCTTCTAAAGCCAATGTTCTCTATTTTCTTTACTTGGAGATGAAAGTCTTCAGTTAAGGACATTAAACTTGAGTTCCTCTGAGAAATGGTTGTTAGATATTGTGTATTTCAAAATGTTTATTAAGGCCTTGTTGTGATACCTATTATTACCATTATATTTCAAAATGTTTATAAAGGCCAGACAATGATTTCCTTATTTGATTTCCTTAAAGGTTAATTAACCATCCTACTTTTTGTAACCTAATAGGTTACAACTATTGTAGCTATATAAACTGTGCCAGATGAACTAATTTCCTTAAAGGTTAATTAACCATCCTTAAAGCTTCGTGTTGCTCAATTTCAAACTCATGAGTCAATGATATTGTTTAAACCATAGTTTGAACTAATTTCATCCCAATATTTTGAACATAGTTTGAACTAACTTCATGTTGAACTACTGCAGGCTTGGTAATTCAAAACCAATATACTTGGTTCTTAATATTCACCATACATCTTGAGGATTTGTAAGCCAAGCTATGTCTTTCTCTTATTTTTAGTTATTTTATTATGATAAAGATCTCATCCATTTACTCAACTGTATTTTGGGCTAGTCATTGAACACCAAAAGCTCTATCTAGTTGAATAGAACATGTGATAAAAACCATTTTTTTTAAAATAATCACTTTCTTTTGGATGCATGTCGTCTCACTCATAGGTTTTCCCAGTTGTTAGAAGATATGTAACCTGCAAAAGAAAATTCTCAATCACTATTTTGCGTATCTGAGAATTTTTTAGCAAAAAATTAATAAAGTTGTATCATTGTGCTTACACACTCCTGTTTCATCCTCTCGTGAGATCTATAGCAATCCATTCATCCCCTCTTGAGTTATGCCCCCCTTGAGTTATACCTGCATTCATCAAATATCATTACATAGGATACTTAACAATAGAAAAATCCTATCACACTTTGAATGGATTAATGACCGTGTTCACCAACATCTTGGTTGTGGTGTGTATGCAACCCACCACTTGGGTATATATAGGGGCTGATGGGAGTCTCATATGAAGCAACCGGGTATTAACCAATGGTTAAATTCTTGCTTAATCTTTACTTTATCTTTACTTTAATATTTTTTAGTACAAACATTTAATGATAGTACAATGCATTAAATGTTTTTGTGGCTCAAAGATTGCATGCGTATTTTTTGTGTGGACTCTAAGATTTCAAGTACAATGTAGATATTTTTTTATTCATAGCTGCTCAGTTTTTTTTGTATGTACTCACAGCTGAAGATATCAAGTACAATCCATTTAATGATGTGTATGGAGCCCTGAGCTTTGCATTTATTGCTTCTTGAGCCACGAAAAAGTAAAGTGGATAGTTTGTGTATTAAACTCTCCATTCGTACACTCCCTTTAATCTTTCTTGTACTTCTTTAATAAATGGAGTGTCCTTTGCATTTAACTAATCTGTATGTTTCATATAAGGCATTCAATATACACGGCTCACATCCCTGTCTACCCATTTTGAATTACACAGCATTTAATGCTCTTCATTGAGCCACAAAATAAGTCAGGTCAGCCATCAATTTTTGACCAAAGAAGTCAGATCAGCCAGCAAACCTCTCAAAACCCGACCCGACCCGCTGCCGACCTGACCCGACCCGTGAATGTGATGTTTTTGAGCGGGAACACTGTTCACATTTTCCACTTGCTTTTGTATAATAGAAGCAGTGCCGATCCTACCAAAACTCGGGCCTGAGTCGAACTTAATAAAAGACCCTATACATTATTTTTTTTACTATAATTTTCTTTGAAATTGAAGATTAAACATCATAAAAATGACTAATTACATAAAAATTACATTAATGTCAAAGTATTCAAATGACTAATAAAGTACAACTCGCCGGAGAGTTTTAGCTGCAAAAGTATTAATTAACTCGACATTCTAGATGTTCAATAAAGTCCTTCTAAACAGATATTTGGTAGGCTATAAATCCTTTTATGGCTTTAAATAGAAAAATATTAGAAATTTTGAAGCTAAGAAAAGAAGATGAAAGATTAACCTTGATGTTGATTGATTAAGTCTATAGATTGGAACAAGGGAATCGCAAATTAACCTTAGCTAAGGCCCTGTTGTCGATCGATTAGTCTAGGCTAGAACAAAAGAATCGCAAATCGCCTTAAAACCCTTTTCCATTTGTACGCTGATGGCTATTCCGCTTCTAAACTGGTCGAACAAAAGTAATTGGGGGACTTTTGGGTTTTCCTTTTTGAAGTACAATAGCGGAGTCAACGGACAAAGGTTAGGCAATGTTGGGAAATAGTTTTAATTCAAATAAATGTGGGAAACTAAAGAGTTGCTAGATACACGAAAAGAGTTCCCTGAAAGTTCTATCTTTAATGTTCCAATTAAATGATGTTTCAATGCCTATTATATATAAAGGCATCCTCCTGTAATTCAAAAGCAGAGTTCCTGGGTAGAATATGATTCCCTTCTCATATATCAGCACATAATGTGTGTGAGTGTGATTTGATATCTCCAGGTTCTTTCTAACCAGTGCTCTAACAGGCAAAAAGAAAGCCCAATATGTAAATTTAATACATATATATACTAAAGAAATATCTAAAATTGTGGGCCCTAAAATTTTAACAATTTTTTTGGACCCTGAGGCAAGTGCCTCATCTGCCTCAAGCACCGCACGGCTCTGAATAGAAGATAATCCATTATGTCATTTGTGCTAAGAAATGATGGAAATGCTCTTTCCCAGTAGTGTGGTGTTTTTCAACAAAAGCACATCATCAACATATGCATATCCTTGTGCACATGTAAGAAATATATTCATTCAAATTTCCCGTTAATAGAGTTGCATGGTAACACGCATGTGGCTTTGCTGTTCAAACTCACATCGTCCACCACATATTCTAGGCTTCTAGCATCCTACTTCAGATATGAATTCAAATATAGATAGGATAATTGGAAGAGAATGAAAGAATAATTAGTTTTGATATACTCTTATTACTAAAAGACCTCTGCTAAGAAGAGTCTTATAGCTGAAATGGGGGTTACTGATATCCAAGGGGTAATGATATGAGGTCCAAGATGACTAATTCAACAATTTGGAGAAGGATCTGCTCCATTCATGATTTTGCTCAGGATTTAGTTAAAGAAAATGATCAAGGTTCACTTGAGTGGTTTCCCGCGAATGAAAAAAACTTCTCTTTAGCTTCAGCTTTTCATGAGGTTAGGGAGACTCAGGCTACTACTTTTACTTCTAAACATGTTTGGAATAGGTAGCAACCTATGCAGATGAAAGTATTTTTGTGGAAGCTCCTACAGAACATTATCCCCATCATTTATGCTCTTAAGAGGTTTGGCTTTGTCGAGATGCTCCCACTGTAAAAAACACTATTATACCACCAATCACCTATTCTTTCAGTGTGATTATGGTCAAAACATTTGGAGGTATTTTATGTCAATTTTTTATATCCCCCATCCTTCCAATAACTATTTAATAGAACATGTGCTTGTAAATTGGTGGCTTGATCGAGGCTGGTTGACATCTATAAGCACAACTTTTTTGGCATGATAGTCTGGCATTTGTAGAAAATTTATTCGTCCTACATGTGGGGAGATGGGTCAATTCCTTCTTCTGTGACTGCCATTATTCAAATCAAACATTATGTTTATGCCTGGTCAGCTGATCTAGCTAAATTGAAGCATAGGGACGGTGGATAAATTTTTGGCTCAAGAGGGGTTGCTTTCGGATAATTTTACATTCAAGGGTTCTCATTCGGGTTGTAAGATGGATTCGACCTAAGTGTGACCTAAAATTGAATGTAGATGCTTCGTATGTACCTGGTAAAGCTTAGGGACGGCCCTGTATGTTCGAAGGTCTAGGGGCGGAAAATGAAAATGGTTCTAATGTTACAAAAATTTGTAGAACCTTTTTCTATCTAAACTGATATGAGAGAAAAACATGGGGCATTTCATCTGGGCTATTAACTTCCCGGTTTTTGCTATGATGAGGCTGAACTGATGGCTCAGACTACATCTACGGAATGGGCTATGGCGAAAGGACTGTATGATTTCCAGTTTGAAACACATTCTTCTTCTACCCTCAGCTTCATTTCCGACAACATTTTCTCGAATGGTATCCTTCGTATTTTTCATGAACAGATAAAGCGGCGAGGGGTGTTGTTTGGACATACACTACGCGAAGAGAATGGATTAGCACATGAATTGGCTGATCCAAAACATAGCTTCCTAGATCTGCTAAGCATATTTATTATACAGATTTATATGGGTTTCTTATTTTAGATATTAATTATTGGAAAAAGTACGAAAAGGGTAGTTGTGGTTGGGCCCATTTTCAGATTGGGTCATGTGTTTATTCTTTATCAAAGTGATTTCGTTATCACAAGAGGGTCATGCCATTAAAAATGTCTGAAAAAGACCGTTAAAAGTAACACCGATTTTTCAACAGTGCCCGAAAAATTAAAAGAAAAATACCAGAAGGTGCGCCTCAATATGACGACCGCTAGGACATCTTTCTTTTTTGTTTTCAGCCACCCTTGTCACCGGAAAGTCCACCGGAAAAGTGATATTAGTGAAATCATTTTTAAAAAAATAATTCAAATAAATCTGAAAAATCGAAAGGCGAAGGTGGTTCGGAGGTCATCTTGATGAGGCACACCTTTCAGAATTTTTCATTTAATTTTCTGGGCACTTTTGAAAATCAGAGTTACTTTTAACGGTCTTTTTCATATTTTTAACGTCGTGACCCTCTTGTGATAACGGAATTCAAACCCATGAACCACTTGGATAAAGAACAAAACACATGACCCTATCTGAAAACGGGCCCAACTACAAGTACTTTTTTCGTACTTTTCTCTGAATTATTTACTTGGTTTTAATGCTTTGTTGTTCATTTACTTTGGAGAGGTTTTGGCCTAATCCTTGTACTTTCCCCGCCTTTCTTAATAAAATTTGACAAATATTTCCCGACATTTGCCCCACTGATTTTGGTTGTTTGCCTACCGAGTTCAAAGAAAAAAAATGGGGTTACATTAAATGCAGGGCGGTTTTTTTTTGAATGTAAACTAAAAAATCTTATTAAATAAGCATATCATTAGTCACCTGACTTACAACAAAACATGAACTGAATCATAACTACATCTATGGTCTGATAGGAACACGCCCTTGCTATCGCATGAGTAACACGATTCACCGATCGTTTACCAAAAGAGAGATTAATGTTACTCTTATTTTGAATAAAATGTCTAATATCATCAAAAAGCAGGTCAATGTATAGTATGATATTCCGTCTCCTTTAATTTTCTAATTCCTTGAACCACGATGAGTGCGTCCGATTCAACCTCAACAAAATCTCAACCTTCCTTCTCGGCCGCTTCACCAATACCCATAGTATGAATTCTCTCTGAGCGTTCCGAGCAATCCAACCCCAAACTCTTATACCACACTCATGTTTGAAAGCTACATCAACATTATCCCGACCCTCAACCAAGACAGCCTTCGTTTACATGCTTTTATTTGATTCCTATACCCCTGCTTTCTGCTATTGTCCCAACGCATCAACTCTTTCCAACAGAAAGATATTTTGTACTTACAGAAAAGTGATTACCAAATGCAAGGCAATCTTTAAATTTATGTTTTTAAAAATTAGTACAACAAAATTACTCAAATGTAAATTTCTAAAAGAAAACCAAATCAAGCATATTATAGTGATTTGCTTGAAGTTATTTCATTTAATATTGGCAAAATTTATAAAATAAAATCCATACATTTAGTGATTCTATAATAATAATCCTTACTGAAAAATTTCAATAAAAATAATTTGCAACTAGCAATCGTGTCCACAAAAATAAATTGGAGTGAATTCAAAACAATGTCCATTTAAATTTACTATTTAAATAAGGGAAAATTATTATTAGCCCTCTGAGGTTATGTCATAATTATTAATGCAATCTTGCATTTTCAAAAATCAATTAGTTACCCCCTGAGTTTTGATCATTCTCACTATATGCCCCCTCATATTAATATTTATTTAATTTAATTTAATATAACTCTTAAATTCAATGAAAATTGTCTTTGAAATTAATTTTTAAAGTCAAACACAACGTATTATCATAATTATGAGTCATTGTTTTTCTTCTTTATTTTTCTACTTAGCTACTCGATCGTGGAATAAATATGAATCAAAGTAGTTAAGGAAGAAGAGTCTCGAGCTGAGTAATATTCATGGATAGTTGTTTGAAATATGTGTTATCAAAATTCTAGACACCTCTTCATCATCGATATAAAATATAAAAGTATTATATGTAATTCATCCGGTTGAATTAATCTCAATGACACTTCTTTAATGTGTAGCGAAGAACCAAGAAAAAATGAACTTTATCCATCCATTACCTAATAGATTGATCTAGTATTAATAAGAGACCTAAAACACCAAAATGTATCGATATAGGGTCTGGACAATTGAAAGCTATCAATCTAAGAACTAAAATATACGGAGTATATCATATATTTTGATTTATTTAATTTTTGATTAATTCTATTACTAATTTTGATGATTTCTTCCTCACAAAATTTTATTAATTTAATAAGCTTAAATGATATTTATTTTTTAAACAATAAAAAATACAAATTCATGATATTTTATATCTTACTCATTAGTCTTCTCCCTTAACTAATTTCATTATTCCACGATTGAGTAGCTAAGTAGAAAAATAGCAGTAAACAACAATGATTTATATTTATGATAATAAATTGTACTTTACTTTAAAATTTAATTTTATAGATATTTTTTATTGAATTTTAGTGCTATATTAAATTTAATTTAATATATATTTACGTGAGGGGGAACACAGTGGAAATGATCAAAATTTAGGGTGTAACTAATTGACTTTTAAAAAGGCAAGGTTGCATTAATAATTATGGCATAATCTCAGGGGGCTAATAATAATTTTCCTTTTAAATAAATGGAAATTTAAACTTATTGCAAATGTTTGTGTGATCTTTTAGTTCTTTATTAGAATGGAAGTAATAAAATCGGGAAAACTATCAATTTGGTCCTCGTAGTTTCATAAAAAAAGTCAATTAGGTCCTCGTACTTTTAAAAAGATCAATCAAATCCTCGAACTTTGTAAAAACATTCAATTGAGGCCATTTGCGGGTCATTTGCCATGTCAGCAGCTCACCCGCTGACGTGGCGCACATGTGGCAGCCCATTCAACAATAATTTTGCTAGCGTGGCACACATGTGGAAGTCCAGTCAACCATTTGATGATGACGTGGCGCACACGTGGTCCGCCATGTGTGCGCCACGTCAGTGGTTGACCTGCTGAAATGGCAAGTTACCTGTAAATGGCCTCAATTGAACATTTTTACAAACTTCGAGGATTCAAATGATTTTTAAAAAAGTACGAGGATCTAATTGAATTTTTCATTAAAGTACGAGAACCAATTTGACAATTTTCCCAATAAAGCTAGCAAGGGATTAACATTTTTTGCTATATATATACAGTGTGTGATGCCAATGTATAGGGGTGCAAACGAGCCGAGCCGAGCCCGAGTTTATGAAGGCTCGAGCTCGAGCTCGAATTATATTGTATTGGCTCGAGCTCGAGCTCGGCTCGAACGAGCTTAAAAAATCCGGGCTCGAGCTCGGCTCGCAAATATTGATTCGGCTCGATTTGGCTCGACTCGGCTTAGTTCGGCTAGATAATTTTGGTTCGTTCAAAAGTTACAAGTTCGATTAGCTCGAAAGTTCGTGTTCGAACTCGAGCTAAAGTATGAAACGATCTTTAAATATTTGTGCTTAACATTTTGCAAATTGCAATTTACATGCCCAATAACTAAACCTTACGGGAAAATAGACAAAATACAATTCTAACTTCAAGTCTCCACCCAATTGTACTTCTAATATAAATCAAAAGTGGTCAACCCATTAAGAAATAGTGGATGAAACTTTGATTATTTTTGTTAAATTACTTTATAATTAATAATATCTCCCCGGTCCTCATATACATTTATGAATCAGTATTATGATGAGAGATCAAATTCAAATCCATCTTAATATGCTAACCTACAAACTTAATCCAGGTCATTCATTTAGTTCAGATCAGTGTACGTTTCATGTTAATGGCTCAATTCGGATTAATCAAAAGTAAGGGTCTTTTGGTCAATTACCTGTCTTTTATAATGGAACTAAAATCACGCTCATTAAATTCCATTAACATAAACCACCTATTTTCCGTTTCTTCTTTCACTCCATCTTCCCAATCGATCAAGGGTTTCATCTGTACGCTTATCTTCCTCTTCGAGATTATGAATAACGCTCGAACCAATCTCCCATCATAATCATCGACCGCCATGGAATCAGGAATCCCTACATCTTTGATGAACTCTGTTTTCATACAAAAAAATTTAGATTTATTATGCCTCGTGGTTGTTTGTGTCTCCTGGTCATCCATTTTTTAATTTATTTGATTCGAATAACAAGTTGATGTTATCATGTGTCTTCTCAGATCGATTTTCACAATTAAATGCTGATAATGTTACCTCCCTTCACTTTGTAGGTTTGTTTTTTTGTGTGAACTCTATTGTATATGAATTATGAATGAAACTGAATTCATCATCATTAACGTGAAGGGAGAAATTGATTATTTCAATGTTTTGTGAAATTTCTCTTTGTGTGTTATTTTTTATCTTCTGCAACTCCTGCAAGGTAAAGTATGTATTATGCATTTGTTTTTGTTTTATGGTGCATTTGTTTAATATTGGTTTTCTTTCATGTTTAATATTATTTATCATATGTTGTTTATATAGATTTGAATTGTTTCTTTTCGTGTGTTCACCCGAAAAGATACCGGTTCTTAGGATGATATTTCCTAATCTAGATGTTGGTTTGATTTTTAGAAAGATTGCAGTTTCTAAATAATTTCTAGGGCCACAGAGAAGGGATGATCTTGTTTAAAGACACTTTCATCAGAAATTTGTCCTGAAGGGAGGGGTGCGGTGCTTGAGGAGGTCCAAAGTCAATTAGCAGATTATGCAGCTGATTCCCTGAGCACTGGGATGATTTTTTATGATGCAGACGAGTTCTACAAAGAATTTGCAGCTGTAGTTTGCCCCATAATGATAGCAGGAATTACCCCTTAAATATAGTAAATAGGATTTCATGATATGAATAAGTTGATTTAGTTATTTTGTTCTGTTATTTTTCCATGTATTGGTATGTAAAATGTAAACAAATTTACAAAATAAATCTATTTTTACCTTGTATTCATTGTATTTTATGTTTTGTACTATATGTGCACATGTGATTCACTGGATGTCATCCGTTATCATATTACTGTTTGCACGTTAGAGCACATTGAAATGCATTCTCAAATGCATTTATATGCATAATAATTTCATCTATTTATTTAACGCACTCCACTAATGGGGACATTAATTTCTTTTGTTATTTGTATCAAATAGTTATTTTTTATATCACAGTTTATGAAATTAGTGGTATGTATGGTTGCATTCTATAGACCGTCTCTTTGGATGATAAAGATAAATGTAGTAAGTCTGTTAATTTGTAATGCACCTTATACATCACAATGGTGCATCGTCATATGCTATGTAATGCATAGTTGACTATCTCTTCCCAATGCGTTAACGTTGTTGAACTAAATTTATTCATCTGAACTCATATAACACTTAATTCCATCTAAAACTTGGATGCTCATTCACCACTTCAACAATAATAAACCTACATTAAAAAATGCTTTCAAACTTCATTGTCACAATATATTCACATGTCACAATGAAAAATATGCTCATATAAGTGCACAATTTTCCAAATTCAGAGTAGCACTTTACCCACACAATAGTCCTATTTTATGTTATGTATCTCAAACATATAATGATGCATACTATTGCTCTTTGCAGTGCATCATAAAAGTTGTTAAGATGCAAATAAACTCATACTAAAATTCATTCAACCAGAATAAGTGTTTGTGTTGCACATTTACCAAACAGTCAACATAATACGATATGTCATGAATGATGTTTCATTACTAACGTCATGTAAAAACTTCCATAGATGTCCACTCACACTCAATAACATATGTCACAGTATTTTTTTTCCGAGTAAAATGTAAACAAAAACACATGTCTGAATCAACTCCTGCTATGGTGCATTCAACCTCTGTGATTTATTTGTCTTCACAAATCCTCCTCTTCATGCTTAGTTCCAGTCTTCCACTATCTTTTCTACTTATCTCAATACCTGTATAGTTACCACAACATCATTGCATTACTAGATTGATAACAAATGCAATTTAAGAAATTAAACTGCATAACAAATAAACTTCAATTTGTTTTCATTTCTTTTAAACCTTGTACTAGTTTCCTACCTTTGCTTCTCACTCAGGGACGGATCCAGGATTCTGAGTCAAGGGGGGCGAAATTTTTCGCTAGTGTAGGGGGTGGATTTTTTTTGTTAGTGTAGCGGGGTGAAATTTTTCCCCTAGTGTAGCGGGGCGAAATTTTTTCGTTGCTGTAAAGCTATGCGGCTATTTTTATTCAAAAAATTACATTAATACATGCACAAACATCCCGAGCGACATTTAAATCTATTACATTCTAAGTTTAGACAATGACAAAAATATCAACCAATACATTTTTTATAACTTCTACATTGTTTAACCTCATGAATCGGTTATTGAATTGTAATTTTTGTCCACCAATGAGGGTGTTCGTGAGTCATGACTGATGAGAAGTTTTCTTAATATTACAATAGTAGTATACTAGTATGTATGCGATTGTTATTTTTAGAATAATATGCACCACATACACACAAACATATGGTGCATATTATATTTTAATATTTTTATTAATTCTATAATAATTTAAAGTTTATTATTCATGCAATAAATTATTTTTAGAAAGCAAGAAGTAAATGAATTATGTAATCTAATGTCTATAAATATTTATATTTTGGATTCATTTCACGTGATCTAAAAGTTGTGTAATTAGTGTGTCTGGTATTTAATATTGTTTAATATATGTTTTACAAAATCTAGTACTTGTTATCTAATAAAGATAATTAAACATTACAAAACTGTGAATTCTTATATAATAAGTATCCTAAATCTTAAATAACGAGTTACTCTATTGTTTATTTGTTTAAGTTATGTAAATTATTTTAGATGTTTCTTCTTTTAAATCTCCAATTATCTTCTACATTATGTAAGACTATATACTAATTTAGAAAATTAAAAAAGCTAAGGGGGGCGAATCTAATTAAATTATGAAAGTTTTATAAAAATATTACATAGGAGTATATGGTAAAAAAATGAATGTCCAAGGGGGGCGGTCGCCCCCCCGCGCCCCCCCCTAAATCCATCCCTGTTCTCACTTCATTACTTTGGAATTCATCATGTTGTATATTCATCACTGCTTGCACCTGTGGACCTTCTACTCCTAATGTAGTGACTACTATTCAATTTAGACTTACAGAATTTGATGATGCGTCTTCTTGTTTTCTTTTCGCTCCTACTACCTCTTGCTCTTCTCCATTGTCTATTTTATCTACATGTCATGGTTTAGCTTGTTTTCATAGAAAATACATCCATGAATGACTAATGCACTATAGACTTGTAATGATGCATTGCGATTATATTAGATTTGCATCTTATAACAGAATTTTGTGCATACATGAATTGAAGCTCAAATATACAAAGTGCAATTATGTGTGATTCAATCATAACACTTGACTTTTTCTAAACACATACGACAATCAAAACATGCATAAAGTTGCATTCACTTTCAATCAACATTTAACAAATACTATGTATTAACACAATTTTGAGACCTTCATTTTTATTCGACTTTAAATAAATGCTTCTTGTATCATACAATCATGCATCTATATTTCTCACAAACAGAAGTCACATGCTTTAAAATCCTGCATCTAATATCTTTAATTACTGCATCTTACATTTACATGTCTTGCACCTTACATTCGTTTGAAAATCCAATTCCTATTACCAAGACCTTGCATCTTACATCTGAAACTACTGCATCTTTACATCTATTCCAAAATTAAATTCCAAGTACCAAAATCCATGCATCTTACATCTAAAAGTACCGTATCACAAATCTATATGACAGTCCAATTCCATGTACCAAAACTCTTGCATCTTACACATCAAACTTCTGCATCTATATCTCAAACTCCTACATCTATATTGACTTTGAATAATACACCTGTATGTCAAATAAAATTTAACCAACTAACATTATTTATTGATTTTACATGAAAATCATGCATCTGCATCATAATTTTGTCAATAATATGCAGTTCAATAATCAAATCAAACATGCATCTAGATTAATGTTTTTGCATCTATATTCAAATAAACAAGGACTAAAAATGAGTACCTTCATCAAGCTCATTTTGAATTTGACGCAACAGATGTTCCATTTGCAGCGAACCAATCCCCTACAATCATCAATCACTCCCCTTCCCTGCGCTTGGCTTCAATAAAAAAAATAACCATAAACCTTGCTCCAGTATTTCAAATCGTTGGTCACTCTGTTTTCAATCGCCCATGTTTTGCAATTTACCTTTCTCCCCATGGTCGGTTACCTTATTCAATCATCCATGTGGATACTAACCGTAAAATCAGGTTTCCATAGTTATTCTCAAATTTGATTTTTGCGGCTCTTATTTTTGTTTTGTTAAATTACTACAGTAGCCCTGTAAATGAGTTAAGCTCTGAGACGGTGTTTTCCTTTTTCAATTCCATGTGTGTCAGTGCACCCGTTTAATGATGCGTCCCATACAGAGAGTTGTCCGATTTGTTTAATCAAACGATTGGTATTGTTTGTAGGTTAGCACCGGAAGGTTGGTTTGCATGGGATCTCACCCCTATATATATATATATATATATTAATTTATAAAAAAACTAATTTATACCCCAGTATTATATATTACACATACTAATATATACTCCGTATTATATATTAATTTGTATTGTATATTAATATATTACATATACTTCGTATTAATTAAATATACACACATATAACTAGGCTCGCGAGCCGGCTAGTGAGCCTAAAATCAGTAGGCTCGTTTATGGCTCGACTGCTTAACAAGCCGGCTTGAGCTCGGCTCGAGCTCGAGTTTGACCGATCTCGATCCGAGCTTTGGCCGAGCGGCTCCCGAGCGGCTCGGCTCATTTACACCCCTACCAATGTATTATTATTTATTTTTATGTTGGAAACGTGTAAAAAAATCTTATGACACAAGTATGTTTAGCAATCATGACACTAAATTTATTTAGGGTAACATGCCCCCATTTTAGTATCACTATAACCATTTTCTAGTAGTGAATACTCCTAGCCTCTAACTTCACTTTCCCCTTTACTACTCTTCGTCTCGGTTAATACTTATGTTCTAACCTAGAGAGAACCACATATGATGGAAATGACGTTGAGAGTATTTAACGAGCATTAGTTAGAATTCAGCCCAAAATAGGGATTATTATTGTAGAATCCTTGAAAGTAAAGATTATTCTTATCAATAAAATTTCGTCATTATTATTAAACCAGAGTAAGGTTGGTAGCACATGCATCTTATTTATACTCTTGTTGGTCTTTTATAGTATAATTTTGTAATGATTGGTAGCACATGAATCTTATTTATTTATTTATTTATTTATTTATTATTTACTTCGTGTTAAACAATAAGATACTCCGTAATATTACTAGCGCATCCGCCATTCCGCCGCATGCACTGATCTAGTGGCGCCGCCCACACCCACGGTGGTGGCTACGACGGTGTTCGCAAACGCATCACCAAAGAATTAAAATTTACTTTCCACAAAACTTCTACCCTTTAATTTTGATCAGTCCCTTTGAGTTACAGAGAGCAAAGAGTTTTGTCAAGGTACTTCTACTCACCATCTCCAATTCTCCAGTCTCAGATTCAAGATGGTGAAGGTTTCTGGTGTCTCCCTATTGGCCTTTTTAAGGGAGAAGGAAAGAAAAATCAAAATCAAGTTTTCAAATCCCTTTTCAAATCCGCAATCTAGTGTCTTATATCTATGTTATGTTGGGTCAATATTTTTGAGCTTTATACATTAAGTCTTTTCTTGGATGAAATTTTGAACTTTACCATCGGTTTACTTTGATCGTATTTAGTTGGCTGTTGGATTAAACAAAAGTCACAATGAACAAAGAAGATGGCGATGAGACTGAGATTGAGTGAGAAGTTCCTAATTAAGCTCATGTATAAATTCCTTTTGCAACTAGCTTGTTGGAGGTATTGGTCCTACCAAGGCCTCCCTTCCACTTTATTAGTTGAGGCTTGCACACTCTATTTTACTCTCCCTTGGATACCTTTTCTTTGGTATATATCCTGATCAAATATATACCTATTTTGAGTGGTTTGACTTAATCCACTGGCTGGCCCCTTCTCTGCTTCCTGTACGCTGCATCACTTTGTCTTGGCCTATACATGTGACTCTCCTTTGTATTGGTAACATGTGATTCTCTTTTGTCTAGCTTCACCCGTGAACTCCCTTGGCAGCCTATTTGAAGCCTTGCTTCTTCCCTTGTTGAAGCAGCCTGCGTGAGTATATCCTTTGTGTGAGAGAGCAGAGCTCACTTCTTCTTCCTCCTTTGTGTGAGTGTAGAGAGGTCTAAGTGGAGAGAAAAATAAGTGTGTGCTATAGCCTCCTCCTAAGTGTGGTGTGTGAGAGTGTGTGTTGAAAGACCTGAGCCGGAGACGGAATCCGATCCTTACAGTGGTATCAGAGCCGGTTCCGCCGTCTGCCGCCGTCTGCCGCCGTCCGCCGCCGCCGCCCGCCGCCGCCGTCCGCCGCCGGGCATCGATTCGAGGTCTTGGAGGTCACCGGTCGTTCGCTGAAGCTTTGCTTGGTGCCGTTGCTTCCCGTTCACCCCGAATCTGGTTCTGCCGGCACCTGAAAGATCCGCTTTCAAATCCACCGCAGAAGCCTCTGACCGCCGTCGCCTGAGAGTGACTGACGGTGGTCGCTCACTGCTGGGAACGAAGCTCGCCGTCCGCCTGGAACCCATCGCCGGAGGTTGGTTCCCATCCTCGTCGAAGGGAAGCTCGTCGGAACTCGTCGCTGTAGCTAGACGCCGCAGGGAAGCTCGCCACAGGGAAGTTGCCAGCCGGAAGTCATCTCTGGAGTCGCCGGACGCCTTGGTGCTCGCCGACCTTCGTTCGTCGCTGGTTCGCATCTGGAGAGGAAGACGAAGGACGAAGGGGGCTGGACGGGTGCACACCTTGCTGACTTGCTGACTTTACAACTTAAAATTGGCTTTTGGGCCTTTTTTCGTTTGGGCCGCTGATGCTACTGGATTACTGACTTGGGCTGGAGCTGCTGACCTGGACTGGAGCTGCTGGACTCCAGTCAACCTCCGCCGGTCAACGCCGGTCAACCGCCGCCGGTCAACTCCGGTCAACGCCGGTCAACTCAGTCAACATCTCTAGAAAAATCCCAATTTTTTTTAAATTGGGTAGGTAAGGTCGAAACGCTCTCCTAGGGTTTCGCGAAGGTGAGTTTTTCGGTAAACTTCCTATTTGTTATATTTCGGTTTTAATTTAATTTATTCCCCCTCCTCGCGGGCCGCCGGTTGATTTAATCCTGGCCGCCAACCCCCAGGTACATTTTCTAAACTCACTCCTTTGTGGTAGTTTGATTTAGTTGATTAATTAAATTGCTTTGTGTTATTTAATTTAATTGTTATGCGTAGGGGTGGTTTATTGGGTGGTAGGGGTAGAATTAATTAATTTTAATTTTTACCGCCCGAAATTGTTTAATTGCCATAATGTCCATTTTTTGCTATGTGTTGCATGCTGCCCGGGGTTATTAAAGTGAATACTTTATAGTCCGGGTTGGATTATTTTCTGTCAATTCAGTCTGTTTAGCTTTGTGTTCCTTTTGTGGTCGATACCATGGCTGCGAATCAGTATGGTATGCTTCCATTTAATGGAAAAACGGATTTTGATATTTGGAAACAGAAAATAAAGTGTGTTTTAATACAGCAAAAAGTTTTCAGAGCTGTCACTGGTATTTTCCTTGAATCAGAAGATAAGGCTAAGCAAATTGAAATGAACGAAACTGCTTGTTCTACTATTTACTTGAATCTGTCTGATTCTGTGCTTAGGAAAGTGGGTATTCTTGAGTCCGCTAAGGAGTTGTGGGAGAAATTGGATAGTCTCTATACTGATACCTCTTTGCCCGGGAAGTTGTTCTTACTAGAGAAATTCTTTAGGTTTAGGCTTGACCTAACTAAGGATATAGATGAGAACCTGGATGTGTTTAATAAACTGATACAAAATATCAAACAGGCAGGTGATAAACACATTGATGATTACACTCCCATAGTATTACTTAATGCCATTCCCGACTCTTATAATGATGTTAAGTCCGCTATTAAGTATGGTAGGGATGAGATTTCGTTAGACATTGTTGTGAATGGGTTAAGGAGTAAGGAATTAGACCTGAAGCATGCTAGGGGTAGTGCTAGTCAGTCCAGGGACTCCGGTGAGGCTATGTTTGTTAGGGGTAGATCTAAGGGTAGGTCTAAGAATCCTAAGCAAAATAGTCAGGGTAAGAACGCTAGTCAGCCTGGGAGGAAGAGGAGTAAATCTAGGAAGAGAGTGTGTTACAATTGTGGTAACACTGGCCATTTCATTAAGGATTGCCCCCACCCTAAGAAGACCGAGCATGCTAGTGTAGCTGTTCATAAATGTGACCTTGGTGATATCTTGATGGTTTGTGACCATGTTAATTCTGTGAGAAATTCCCTGTCTGAGCATGAATGGTTGATTGACTCTGGTTGTACCTATCACATGTCCCCCTTTAGAGATTTGTTTTCTACTTATGAGTTATGTGATAGTGGCTACGTTTCCTTAGCTGATAATAAGAGATGCAATGTGCTTGGTGTGGGTGATATATGTCTGAAGTTTTCTTGTGGCTCTGTGTTTACCATTAAGAATGTGAGGCATGTCCCTGATTTGTGTCATAACTTGTTATCTGTTGCTGCTTTGGAGAGTAGTGGGTTACAGGGAAAATGGGGGAATGGTTGTATGAAAATCCTGAAAAACTCGCTTGTTTTGTTTAAAGCTGAGAAGGTGAATAACCTTTATGTGTGTTGTAGCGCCGTCCCCAAATGTATTTACTTTTAAGAGTATATTGTATTGAACCTTATGAAATGGTTAACGATTATTCGAAGTTGTGAATTTTTATTAGTTCTTTTGCACGAATAGTAAATCCGCACGTGGGGCCCGCACCGGGAGCGGGGGCCGCCCGATATTCCCGGGACCACATAAATTATTCATCCTGGTTTAGATAATATTTATATGGTGTTGGATAACTCATTTGAGCCATGGAAAGGTCCGGAGTTGGCCGATTGGTCAAAAGGGGCTCAAATACCGGTATTGGCAATTTAACCGATAGAAGCCCGAAATTGAATTTCGGGGACTTATAAATTAAAGTTGGGGAATGTATATTCACTATAAGGGTCGTAATGGTTGAGAACACATAATATATTTTATTTGACCCGATAAAATAAAATATATTTAAAACAGTCCGAAAAATACAACTTTCGGGACCAATTGTACACTTCTGGACAACAAGGGTTGACCTCCCACTTGGGTGGGGGCCAACCCACGAATTTGGCAGCCAAAGGGGGCTGATTTGTGTCACACTTGAGCTGTGAGACAAGAGGGAGGTGGGAGGAAGCTATCAAGGTACCATGAGGGGGCCCATTTACACATTATTTTGAGAGAAAAGCCAAATAGGCTATCCCCTCACTCACCCTCCCCCATTATTTCGGCCAAAGAGACCCAAGAGAGAAGGATAGCTCTTGCAACCTCATCCTCCATAGCCAAGAACTGAACTCAAGCTTAAGGAGTCCAAAGGAAGGGTTTTAAGAAGGGAAAAGTTGGGAGAAAGTGTGAAGGATTAAGGTAATAACCTCATATTAGTTTTTCCTTTATTTTTCTTCTACCATATGAGATATATATCATATGAGGAAACTTGAGGATTGTTCTACATGGCTTAAGTGTAGAATGATGGGTTGGAAGGTGGTTCTATGTCCAAAAACGAACCTAGGGGCCAAACCGACAAGTTCACCGGAAAATAACCTTTTATAGGTTATTTGTATTGATTAAGGTTTTATGATGTTAAAACCTTGTTAGGAACTTGATTAAAGTATTTTTGAGCTTCGCCGGAGTTTCGCCGGAGTTGGTCAACGTTCGCCGGAGTTGGTCAAAGTTCACCGGAAATTAGTCAAAGTTCAACCGGGAGGCGTAGAACGTGTTCAAACTCACTTAAGGTGAGGATGACCGACTATATTGTTTATAATTATTGGGTTAATTTCATAAGATTGCCTAAATGAATTATATGTGTTTGGCATGAGTTATTTATGATTAAGAATGCCTAAAATGGGATATAGTATTGTTCATAAAGAAAATGCATAATATACAAATTTAAGAATAAATTGTGTATGATTATGTGTTGTGATTATAATGACCCAATTGTGGTGTAAGTTATAAAATTGTATGGTGATAAATATGCTTTTACCTCATGAAGGGAATAAAAGTGATATTTTGATATTGAATCAAGTTATACTTGAAATGTGAAATTAAATTGAAATGTATGAATTATTATGAAATTGGCGTTGGCTTATTAAGATTAGACGACTAATATTGAAGACTAGTCGGGGATGTTAGTTCAATAGTGCTTGGGAGCTAATCCCAAGATATCGAAGCTAAGTAACCTTAAAGGATAATTAGGGTGGACTTTACGAAGTCAAGTTATGTTAGGAGTAGACCTCAAGGGTTACTCAAAAGGAATGGAGCCTAGACTAAGAAGTGGTTTAGGGATTAGATGACGTGACTACGAGCCGAGCTCTAGCACGTGGTAGTATGACTATGAGCCGAGCTCTAGCAAAAATGTAGGAATGACTATGAGCCGAGCTCTAGCAAAATGTAGTGTGACTATGAGCCGAGCTCTAGCACAAAAATGTAGGAATGACTATGAGCTGAGCTCTAGCAAAATGTAGTGTGACTATGAGCCGAGCTCTAGCACAAAAATGTAGGAATGACTATGAGCCGAGCTCTAGCGAAATGTGGTGTGACTATGAGCCGAGCTCTAGCACAGATTAACATGACTATGAGCCGAGCTCTAGCATGAAGGAACATAAATTAATTTCAAATAGTAACATCCTAAGTTGAGGGTCTTGGAAATTGAAACTTTGATTATACTTAGTATAGTTGTCATTGTACTTGTCAAATGCTTCCAAGTACTGACCTCCCCTTCACGGGGGAGGCCACCTCACAGTTTCAGGTCGGGATTAAAGCTTGCCGCTACCGCCCGTTGTACCGGAGAATTCAAGAGAAGAAGACGTGGTTCGTGCTTCTTCTGTTTCTGTTTTGAAAACGATTTAAACCATGCTCATGGATATTATTTTTCTTTAATATGTATTTAGGGCTTGTATGCCCATGTTGCCAAAGTGTGGCGTGCACATTTGTATTGAACATTTCCGCTGCTTTAAATGATTATTTTACATTATGTTGTTTATGGATGTACTATGTGTGAATGGTATTCAAGACGCCTAGTATAGTATGGATGAGTTGGACTGCGGTTGACTATTCGTACTGTACGGCGGGTTGTTGACGTGTCCGGTAGGTCCTGGGCGTGACAATTTAATTGGTATCAGAGCCTTAGTCCGTAAACTTCATAATGAAGCTTCAAAACCTCTTTTGAAAACGAATTTGAAAACCATGAGCATAAAAAGTTTTGTACTTATAGAACTTTTGGTACTTGAGTTGCAACGTCTCTAATTGTTAAGATGGTACCCTTAACTATTGGCATGGCGGTGATTTGAGCCAAAAGATGTCCCTAAGTACCTATCCGTCACTTGACATTTGATACGAGTCTAACGGCTCATTCTAAACTTCTTTCAGAAATGGAGCCAATTGGAAGGATCACTAGGAGGAACCCGATGGGCCGTGTACCGGGTGGGTCCGAACGCGGCAGTCGGGGGTCCACTAGGGTGTCCAGGGGAAGGGGCCGTGGAGGCCAACAACAAACCGTGAGCGATGGCCACGTGGACACTGAGAGTGAGACTTATTGGTCCTATGAGGACTCAACCTATAGGCCGGAAACCGAGCCGGTGGAAACCCCATATGATGGGGAAGATGACGATGTAAGTGAAGAGAGTGAAGGCGATGGCACTCTTGGGAGGATCGAGGCGCTGCTCCAACAATACCACCGGGAGCGCGAAGAGAGGAGACAACGCCGAAGGCGCCGAACGGGGCAACCTTCGGGCATGGCTTCGAGAGGAGGAAGCCAAAGTGCTTCTAGAGTCCATGTTGAACCACATGGAGGCCAAAATGTGGGAGGTCCAACCATAAGGATCTCCAAATTTATCAAAGAAGCACGAGATTTGGGATGTAAACCGTTTGATGGAACGGGAGACATCTCCGTTGCGGCCGAATGGATCAAAAGATTCAACGAGGCGGCCCTTGACATGCAGCTGCCACCCATCATGAAACTGAGGGTGGCAACAAGATTGCTCGAAGGCATGGCGTCCACGTGGTGGGACGGGGTCAAAGGGAAATACGGCGAAGCCGTCACATGGGAGAACTTTCGGCAGGAGTTCTTCAACCAATACTACTCCGACTTCGAGGTAAACATGAAGAGGAGGGAGTATACGAACTTGACACAGGGAGGCGCATGTACGGTGAAGGAACTTGAGCACAAGTTCAGAAAGCTTGCCGAATTCATACCGGAGTACATATGTGATGAGAACCGGATGGTGAACCACTTCTGGGATGCCTTAGACCTTGACATACGCGAGAGGGCAACACAATTGCCTAATATGACGTTTAGTCAAATGGTCGAACAAGGCCTGAAGGGAGAGAAGGAGTGGGAGGAAAGAAAGCGGAGGAACGCCGATGAGGCGAAGAAGAGGAAGTGGGAAAGCCATGGCCCACAAGGTTCTAACAAAAAGGGGAACCACGGGGGAGGAGGATCGTTCAGGGCACCGGCGCCGCCATCCAAGGGAAACTCGGCTTTCGGCGGGCACAACTCGGGCTCACAAGCCTCGACAGCGCCCAGGTGCCGAAATTGCAACAGGAGCCACGCCGGTAAGTGTCGTGACCCTCCTCGGTGCTACCAATGTGGAGACACGGGGCATCTTAAACCAAATTGCCCTCAACTTGGTGGAAACCGAGGGGCGGGATCAAGCGGCGCTACTACGGCAAGTAGAAGTCGGACCGGAGCACCCCATGCTAGTACGGGGCAGGGGGGAGCGAGCGCCAGCAACGCGCCGTCCGTGAATCAAGGAAGGACGCAAGCTAGAGTCTACGCAATGACCGAGGCCGATGCTCGGGCCAATCCCGACTCCGTTGCAGGTAATACACGTATTCCCATGTATTTCTAGGCTTGCATTGATCATATACGTCGTAGGGATTGAGTGCGGGCCACCCCGGGGTCAAAACCGGGCAAGTTAGGCCAAATCAGCTGGAAACAGCCACTGACGGCCAGGCACGCTCGCAGGCACGCCGTGCCTGGCATCGTGCCTGGAAGGCAGTGGCAACCGGAAGATTTTTGGGCCAGGCACGGTCGCAGGCACGCCGTGCCTGGCACCGTGTCTGGAAGGCAGTGGCACCCGAAGAAAAGGAAAAAAAAAAAAAATTGGGCCAGGCACGGCCGCAGGCACGCCGTGCCTGGCGTCGTGCCTGGAAGGCAGTAGCGTCCGAAGTATTTTTGGCCAGGCACGGCCGTAGGCACGCCGTGCCTGGCATCGTGCCTGGCCGGCAGTGGCACGCAGAGTTAGTTCGTTGCACGCACGGTCGTGCGTGCCACCCAGGCACGCCGTGCGTGGACCCCCAACCCCCGAAAATTGATTTTTTCACCCCGTTCTTCTACGTTTGGACCCCCGTTTGATTCCAAACCTTAGTATTGACTTAATAACCTCCTAAAGATGTGTAAAAACATTAGAAAATGTGTCTTACATGGTGTATAAATGTAGGAACATTAAAGATTAATGGTAGGTGTGCGAGGATCCTCATCGATACCGGGGCACAACGCTCATTTGTGAGTGAGGCGTTCGCCGAGGGACTTGACGTGCCGTTGACACCTATGACGCAAACGTTGCTAGTCTCCACACCGTTAGGGGACGATGTGGAGAGAAATCATTACTATCCATCATGTGAGGTGGAAGTGACGGGTCAACCCTTGACTTGTGATTTCGTACCTCTAAGCATGTTGGAGTTCGATGCAATCCTAGGAATGGATTGGCTTGAGAAGCACCATGCTCGAGTAGATTGCTACACCAAGGTGTTGGAGCTCGAGGATGAGCAAGGAAACACGCTATGTTTCGAAGGAGATCGGGGGAAATCAAATGTTTGCATCATATCCGTGATGAGAGCACGGAAGATGATGAGAAAAGGGTGCCACGCATACCTTGCTTACGTGGTAGATGATACGAAGAAAGAAGTCGACATCAAGGATGTTCGAGTCGTGTGCAAGTACCCGGACGTCTTTCCCAAGGACCTACCGGGGCTTCCACCCGATAGAGAGATTGAATTTGTAATCGAAGTGGAGCCGGGAACCAAACCCATTTCGATTCCTCCTTATCGAATGGCACCGGCCGAACTTCAAGAGTTGAAGGTCCAACTACAAGAACTATTGGACAACGGGTTCATCAGACCCAGTCATTCACCGTGGGGAGCACCCGTACTATTCGTAAAGAAGAAAGATGGTACACTAAGAATGTGTATTGACTACCGACAGTTGAACAAGGTCACCATCAAGAACAGGTATCCCTTACCGAGGATTGATGACTTGTTCGACCAACTTCGAGGGGCAATAGTGTTCTCGAAGATTGACTTGAGGTCGGGGTATCATCAGTTGAAGATCAAGGAGAGTGACATACCTAAGAGTGCATTTCGCACTAGATATGGTCATTACGAATTCCTTGTGATGTCGTTTGGTTTAACCAACGCACCGGCGGCATTCATGGACTTGATGAACCGTGTGTTTAGTGAATACTTAGACCAATTCGCGATAGTATTCATTGACGACATCTTGATATACTCCAAGAGCGAGGAGGAGCACGAACACCATTTGAGGCTTGTACTTGATCGGTTAAGGGAAAAGCAACTCTTTGCCAAGTTCTCAAAATGCGAATTTTGGCTCAAAGAGATTGGTTTCCTCGGTCATGTCATATCCGGTTCGGGCGTTGCCGTGGACAACGCCAAGATTAAAGCTATTATGGATTGGGAGAGACCCAAGAATGTGAAAGAGATACGTAGTTTCCTTGGCTTAGCGGGATACTATCGTAAATTTGTGGAAAAATTCTCCGTATTGGCGTCTCCATTAACGAAGCTCACAAAGAAAGGGGCCAAGTTCATATGGGACGACAAGTGTGAGAAAGGGTTCCTTGAACTGAAGAAACGACTTACCGAAGCACCAGTACTAGCCCTACCTATACAGGGGATAGGGTATGATATCTACAGTGATGCTAGCATCCAAGGGCTTGGATGTGTACTGATGCAAAACGGTCGGGTGATTGCCTATGCTTCTAGGCAATTGAAGAAACACGAGGCGAACTACCCTACCCACGATCTAGAGTTGGGGGCGGTAGTGTTTGCACTAAAGATTTGGAGGCATTACCTCTATGGGGAGACATGTCACATTTTTACCGATCATAAGAGCTTGAAGTACGTATTCACTCAGAAAGAGTTGAACATGAGACAAAGGAGATGGATGGAGTTGATCAAGGATTATGACTTGATCATCGACTATCATCCCGGAAAAGCCAATGTAGTGGCCGATGCACTGAGCAGGAAAAGTACGTCGGGGACACTACTCACATGTCTACGAACCTTGAGAGCACAAGTGGAGGTGTCCACGAGTGGGGTCCTCATTGCTAGATTCGAGGTTAGGCCCACATTGCTGAGTGAGATCAGTAGATGTCAGGCCACTGATGATGAATGCCAGAAGATCCGCGAGAGGATCCTCGAAGGGCCCGTGGAGAACTTTCGGGTACGTGATGACGGACTTTTATTGTTTAAAGACCGTGTGTGCATACCAAAGAGTGAAGAGCTCCAAAAGTCTATCCTGGAAGAGGCTCACTCTTCGGCATATGCTATGCATCCAGGAGGTACTAAAATGTACCGAGATTTGAAGGAAAGTTACTGGTGGTCGGGTATGAAGAGGGATATCGCAGAGTACGTGAGTCGATGCCTTACTTGCCAACAAGTTAAGGCAGAGCATCAGCACCCGGCGGGGCTTTTGCAGCCACTAACCATTCCAGAATGGAAGTGGGAGCATGTGACCATGGACTTCGTGGTGGGGCTACCACGAACAGTGAACAACTATGATGCAGTATGGGTAGTGGTTGATAGGCTCACCAAGAGTGCACACTTTTTGCCTATCAACATTACTTATCCTCTTGAGAGATTGGCAAAGCTATACACGGAGGAGATTGTGAGACTACATGGAGTCCCGATATCCATTGTCTCGGATAGGGATCCACGATTCACATCTCGATTTTGGCCCAAGTTTCAAGCATCTTTGGGTACTAAACTGAAGTTTAGCACAGCTTTTCATCCACAGACGGATGGGCAATCCGAGAGGGTGATACAGGTTTTAGAAGATATGCTAAGGGCATGTGCTTTGGAGTTCCAGGGGAGTTGGGACAAACATTTGGCTCTAGTAGAGTTCGCCTATAACAATAGTTATCAGGCGAGTATTGGCATGCCTCCATATGAGGCATTGTATGGGAGGAAATGCAGGACACCGTTGTGTTGGGACGAGGTTGGCGAGGCCAAGCTCGAAGGGATTGAACTTGTTGAAATCACCAAGGCTAAGGTGAAAGTCATTCAGGATAGACTCAAGGCTGCCCAAGATCGGCAGAAGAGTTATGCCGACAAACGACGAAGGCCACTGGAGTTCGAGGTCGGTGATAAGGTCTTCCTAAGAATTTCTCCTTGGAAGGGTATCATCCGATTTATATCGAGGGGAAAACTCAACCCCCGATACATTGGCCCATTTGAAATTCTTGAAAGGATAGGGGTCGTGGCATACCGTCTGAAGTTGACGCCAGAACTTGAGAAGATACACGACGTGTTTCACGTATCGATGCTCAAGAAATACGTGAGAGATCCGTCTCATATTCTTGAGAAGCCACCGGTAGAGATACGTGAAGATCTACAATATGCGGTGGAACCAGTAAAGGTTGTGGGCCAACAGGTGAAGAAACTGAGGAACAAAGAGATTCCTATGGTAAAAGTCCTTTGGAGGAGTGATCGAGTCGAGGAAGAAACATGGGAGACCGAGGTCTCAATGAGGGAGCAATACCCTTTTCTCTTCGATTAGACACGTGGATTTCGGGGACGAAATCCCAAATAAGGGGGGGTGAACTTGTAGCGCCGTCCCCAAATGTATTTACTTTTAAGAGTATATTGTATTGAACCTTATGAAATGGTTAACGATTATTCGAAGTTGTGAATTTTTATTAGTTCTTTTGCACGAATAGTAAATCCGCACGTGGGGCCCGCACCGGGAGCGGGGGCCGCCCGATATTCCCGGGACCACATAAATTATTCATCCTGGTTTAGATAATATTTATATGGTGTTGGATAACTCATTTGAGCCATGGAAAGGTCCGGAGTTGGCCGATTGGTCAAAAGGGGCTCAAATACCGGTATTGGCAATTTAACCGATAGAAGCCCGAAATTGAATTTCGGGGACTTATAAATTAAAGTTGGGGAATGTATATTCACTATAAGGGTCGTAATGGTTGAGAACACATAATATATTTTATTTGACCCGATAAAATAAAATATATTTAAAACAGTCCGAAAAATACAACTTTCGGGACCAATTGTACACTTCTGGACAACAAGGGTTGACCTCCCACTTGGGTGGGGGCCAACCCACGAATTTGGCAGCCAAAGGGGGCTGATTTGTGTCACACTTGAGCTGTGAGACAAGAGGGAGGTGGGAGGAAGCTATCAAGGTACCATGAGGGGGCCCATTTACACATTATTTTGAGAGAAAAGCCAAATAGGCTATCCCCTCACTCACCCTCCCCCATTATTTCGGCCAAAGAGACCCAAGATAGAAGGATAGCTCTTGCAACCTCATCCTCCATAGCCAAGAACTGAACTCAAGCTTAAGGAGTCCAAAGGAAGGGTTTTAAGAAGGGAAAAGTTGGGAGAAAGTGTGAAGGATTAAGGTAATAACCTCATATTAGTTTTTCCTTTATTTTTCTTCTACCATATGAGATATATATCATATGAGGAAACTTGAGGATTGTTCTACATGGCTTAAGTGTAGAATGATGGGTTGGAAGGTGGTTCTATGTCCAAAAACGAACCTAGGGGCCAAACCGACAAGTTCACCGGAAAATAACCTTTTATAGGTTATTTGTATTGATTAAGGTTTTATGATGTTAAAACCTTGTTAGGAACTTGATTAAGTATTTTTGAGCTTCGCCGGAGTTTCGCCGGAGTTGGTCAACGTTCGCCGGAGTTGGTCAAAGTTCACCGGAAATTAGTCAAAGTTCAACCGGGAGGCGTAGAACGTGTTCAAACTCACTTAAGGTGAGGATGACCGACTATATTGTTTATAATTATTGGGTTAATTTCATAAGATTGCCTAAATGAATTATATGTGTTTGGCATGAGTTATTTATGATTAAGAATGCCTAAAATGGGATATAGTATTGTTCATAAAGAAAATGCATAATATACAAATTTAAGAATAAATTGTGTATGATTATGTGTTGTGATTATAATGACCCAATTGTGGTGTAAGTTATAAAATTGTATGGTGATAAATATGCTTTTACCTCATGAAGGGAATAAAAGTGATATTTTGATATTGAATCAAGTTATACTTGAAATGTGAAATTAAATTGAAATGTATGAATTATTATGAAATTGGCGTTGGCTTATTAAGATTAGACGACTAATATTGAAGACTAGTCGGGGATGTTAGTTCAATAGTGCTTGGGAGCTAATCCCAAGATATCGAAGCTAAGTAACCTTAAAGGATAATTAGGGTGGACTTTACGAAGTCAAGTTATGTTAGGAGTAGACCTCAAGGGTTACTCAAAAGGAATGGAGCCTAGACTAAGAAGTGGTTTAGGGATTAGATGACGTGACTACGAGCCGAGCTCTAGCACGTGGTAGTATGACTATGAGCCGAGCTCTAGCAAAAATGTAGGAATGACTATGAGCCGAGCTCTAGCAAAATGTAGTGTGACTATGAGCCGAGCTCTAGCACAAAAATGTAGGAATGACTATGAGCCGAGCTCTAGCAAAATGTAGTGTGACTATGAGCCGAGCTCTAGCACAAAAATGTAGGAATGACTATGAGCCGAGCTCTAGCGAAATGTGGTGTGACTATGAGCCGAGCTCTAGCACAGATTAACATGACTATGAGCCGAGCTCTAGCATGAAGGAACATAAATTAATTTCAAATAGTAACATCCTAAGTTGAGGGTCTTGGAAATTGAAACTTTGATTATACTTAGTATAGTTGTCATTGTACTTGTCAAATGCTTCCAAGTACTGACCTCCCCTTCACGGGGGAGGCCACCTCACAGTTTCAGGTCGGGATTAAAGCTTGCCGCTACCGCCCGTTGTACCGGAGAATTCAAGAGAAGAAGACGTGGTTCGTGCTTCTTCTGTTTCTGTTTTGAAAACGATTTAAACCATGCTCATGGATATTATTTTTCTTTAATATGTATTTAGGGCTTGTATGCCCATGTTGCCAAAGTGTGGCGTGCACATTTGTATTGAACATTTCCGCTGCTTTAAATGATTATTTTACATTATGTTGTTTATGGATGTACTATGTGTGAATGGTATTCAAGACGCCTAGTATAGTATGGATGAGTTGGACTGCGGTTGACTATTCGTACTGTACGGCGGGTTGTTGACGTGTCCGGTAGGTCCGGGGCGTGACATGTGTCATGCTAAACCTTTTGCTGAATCTGTGAATGTTGTATGTTCTGATAAGACCTCTTTGTGGCATAATAGGCTAGGACATATGAGCAATAAAGGTTTAGATGTCATGCGTAGGGCTGGTTATTTTGGTAAGGACTCTGTGACTTCTGTGCCTTTCTGTGAATCTTGTGTGTTAGGCAAGCAGCATAGAGTCAGCTTCCCTCCTTCCTCTTACCCTAATCTGTCTAAGTGTTCGTCTGTGCTTGAATATGTTCATGTCGATGTTTGGGGTCCTGCCAGTGTTCCTACCCACGGGGGTAGGAAATATTTCCTTTCCATTATTGATGACTTCTCTAGGAAGGTGTGGGTTTGCCTTTTAGAACACAAGTCAGATGTGTTTGTGAGGTTTAGGGAGTGGAAAACCCTAGTTGAAAACCAAACTGGCAGGAAGGTTAAGACCCTTAGGACCGATAATGGGTTAGAGTTCTGTAATAAGGAGATGGATAAGCTGTGTGTGGATTGTGGGATAAAAAGGCACAAAACTGTGCCTTATACTCCCCAACAGAATGGGATAGCAGAGAGAATGAATAGGTCTCTGTTGGATAAGGTTAGAAGCATGTTAGCTACCTCTGGTTTGTCTAAGAAATTCTGGGGTGAAGCAGTCACTACTGCTGCCTATTTGGTTAATAGGTCCCCGTCTGTCCCTCTTGGTGGTAAGTGTCCTGAAACCGTCTTTACCGGTAAGCCTCTTGATCTGTCTAACCTTCGGGTGTTTGGTTGTGCAGCGTATGCACATCAACAGGGTGACAAGTTGGATCCTAGGTCTAAGAAGTGTGTCTTCCTAGGTTATCCAGAGGGGGTAAAGGGTTACAGGTTATGGGATAGGAACCAGGTAGGCTTTAAAGTGGTCCTTAGCAGAAATGTGGTGTTTAATGAAACTGATTTTCCTTGCTTGACCGAGTCTGCTTCTAATCTTGAGTCTAGGTCTGATAGTACTCCTAGTGAGGTGGAGTCTGTCCCTGTTGCTGCTAGTCCTTTATCTGTTGATCCTGTTATTACTGATGATATTGTTATGCATGATTCTGATTCCTCTGAGCATGATAGTCCCACCACCTCGAGTGAGGTGGAGCATTTGCATGATACTGAGCATGATGTGCATGATATGGGTGCTGAATCTGATTTTCATGATAACAATAATTTGCATGAGTTGCATGTGGAGCCTAGTAGTGATAATTTGCATGATTATCAACTTGCTAGAGATAGGAGTAGAAGGGCTATCAGGAGAACTGCTGATAGTATGCCTGATTATGCTTTCATTGTGCATGATACTTCTATGTTTGCATTTTCTGTGTTTGAATCCCTAGAGCTGAATGAACCCAAAACCTACCGTGAAGCCTTAGGTTCCAAAGAGTCTCAGAAATGGATTAGTGCCATGAAAAGTGAGATGGACTCTTTGAGAGTGAACCAGACTTGGACCCTTGTACCTAGACCCCCCAACTGTTCAGTAGTTGAGTGTAAGTGGTTGTTTAAGGTTAAGGAAGAACCTAGTGATGTTAGGTTTAAGGCTAGGTTGGTTGCGAAGGGGTTTACTCAAAAAGAGGGGGTAGATTATGCAGAAATCTTTGCTCCTGTTGTTAAATTCACCACTATTCGTATGATGCTTGCTTTAGTTGCTCACCATGACTGGGAAATGAAACAGATGGATGTAACTACTGCATTTTTGCATGGTGAATTGGATAAAACAATTTATATGACCCAGCCTGAGGGCTTTGTGGATCCCAAGGGAAGTGAGCATGTCTGTTTGCTTAAGAAGGCTTTGTATGGCCTGAAGCAATCCCCTAGGCAGTGGAACATCAAATTTGATAAATGCATGATATCTTTGAAGTTCCAGAAATCTGTTTGTGATCATTGCCTGTATTTCAAAAATACTTCTTCTGTGCCTGTATTTTTGTTACTCTATGTGGATGACATGCTGATAATTAGTCCTTCTCTGAATGCTATTAAAGATGTGCAAAAATGTCTTTGTGCGAATTTTGCCATGAAAGACCTAGGTGATGCCAAGAGGATCCTAGGCATAAACATTGTTAGGGATAGGAGTAAGCGTACTCTTACTTTGAATCAGATTTCTTACATAGAAAAAGTTTTGAGTAAATTTAATATGTTATCTGCTTCTCCTGTTAATGTCCCTTTGGCATCTCACTTTGTGTTAAGTAAGGACCAGTCTCCCAAGACTGCTCCTGAAATTGAGAAAATGAAATCTGTGCCTTATTCCAGCGCAATAGGGTCGGTGATGTATCTTATGGTTAGCACTAGACCTGATATTGCATATGCGGTTAGTTGCTTGAGTAGATATATGTCCAACCCTGGTTTGCCCCATTGGAATGCTCTTAAGTGGTTGCTTAGATATCTGATTTCTACTGTGAAGCATGGATTAATTTTCTCTAAGTGTGCTAGTGGTATTGAATTGATTGGTTATGTTGATTCTAACTATGCAAATGATAGAGATAACAGGAAGTCGACCACTTCTTATGTTTTTACTTTGTGTGGCTCTTGCATTAGTTGGAAGTCTCAACTACAGCCTATTGTGGCCCTTTCTACCACTGAGTCCGAGTATGTTGCAGCCACAGAAGCGTTTAAGGAAGCCATCTGGCTCAAACGCCTTGTCTCCGAAATTGGGTTTCTCAAAAAGGGAGTTACCATTTTCTCGGATAGCCAATCGGCTATCCAACTTTGCAAAAATCCTGTATTTCATGATAGAACTAAGCATATTGATGTTAGGTTCCATTTCATACGTGATATTGTTGATGCAGGTGGAGTCAAGCTGTGCAAGATCCCGTCCGAGTTTAACCCCGCGGATATGGGTACCAAGTGTCTTTCTGCTGAGAAGCACTTGTCCTGTAAACGCGTGTTAAACTTTGACTGTGGATAACTGTGGGTTGCCTAATAAAGTGTTTGCCCGTTGTGTCTGTTGATATTCCGGGTGACCCGGCGATGATGAGTCTTGTCACAACTTTGTTTTGTTACTCTACACCACCTAGGACCAATAAGGTGGAGAATGTTGGAGGTATTGGTCCTACCAAGGCCTCCCTTCCACTTTATTAGTTGAGGCTTGCACACTCTATTTTACTCTCCCTTGGATACCTTTTCTTTGGTATATATCCTGATCAAATATATACCTATTTTGAGTGGTTTAACTTAATCCACTGGCTGGCCCCTTCTCTGCTTCCTGTACGCTGCATCACTTTGTCTTGGCCTATACATGTGACTCTCCTTTGTATTGGTAACATGTGATTCTCTTTTGTCTAGCTTCACCCGTGAACTCCCTTGGCAGCCTATTTGAAGCCTTGCTTCTTCCCTTGTTGAAGCAGCCTGCGTGAGTATATCCTTTGTGTGAGAGAGCAGAGCTCACTTCTTCTTCCTCCTTTGTGTGAGTGTAGAGAGGTCTAAGTGGAGAGAAAAATAAGTGTGTGCTATAGCCTCCTCCTAAGTGTGGTGTGTGAGAGTGTGTGTTGAAACACCTGAGCCGGAGACGGAATCCGATCCTTACATAGCTAGATGAATCACTAGAATAAGTAAAACTTTAATTTGAGAAATATTACTTGTTAATTAAATAAAGAGCCCTGTGTATATATAAAATATAAAAAAATCAATAAAATCAATTCCAAATATCTATCATTTTTACAGGCCTGTCCAATTATAATATTTACAAAGCGGTAAAAAATAAAATAAATTAAATCTAAACAATCACAAATTGAGTGTACATCTTACAAAAGAAAAAATAGGAGGACGAATAAAGTTGCCCATTTTGATGATCTCCTTCCAAGCGTAATACACGAACCGGAAGAAATATCCGACCACAATAACGAACTATACCTGAAATTCGGATTTGACCCGTATAACGCTTGGATCCCTGCCACGTCATCAACCCGGAGATCCACTTTCTTGGTTCTCGGGGTCAAACTTGGGTACATTATTGAATCTTTGACCGATGAGTGGGCCAGCCCAAGAATGTGACCAATCTCATGCGTCGCCACAGATTCCAAATCCACAGCCACCTTTGACTGCTGCTTTACGAAGTCAACCGCCCACGTCTCCGCCGCGTCAAGGTGAAGCCTCCCGTTCTCCGGCGAGAACGCGTGGGCTAATATCCCCAATACTCCGTCGAACGGCTCTCCGTCGCCGTGGTCGCCGCGGTAAAACCCAATCTTGATGTCAGCCGAGGGGTAGTCGTCGACCTCCGTGAAGTTCACTGGGATCACCGCCGACCACCGCGAGAAGGCCTTCAGGAACACCGCCTTTATCTCCGGTAAGGGTATATACTCGATCATGTTATCCGGCGAGAACGCGTACGTCAACAGTCCCACCGGCGGCCTCCTCCACCGCGGGTGGCCATAGAAGTAGGCGTATTTCTTCGTGCCACGCAACGACGTCGAGTGCCTCATCCCGTCGTCGACGTCGCCGCACCTCGGCTGCACGATTTTGTTTATGGTATCAGAGTCAAGTTTTCCGGTCACGGCCAGCCCGAGGTTCTTCTGATACCGGAGAACGGCAGACTCGAGCTGGTCGTCGAAGAAATCGGTGAAGCTATGGTGGTGGTTATTACTCCCCTGCACCGGCGACCGGAGGTATCCGAAACGGTGAAAGTATTTCTTGAGCTCAGACACGCCGGCGACTTGGCTTCCCTTTCCGAGGTCGACGAAGTTGAGGAAGTCCCGCCACGAGTTGTCGTCGACGGTTAATTCAGTTACTTCTGTGGCGGGAAAGCAAGGGAAGAGAAAGGGGATGAGGGCCGAAAAGGTGAGGAATAACAACCGAAACATTGTTTCTTAATTAGCCCTTCCTGGATTCGTTAATCAATGTGTTTTGATCCTATTAAAATAGTCCCCCGGCTTTTGGGAGGACATGAAATGTGACTAATTAATTCATACTTGCACATATATGTATATTTCTAGAAATAAAAGAGGTGCTCAATAATAATAAAATTAAGATTCTAAAATTAAACAAACACTCTGGTACAATATTTTTTTGTGAGAAGGTACAATATTTATTTATATTTGTAAATATGTATAGTAACGAGGCGGGGCTTGGCGATTCCAAACAGAAATGTTGAGGTTTAGTATTTTAGAGATATATATTATATATATAAATGTAAATGAAAGATAAGATATACGTAGAAGAAAAACATTGGGAGGGTGCGTATGGTTAGGAAGATTCTGTTGTGTGGCGTGTTTGTCTTTTCTTTTTAGATTCTGACTTTTGATGGCTGCAAAATAGCAATGTCGTGGTGGCTTGGGTGAGCTACTCCCTTAGTTTTCTATTCTATCGCTCACAAAAAAGATGGTAAAGTTTTTTTTATTCTGTAGTCGATGAGATTCAAACGCGAAACTTATTCCTTGTGGCACTTCTATTTACAGATTGAGTTATGCCCGCCAATCTATTCTATCCCCCACATTGTTCGCATCTTTGCATTATCAATTCAATTTATATTTGTATGTGTATTCAGATACTGTCAATAAACTTGATTCAACACATTTTTTACATATTACTCCGTAGTTTAGTACTCTGCAGTTTTCTTTAATGTATTAATTAAAGTATTATATGCAATGTTTTTTTTTGTTTTTGTCTTAAAACTTTCGAAATAAAAAATAGACTAGTGTTATATATGCGAGAGAAACCTAAAAAATATATACGGTGGAAGAAAACTATAGTAATCGATGCGTGTTTATATGCGAGATTGAAGAGTATGTATACCATGGGAGCGGCTCACCTTGAGCATCCTGCTCACAGGTTTTTTTTTTTTTTTTTTTTTTTTGCTTTCAGCAATAAACTGATATGTAACTCGTGCTTAAAGTAATGTAACTCATGATTATAAGAAATGTAACTTTAGTCAAGTTGAAATGTAAATTGTTTAAAATATAATATAAGAAGTGTTGGGATATATTATCCCGGCCTATTACTGTTCAGGGGCCCAAGACATTATCCAGTACGGAGCCCGAGCAGCTAGGTCCATTTCGGCCCATTCTGGCCCACTTTGGCCATTAGGCCCGACATCAGCCCGACATCGGCCCGTTTGGTCCATTAGGGTGGAGTACTTCCTTCACCCCTTTCCCTATTTATAGGAGGTCTTCCCTCCATATTATGATCCTTTTCTTCTTCCACCTTCTCTCTAGAATAGTTTAGAACTCCATTAATGGGAGCTTGTACAATGTAATTGTGAGGAGAGTCCTAATGAGAAAGAGAGGGCCTGGACATTAGCCTAAAAAGTCCCGTGGTTTTCTCCCTTTCGGGTTTCCACGTAAAAACTGAGTGTTCATACATATATTTACTATATCGTGTTGGATTAAACTCAACAAGAAGTAAAACATTCATGTCAATGTAGATAATGAAAAATAAGAGCTTGATTAAGTGAATATGTTTTGCTATTAATACCAGGATTATGAAAATTGATTTTTAATAAAAAAAATTGTTTTTGAATAACAAGGGTTTACTTTGTTGTGTAACTCGTATTGTTTTGAAGTGTAACTTGATATAAATGGAAATGTAAATCGATTTTTTAAAAATGTAAATTGTTGCAGATGAATAAAAATGTGAAGCCCTGCACTCATCCGTAGACTTCGAACTCCATAGCAACATAAACAAAAGCTTGAAGAAACATCCATGTACTAATTAAGATTCTAAGAATAACAGTTTCAATTTATAAAAGCCTATCTCTAATTCTGTGGAGCACTTGATACGAAGCTTCGGCCAAATCGTTCTCAAATCAGTGGTGGCCAAGCTCTGCCCCACTCCACCATGGACGCAGCTTCCATCTCTGTTGCCGCAAAGGAGGTAACGGATCACCACTCCACCGTCTTACCAGTCCTTAACTCCATGTTCATCGCTATTGGAGGCTACATCGGTTAATTTTTTTATAAACAAAAAGATGACGTTTGGGGACTGGTATAATTTGCGTAGATTGAATGATTGATACTAATAATCCTTCATCTTTAATAACTTCACAAAAATGAACCCGAGACTAATGGCGTTAACATTTCCATTATTTAAAGAAAAAATGAAAAAGTTCACAATAATGTTCGATGAAGTGAAATAATACGTAGTATAAAGCATTAAAATTTCATATCTAATTTTAAATCTAAGTCTACTCTGAATTCAATACATATAATATTTATCATTAAATAAACTACGTAGTACTTGGTAGTACGAATGCTGGAATGGCCGAATGGTGAACAAATACACATCAAATAATTTTTTATTGGAAAAATTAATAGTAATAATCCCAACTATTGACGGTCTGCTCATAATAATCCTAACTATTGATTATTACAGAATAATCTCAACTTTATGGACCTTCCGCCAATAATGGTCCCTATAAATAAATTCTTGTAGTTTCTAATGCTGGAATGGCCGAATGGTGAACAAATACACATCAAATAATTTTTTATTCTTTTATATTTTGTCTATACATTTTCATATTCGATATTGTTTTTCATATTATATGTTTCAAAGTAGTTTGGTAATACTATGTTAAATGTCAGTGTGAATTAAATGATAGTAATTCTTAATTAAGTCAAGTATCGTAATTTAATTTTATATTTCTTATAATTTGGAATAAATGTGATACTAACTTATTATAAAAACTATTTCATGCGCGTGTAAGAAATTTTTGACCCTCTTATATTCAAAAAGTATAAAAATTAAATATAAATAATCTCAATTTGAAAATTATACTACCTCCATCCCAAAAAAATTTGTCATTTTCAAAACTTTGACCAATTATATCTTTTTATTGGAAATTATTTATAATATAAAAATTATATGAAAATGTTCTTTGTTATAAGTACTTTCATAAAAGTATAAAATTATTAGCTTCCATTATATTATACTAATCGAAATTATGGTTCATTTTTTTTAAATGACAAAGTTTTTTGGGACGAAGATAGTACATAAATAATCTCAATTTCTCAACAGTTTCATGGAAATGAACTACTCCCTTCGTCTCGCTAAGATTGTCACAGTTCCTATTCACTTAGTCAACATAAATCACTCTTAATCTCTTACTCTATATATCAAATATTTATCAAATTTGATTCTGTTTTTTTCGACTTTGTAAAGCTTTTAATGTAATTTTTGAATATGCCTTTTTTTCTAAAAATAATTTAAGTATGGACACAAATGTATTTGCTTTATTGTCGGTCAAGCCTCGTGAATCAAATTACTAGTATTTCATTCTTAGTGGGACAGAGAGAGTACTACGTAACATATTGGGGGAGTAACATATTAGGCAGTTAACAACGTCAAGTGACACTTCATTTTTGTGAAACAATTAACAAATTGAAACGTAGTATGATGTAATTAGAACGGTAAACCTCAGAGATTATTGATGTGAACTTCGTCATATTGATATTGGGTATTATTTATTCAGTTTAGAATTTGGTATCAAAAAACTAAAATCATACTCTGTATCATTGTTTTTTAGAGCTTGTGCTATAATTTAGTCAAATGCTTAAAAACTAGATAGTACTACGTATTGAGATATGATAAAAATGAAGAATTCTTGTGAGTAACATCCATGAAACTTCCTCCATGTGCAAGTATGTCTCTGGGAAGTTTCCTCACACCAAACAACCACCTTCCTCACACCTCCATTGAAGCTTCTCCTAAGCTTCCACCCATCTTCCTCCCACCTTCCTAGTACCTAGTTTTGGTGCTATAAATAGAGAGCTTGGAGAGTCTTTCTATCATCAAGTAAAATAGAATAGATCATCATAGCACAACCAAGAAGAGTTGTGAATATCCTTGAGAGATATGTGAGGTGTTGTTTTGAGAGTTTTTAGTTAGAGCTTGTATGTCTCTTCTTTCTATTCTTGAAAGTAATAGAAGTGTTTTTCTCTCATATTAGCACGATCCTGTTATTCCCAACAAGTGGTATCAGAGCATGGTTGAGCTTTTGATATTTTTCCCAGATTTTTTCAGATAAAATTCTACTGTCTGAAAAATCGAGTTTTTCAGTATTGCTCGGAATTGCAATATGAATATACCGTTGGATTCGTCTCGTCGAGACGAGAAAACTGGTATTTTTGGGGATTTTTTTGGCCACCGGAAGCTGCCGTACGCGCCGCCAAACGCCGGCCAAAAAATGCATGCGTCATGCTGACGTCATCACGCGCAGACAGAGGTTGAAGACAGCTGACGTCATCGCTGACGTCATCAGCCAGTCAGAGCTGCGTCAGCGACACGTCAGCGACACATGTGCAGTCACAGCACAGTCAGCCGCCACGTCATCAGCCAGTCAGAGCTGCGTCAGCGACACATGTGCAGTCACAGCACAGTCAGCCGTCACGTCATCAGTCAACTGTCAACTTTCACCAGTGCTCAGTCAGCTGCCACGTCATCGCCCTAGTCACTGCCACGTCATCTGCCACGTCACCGGTCAGTTTTTAAATTTTTGAAAAATTGCAGTTTGGTCCCTCAATTTTTTGAAAAATTATAATTTCGGCCTATAATTTTTCGAAAATTGTATTTTGACCCCGAAAGTGCCTACCCACCATTTTCGGCCGTTCCGGACGCAACGGTGCTGCCCGTTTTTCAAAGTTTTGCTCCGATTTTTCTGAAACAGAAAATCAAAATTATTTGGAAGGTGAAAATGACCTTTGACGAGTCAACTTCATCTTCCGGAGCTATGATTATGCTCACGGCTACCAACTACACGCTATGGAAACCTTGGATGGAAGATTTCCTTAGCTGTAAAGACCTTTTTGATCCAGTAGAGATGAAAGGTATTAATCCTGACCCGGTCAAGTCAACGGAGTGGAAGAAAATTAATAGAAAAACTATTGGTCAAATCCGACAATGGATTGACCATAGTGTCTTCCACCATGTTGCACAAGAGACCGACGCTTATGCCCTTTGGAAGAAGTTAGAAGATATGTACCAAGCCAAGACCGCTAGGAACAAAGCCTTACTGATGAGGCGTCTTGTCAATATGAAGCTCAAAAGTGGAACTTCTGTTGCTGAACATACTAGTCAATTTCAGAGTCTGGCAAATCAACTATCTTGTGTAGAAATGACACTTGGAGATGAAATGCAATCTCTACTACTTCTTAGTTCCCTTCTTGATAGTTGGGAGACACTAGTTGTTACTCTCAGCAACTCAGCTCCAGATGGCAAACTTACCATGTCTGTGGTCAAGGATGCACTGTTCAATGAGGAGGCAAGAAGGAAAGACATGAGCACAGATGAGACTCATGCCCTTGTGACGGAGAATAGAGGAAGATCACAAGGAAAACAACAAAGAAACAGTAGAGGGAAATGGAAAAGCAGAGGCAAAAGTCGGGGGAGATCATCAGATGGCCGGAAACCTTCTTATACCTGCCACCATTGCGGTATAGAGGGTCACATGAAGAAGAATTGCTACAAATTGCTAGAGGAGCTAGGCAAGAGCAATTCTCAAGCGAAGAACAAGGGTGGTGAAGCGCTCATCACAATCTCAGGTGATGTGGCGTATTGTACTGCCAATGATGAAACATGTCTTCACGTCTCAAGAGAGGACACTGAATGGGTGGTAGATACTGCAGCATCCTACCACGTTACTCCCCACAGGTACTACTTCACAACTTACAAAGCTGGAGACTTTGGAGCAGTGAAGATGGGTAATTCCAGTTCATCTGAAATAGCTGGAATTGGTGATGTACAAATAAAGACGAGTTCTGGGAGCACAATCACTTTGAAGGATGTCAGACATGTTCCAGACCTTCGTCTCAATCTCTTGTCAGTGGTATGTCTTGACGAACAGGGATATGAAAACCACTTCAATAGGGGCACATGGAAAATGTCAAAGGGCGTTTTGACAATCGCTCGAGGACATGTTTGTGGCACATTGTACAAAACTCATTTGAGGATTTGTACAGATAGCCTCAATATTGCTGAGGAGATTACTCAGAATCTGTGGCATCTGAGGCTCGGCCACATCGGTGAGAAAGGGTTGACTACCTTGATGAAGAAGAACCTTATCAACATCGACAAGAACGCTGCACTGAGTCCTTGCAGTCATTGTCTGTTTGGTAAGCAACACAGAGTATCATTTAATTCTACTTCAACTAAAAGATCGGAGTTGTTAAGTTTGGTACACTCTGATGTCTGTGGTCCTTTCGAGGTGGAATCAATCGGTGGAAGCAGATTTTTTCTGACTTTTATCGATGATGCTTCTCGGAAAGTGTGGGTGTATTTCCTTATTACGAAGGATCAGGTATTTGAGTACTTCAAGACATTTCACGTCTTGGTGGAACGTGAAACGGGAAAGAAGCTGAAATGTCTTCGATCAGATAATGGAGACGAGTATACTTCCAAGGCGTTCGATGCATATTGTAGAGAATATGGCATTCGACATGAGAAGACAGTACCACGCACCCCTCAGCACAACGGCGTTGTTGAAAGAATGAACCGGACTATCATGGAGCGTGTCCGGAGCATGCTGAATATGGCTAAACTTCCGAAGTCATTCTGGGGAGAAGCAGTCAACACCGCATGCTATCTTATCAACCAATCACCTTCAGTACCACTGAACTTTGAAGTTCCAGAGAGGCTATGGACAGGTAAGGATCCTACATACTCACATCTTAGAGTATTTGGTTGTTCATCGTATGCACATGTATCCAAAGAGCTCAGGCAGAAGCTCGATGCAAGAACTATCCCATGCATTTTCGTTGGCTATGGAAATGAAGAGTTTGGATACAGGCTATGGGATCCTAAGGAGAAAAAGGTGTTCAGAAGTAGGGATGTTGTGTTCCACAAAGATTTGACAATAGAAGACATTGAAAAACCCACAATGTCTCGGAAGTCAAATGAGGGTGTTCAAGTTTCAAATGAAGTACCAGAAGAGGACAAAGTGCATGAAGATAACTCTGAAGCAGAAGAAGACGAGGAGACAGAAGATAGTGCAGAGCAAGGGGAGACACAATCCACCCCGCCAGACACAGATGATGGTAGCTCTTCTCAGATGGTTCCTACTGTTCGTAGATCTGAACGAGGGCATATACCATCGACAAGGTACACATCATCCGAATATCTTTTGTTAACTGAAGATGGAGAACCGGAGAGTTTTCAAGAAGCTGTATCTCATAAGGATAAAGAAAAATGGCTAATAGCAATGCAGGATGAGTTAGAATCTCTGCAGAAAAATCAAACTTATGAGATCGTAGAACTTCCTAAAGGGAAGAAGGCACTAAGGAACAAATGGGTGTTCAAGCTAAAGAAGGATGCAAGCGGACAAGTGGTGAAACACAAAGCTCGGTTGGTTGTCAAAGGGTTCCAGCAGAAGAAAGGAATTGACTTTGATGAGATCTTTGCACCAGTTGTCAAGATGACCTCAATCCGAGTTATACTTGGCTTGGCAGCAAGTATGAACTTGGAGCTTGAACAGATGGATGTGAAGACAGCATTTCTTCACGGAGATTTGAAAGAAGAAATCTACATGCAGCAGCCGGAAGGTTTTGAGAACTCAAATGATAACTTTGTGTGTAAGTTATCTAAAAGTTTGTATGGCTTGAAGCAGGCACCAAGGCAGTGGAATAAGAAGTTTGACTCATGCATGAAGAGTCAACGCTACAAGAAGACTACTGCAGATGAGTGTGTATACATCAAGAAGCTTCCAGACGGTACCTTCATTGCTCTTCTACTATATGTAGACGACATGTTGATCGTTGGGAAAGATGCAGTGAAGATAAACCAACTGAAGAAAGAACTCTCTAAGTCTTTTGATATGAGAGACTTAGGACCGGCTCAACAGATTCTTGGGATGCAGATCACTCGAGACAGGAAGAATCACAAGTTATGGCTATCTCAGGAGAAGTACATTGAACGGGTACTTGAGAGATTCAACATGAATGATGCCAAGCCAGTAAGTGTTCCACTTGTGAATCACTTCAAGTTGAGCAAAAGAACATGCCCTACATCCAAGGAAGAGATCGGGGAGATGTCAGCAGTTCCATATTCTTCAGCAGTTGGGAGTTTGATGTACGCCATGGTATGCACAAGGCCAGACATCGCACAGGCAGTGGGTACAGTGAGTCGTTTTCTCTCTAACCCCGGGAAGGAGCATTGGGAGGCAGTCAAATGGATTCTCAGGTACTTGAAAGGTACCACGAAGTTATGTCTTTGTTACGGAGGAGCTGATCCAGTCTTGGAAGGCTACACAGATGCTGATATGGCCGGAGACACTGATAGTAGAAAGTCTACTTCAGGATATATCTACACTTTTGCAGGGGGAGCCGTTTCTTGGCAATCAAGATTGCAGAAGTGTGTTGCTTTATCTACAACAGAAGCAGAATACATTGCTGCCGCTGAAGCAGGTAAGGAAATGTTGTGGCTAAAGCGTTTTCTCCAAGAACTTGGGATCCAGCAGAAAGAGTACAAGGTACATTGTGACAGTCAGAGTGCTCTAGACTTGAGCAAGAACTCTATGTACCATTCTCGTACAAAGCATATTGACATTCGGTATCACTGGATACGAGAGACGATTGATCAACAACTGTTGAGACTAGTGAAGATCAATACAAAGGAGAATCCATCAGACATGCTGACGAAGGTGGTGACACGAGATAAGCTAGAGCTATGCAGAGACATAGTCGGGATGCTTGTTTTGAATATGCCTGGAAGGGGAGAATTGAAGAATTCAATTTCCAGGTCATATCCAAGTACAAGCAAATTGAAGAATCCAATTGTGAGTAACATCCATGAAACTTCCTCCATGTGCAAGTATGTCTCTGGGAAGTTTCCTCACACCAAACAACCACCTTCCTCACACCTCCATTGAAGCTTCTCCTAAGCTTCCACCCATCTTCCTCCCACCTTCCTAGTACCTAGTTTTGGTGCTATAAATAGAGAGCTTGGAGAGTCTTTCTATCATCAAGTAAAATAGAATAGATCATCATAGCACAACCAAGAAGAGTTGTGAATATCCTTGAGAGATATGTGAGGTGTTGTTTTGAGAGTTTTTAGTTAGAGCTTGTATGTCTCTTCTTTCTATTCTTGAAAGTAATAGAAGTGTTTTTCTCTCATATTAGCACGATCCTGTTATTCCCAAGACGCGATACAACGAGTGGATTCAGTCTAGATACAAATAGAACAACGAGTGGATTGAGAATAATATGATAAAAAGACGTGATTCTAAGTGCTCTAAATTGGTTCATAGAAAGGAGCTTTGGGAATTGGGAACATGATTATTTAGAATTATAATTATTGGGATGTCTTTGTTTGGACTCTTTTCCGTCTCAAACCAGATCAGTCATGAGAAGGGAAACTGCAAGCCAAATGTATTTGTTGATGGCCTCTGTAAAGCAGCTGGTAAGCTGCTTTACTTATTGGATGAGAAGGGAAACTGCAAGCCAAATGTATTTGCACATAGCGCTGTTATTGACTCGTGTAAGGATAAAATGGTTCACAAATGCTCTTGGCATTTTAGAGAAGATGACAGGAAAGGGCATTCTTCCCACTAACTGATTGGCTCTGCAAATCGAGACGATGGGAAGAGGTCAGAGAGTTGCTGAAGAGAATGATAGATGGTGGCAAATCGAGAACATCCAGATCTGTTCAGGTATAGATGGATTCTGTAAGAATGATCTTATTCCTCAAGCGCTTTCCTTAATGAATGATGGCAGCTGAGAGCCCTGCATGTCCCCAACATAGTAAGCTATAACAGTCATAAATATGCTATTTAGTGATGGAAAGCCCAGCAGTGCAGTAGAATTATTTAATGCCCTTCCCTCAAAAGTGTGAAAGCTGAGAAAGCCGGATAGAAGATTTAAAAGATATTTTGCGGAGCATGGAGGAAAACGGTTGCATGCCAGGTAGTATGGTAGATATTGCACTCATAATGAGCATTGTGATGCTGTATTACTTTTGGCGGAAATGACAAAACTTGTATTCTCACCTAACAGTAGAACATGTGAGACTATACTCGAGACTATCTTGCGAGATGGACCAGATTCCCCTTTGCATATGCTTATGAATTTTAAAGCTTCACATAGAAAGGTTTGTATTTTATTTGTATTTGTGCCTATGTTCATTTTGAATGGTAAATTCTAATTTACTAAAAACAAAATAAAAATGAAAATTATGAAATCCATAAATGTTAATAGCCCCTTTGGGCATAGCTTTGAATCAACCTCCATGGTGTAATCTGTATCTCATTTTCCATATAAAGATATCGATGGCAAGGGGAGAGAGTGCTAGAAGTTCTTCCAATTGTCCTCTCAAGCAACATCCGCATTGATCTCTCTTGCTGCAACCGCAAATCCAACTCTTCAAAAGTATCAACTATGTTAAGAAGAAGTTGAATATACTATACTAATCAATGAGGACATATAGAATAGATATTGCTTTTTTGAAAAAAAAAAAGAATAGATATTGCTTTTCTTGTAGCAACTATATGAAAGAGTGGTCTAACTTACATCTTTTTTCAATGTAGCGCGGTTGTTAGGAATGACATCCATTGTCTTTTTGAAGCTTTAATGAATCAGGCTTGCCCTGCAGCTCCTTGTCGGTGGTGGCAATCCCTGAAGAAACATTCCTCATAGAGTTTATTAGATTTTCATACCAGAACTCATTAAAGTGTGAAGAAATGATGGATCAATGTAAACAACTTCATACATTTGTCTCTCTGAGGCACTGCAATGGCAAAATACAAAAGCACACTTATTCAGAAAATCTACATGTGTCTCCAAAACTGAATGGAGCTAAAGTTAAGCTCAAGTCTCGTTCATCTACACAACATTATGAAAATTTAGTGTTTCACTCTTTGAATTTGCAAAATTTTGTAATTAAAATTCTTAAGAGTAGTCTGATTACTTTGAAATTAACTCTATACAATATATATCATACTCTCAGTATGCATAAGAAAACTTCAATTTGCATGAAGAGCCAAACAAAATGCATTTAAAAGGAAAAGGAAAAAAAACTGCTGAAGCTCAACCTTCTTGATCTCCTGTGCTGGGAATTACCATAAGAACAAGGGGCTCTTCCCACACCATCACCATCCATAACTAATCCAACCATTATGCTTGTCTCTGGGTCACTCTTTTCAACAACCAACTTTCTCTCTTCATGCATCGATACATGCATAAAGTGAAACTTACCCTTAGAAATATACATCTACCTCATGCTAGCTACTGGAAGAAACTAATGGAATGGACTATGTATAGGCTTGGACCCGGTTCGGGCCGCCCGGCCCGGGACCGGCCCGACCCGTCACTGTACGGGCCCAGAACCGGCCCGGTTCTCGGGTCCGGGTCCGGTTCGGGCACTGAACCGGATGGGGTAGCGGGTCCGGACTCGGGTCCTGTTTTTGGAGGCCCGGCCCGGCCCGGCCGGGTCGGGCCCGGGCCTAACGGTCAGTTTTTTTTAAAAAAAAATTCCTTTTAATTTGAAAAAAAAAACATTTTGGCTCAACAGCCACTTCCCAAACGGATATATAGCCGTTGGGGGGGTACCAGGGGGGGTCCGGGGCGTTTGGTGGTGGGGTGGGGGGTGGGGGGTGGGGGGTGGGGGGGTGGGGGGTGGGGGGGGTGGGGGTTAAAAAAACCTATAAATACTCCTAATTTTAAACATTTTTTCACACCTCTTCTCCGACTCTCCCTAAATCCTACTCTCTACTCATCTCCAATTCTCCATATTCATCTTCTCAAATTCTCTTATTCTCCTTTATATTTTATTTTACTATTTAATATTTATACAATTATTATATCTATTTATATATTAATTATCTACTTATAAATACATATACTATATTACTTATATTTCTTATCTACTTAATCTCTACTTATATTTCTTAATACATACATACATACTACATCTACTTAATATATACTTTATATAATAAAGTATTAAATATACTTTATAAACTATTACTATATACTTAATACATAATAATATCTACTTCTCTACTTAATAATATCTATTTTATATATACTTATTTTATAATATCTACTTTTATATATACTTTATAATATCTATTTTATATATACTTATTTTCTTATTTTCCAATCTCCAATTCTCCATTATACTCTAATATTTAATTCTTATACAATTATTTTATCCACTTAATACATACATTCTACATCTACTTAATATATACTTTATATATTAAAGTATAAAATATAAGTGTATTACTCATCTTATAGTAGTATACTTATATATTATATACTATAAACATTATATTATATATTACTTACTATAACTAGTATTGTACTAGTTAATTAGTTAATTAGCATTCTTGTTACATTTATCATTATAATAGTTAATTAGTTCATTATCATTATTGTTACATTTTTCATTATACTAGTTAATTAGTTTATTAGCATTGTTGTTACATTTGTCATTATACTAGTTAATTAGTTAATTAGCATTGTTGTTACATTTTTCATTATACTAGTTATTTACTTCATTAGTATTCTCATTAATTGTTAAAACAACTCTACTTCAATAAACTAGTTAATTGTCATTAATTCATTATAGTTAAAGTCACATTTTCTTATTTTCAATTTATATTTGTAGGAAGAAATAGTAGTTCAATCATTTAATTAAAGTACTTAACATTTTATTTAAGTAGTTTTTACTAAATTAAAGTACTTCAAAAGTTGGTATAATTTTAATTTTAAAGTCACACATTAATTCTACTTTGCACTAAATTAGTTTGAAGTATTAATTAAAATAGTATTAATTAGTTGCATTAGTTTTGTATCCATTATTATATTGGTTGTCAATTAATATTTGTTACATTTTTAAGATGGAAGGTGGTAGATATTCGGTTGATTTGGGTAACCTCCAATGCAATCGAAGGAACGGGATTGGAAGGAAGAAATCCCGCAAAGGTAAAGAACATGCCGGTTCTTCATCTCAAAGCCGAGATGATTTTGAAACGGGTTACCAAAGGCGAGATGGAGATGCGATGTCCGAAGAACAACTCCAACAAGAATTGGCCCGACATAATAACCACTTTCTACAACAACAACAAATGCCGACGACCATTGACGAAGAGGAGCTTGAGGATGAAGATGCGGAGGAATTGGAACCGGAGACGGCCGAGGAGGAGGGTGCCGGCAGCCACGACGCCGACGAGCCCGCCTCATCCCAAACCGCCACCGGTAATAAAAAAATTAAGTCTGAACTAATGAAAAATAATTTTGATAAATGGAAGGACCCGCAAACCGGCTATTGGCACGCAACTTGCAAGTGGTGCAACAACAATTATAGTTTGGGAACCTCCGGCGGATACGGATCCGCTGCAAGGCATCTTAAGGCAAAGCACCCCGTGGAGTATGCAAAATTAGGCGGCGGAACGGGGAAGCAAACTCAAATATCGAGGTTTGCGAATTCTCAACCTTTTGGTAATTTCTCCTACAATGATGCACAAAATTTGATTGGTATGACTAACTTAATTTGTGAAGAAAATTTGCCTTATTTGTTTTCTGAAAGTCTTGCTTTAAGAGATTATGCACAAGGTAGTTTAAATCCTCAATTTAGAAATTATAGTCGCAAAACTGTTGAGAAAGAAATAATAAGGCTTTATAATGCGGAAAAGGTAAGATTACAAAATTTTTTTGCAAACTTTGATGGGCGTGTTACTATTTGTTCTGACATATGGGAGGATGATTTTCATCATTTATATTATTTGGGTCTGACTGCACATTATATTGATGAGGATTGGAATATGCATAAACGTGTTCTTGCTTTTCGTGAATTTAATGATCGTCACACCGCTGAACATATTTATATTTTGATTGAGCGTATTTTAATTGAGTATAATTTGATTGATAAGGTGTTTGCTATTGGTTTCGATAATGCTACTAATAATACTGCTGCTATACCTAGATTGCGTGAGTTGTGTGGTGCCAATTCTTTGATGGGTAGATTTTTTCATCAACACTGTGCATGTTATGTTATAAATTTATGTGTGCAAGACGGTTTAAAAGCGTTAGGAGATTCCATAGAGGTAATAAAGGGGGGATTAGACGTATTTGGGGTAATGGTCAACTTAGATTAAAATGGCAAAGTTATTTGACTGAAAGAGGTGTGAGATATGTTGCTTTTCCTAAAGATTTGAGTATTCGTTGGAATAGTACTTATAAATTACTTAAAGTTGTTCTTAGATATAAAGAACATTTTCCTACTTTTTTAAAAGAACATGATAACTATATTATAAACGCGGCTGAGATCGACACTTGCGAAAAAAATTGTAATGTTTTGATATTTTTTTTAATGCTACTGAAACTTTTAGTCATGTTTATAAACCTACCGCAAACCAATTTATTCCACAAGCTGTTAATCTCGCCGATGCTTTTAAAGAATTTCAGAATGCCGTTTTCGTTCATTATTTTTGTGATCATATGAAGGAAAAGTTTTTAAAATATTATGCGCATATTCCCCATATTTATGGTATTGCATTTATTCTCAATCCTCGTTATAGACTTGCTAATTTGGAAGATTGTTTCAACTTCTATTATCTTGCGTTTTTCGGTGAATTTCCAATGTATGACGATAACCCCATAGATCCGAAAACGGAATACAACGAGGTTAGTACTTTATTTTATGCCTTATTTAATGAGTTTCGTGCACAATATAGCAACGCTCCCCCTCCCCCGTCACGAACATCTTCATCTAAAGGAAAATAGATTTTTAAATCTGCATTTGGCAATCTTATGAAAAAAACTAAAACAACTCACGTCACTGAACAAAGCGCATTGAATGAGATTACTTTGTATTTAACATATGAAGTTGATTTTGAAGAAAATGATGACTTTGACGTTCTAGACTGGTGGAAGTCAAAAGAAAGAACGTTCCCGATTTTAGCACGGATGGCTAAGCAAGTACTATCAATGCCGGTTTCAACAGTTGCTGTGGAACAAGAATTTAGTTCGGCCGGCAACGTCCTAACGGCATCTAGATCGAGATTGAGCGCGGAGTCTCTTGAGACGCTTATATGCTACCACGATTGGTTGAAGGTCGCACGTAGAACTCAAGAATTGAGCATCACCCCCTCCCAAGATTTTATGGATGACTCAACAACCGATGGTGGCTCTACCTATGCCGGAGATTCCGATTGATTAGTATTTTAGAATTTATTATAAAATGTATTTTATAGCACTTGTCAAATTTATTTATACTTGTACTTCATATTTCAAAATTGTAAACTGTACTTCATATTTCAAAATTGTAAATTTGTAGTTGTACTTCAAATTAATTTGTAAACTTGTACTTCATATTTCAAATAAATATGTGTTCACTTTTTCATATGTAGCACTTCTCAAATTAATTAATTGGTTACAATCTAACGACTTAAAATTATTTTTCTAAAATATAAAGCCGGTTTTTAAATTAAAAATACATTTACAATATGTAATTTGTTTAAATACTTATACACCTATTTTGTAACATTTGTAAATTATAAATCAAACCACTTTTCTAAGTACAAATAGTTTTAGTTTTACTTAATTCATTAAATTAATTAATTTATTTTACAATATGTGTATAACTTAAAAAAAAAAAATCGAACCTCCCAAACGGCTATATAGCCGTTGGGGCTATGGGTGGGGGCAGGGGGTCCCGGGGGTGGTGGTGTGGGGAGTGGGGTTCAAAAACATTTATAAATACATCTATTTTCTAACATTTTTCTACACCTCTTCTCCAATTCTTCTCAAATCTCAAACTCTTCTCCATCTTCATCTTCTCTTATTATCCTACATTCCTACTTATACATATACCATTTTAAATATGGAAAGTACATCTTCCCTTATGCAAAACAATTTTGACAAGTAGAAGGACCCGAAGACCGGACTGTGGTGGGCAACTTGCAGGTGGTGCAAGAAAGAGTGTTGCTAGGGGCGTTCATACGGATACGGGATGCCAATAAAACATATGAAGTCCTGTGACAAAGGGAAAACAACAACCAACGGTGGCGGAAATCCCAATTGATATTCATTACAAAATGTATTTCGTATTGTTATTTTTTTCTCAATTCTCAAATGTAGTTCTTATTTCAAATAAATGCACTTGAACTTTGTTTTAAATAGCAATTTGTATAATATATAATTAATAAAAAAAAATACTGGCCCGGCCCGGCCCGGCGGGTGGCCCGGCCCGAACCGGAACCGGTCATTGACCGGGCCGGTCCCAGGCCTACCATTATAAGACCCGAGGCCCGACCGGGCCTTGACCCGGCCCGGGTCCAACACTAACTATGTATATGAGAAAACAGACAGATTGTTTAATGACTGAAGCAGTGGAAATGAATGAAAGACAAGAATAGCAGCAGCAACTGAAAAAGGAGATGGGATTTGATAAAGGTGAAGATATATTGTGAAATAAGGTTCAGTGGAAGTGATATATGGAGCAACAGAAAAGCCAAAGAAGTGTTTGGTTGAAAGGGAGAGGTGGACCAGGATAGCTGCAAAGGAATTGAATGAAGATTTTTAATATACTTCACCTGCCCACACACCCAGTATTTACAAAGTGGATTAAAAGTCCAAAATTTGGCTCAAAGTTTAAGAAAGTGTGTTAAAATTTCTACATTACCCTTACCTTCTATATTTCCCAGAAAAATATGAAATAATATCTTAAGAGATTTAAAACAAGAAGAATTTAACGGAAAACTTTTACTTAAAAAGGAAAGTGGGAGTTCTAACTTGGGACATTCCAAAATGAAAAATATGACTTTCATTTTGGAATGGAGGAGGTAATATATTAGAGTGATGTCTAAATCTGAGTATAAGCTGCTACTTCTGCCCCACTTTGTTTGGAACATGAGAAAATGTCACGATTAGTAAGAAATGTGGTATATCATTTTGTCATAATATTCTCAATCTCAAAATTTGTGAAGTAAATGCATCATCCAGTCAACCTGTTGGAGAAATAATATCGTTTTTTCTTTACTTGTTTGATGTATGAGTTGGGGATTTACAGGATCATTTGTGAGCTAATATTGAGAGAAATGCTTGTATTGCTTTCAAGAACAGAAAAAATATAATTATAAGTATTTACAAGCTCTAAGCCTCTAACTAGAAAGTACAATACCTAGACAGAAAAAGAAGTCTCTTTATTTTTGTAATACCAAACAAAAACTTAGTATGAACAAGCTTCACCAAAGTACATGAGAAGACCCTACTTGTAAGACCAAATTCAGTATGATAAGTTCCATTTGTCAAAGGTGGTGACTTGTAACTTGTAAGTGGCAGTCAGATTGAAAGTTCAAAATTGAGTTCTTCAACTCAATAGTATCAATCTGCATGTCTTGAAAATCAAATATTTGAATAGTGATAACTAACAAGTTCATATATCACAATCTGGACCATTTACCATGACATATTGACTCACAAAAAGCCATATTAGCGCTAACTTTGAGTAAACTTCACATACCCTTTCAATTTAATATATTTGGCTAACCTTCATTTGATTAAAAAGAAAAGGGAAAACTAACAAATAGACCTCCTTACAATACTCAAGTAGTTACTAGGCGACACACTCATATTATATTAAAATATTATCACCGAAAACGTGTGTGGTATTGGGTGATGATATGTTAACATTACCAACCCCTAATAATTAAGTTCATCTTGTAAAACAATGTACTTTTTAAATATCACAAATATAATACGGAATGGTTCTTAAAAATGACATAAAACTGTCATGAATTGTATGGGTTCGTACAAATTCCCATTCACTTAATAAGAGTTATGTGGAAATACTTTCACCATGTGTGCAGCGCACATCAGATTCAGAATGAAGCAACAATAAGTGAAACATGAATGGGAATTACATCAAATTGAGATGTATAAGAATAAAGGAATGATACAGTTAGAGTCTGAACAGAAACCAATCAGTTTAACATTCTTTTTCCTTTGACATGAAACACACAAACACACAAGGATCCATTTCTCTGATTTAAATACAATCATTACAATAATCCTAGGGTTCGTTTGGAACCTGGAAACAGCTAAAGGAAAAAATGGGGATGAAAACATACTGGAAAGTTGGAAGGAGAAGAAAAGTAGTGGGGCCTACGAAAAACATTGCTTTGCAAATTACAATCAATATGTTAATTCTGGATACTCGTTCAAACATTTCTTAATTAAATATTGCTTTTAATAAACACTGAAATCAATAGATGTTTAAGATATAAAATTATTGCAATCCAATTAAATTTCCTTTGTATTTTGGTGGGTGAGACCAAACATGAGAAAACAAACCCGTTTTTCTTATCATTTTTTCTTTCCCTGAGTTTCAACCACGCAACATTTTGAGAACGAGATATTTCTAGTGGTAAAGAACACGAAATTAAGTTGACATGCAATTTTCTAGCCTGCCTTTTCCTTATGGATGCATATTTCTCGTTTAAACATGTGGACATGTAAACCGCAATGACTTATGAGAAAAAAGCTCTTGGCATCTTAACAGACAAGTCATAATTAGCATTAAAATCTGAAGAGTGACTACTTTCATCAAGAATGAGAATACACATTGGGTTATGGTTCTTTGTGTTTGTTTATCATAAATTAGCATCTATCATTCAGAACAGACATGGAAGATAAACAAATACATACATTTCGCGGTAAAGATTTTAAGAGCTAAACTTTTTCCTATTTCCTTCTATTCCTTTTTTCAAAAGCATATGAAGTAGAGTGGAATCTGGTCCTTCTTGGAGCATTGTCTCAAGTACAATCTCACAGGTTCTATTGTCGGCTGAGAATCCAAGTCTTAACATCTCCTCCAAAAGCAATATTGCTTCAAGATGCTCATTCTTTTTCAATAACCCACATATGAGTATATTGAATATCACGCTATCACCAATGTACCCATTTCTCTTCATTTTATTGAACGTATCTTTTGCATCTTCTAGCAAGCTTTCTCGGCAAAGACCACTTATCATACTCAAGTAAGTTACCTTATTTGGTTGTAGCCCTTTAGAGGGAAGAACATTGAATAGTTCTATTGCGCGCCGTGACCTTCCATCTAAGAATAGTCCATTAATAACAGTATTGTAGCAGACTATGTCAAGGACAAAACTCTTAGCTTCCATCATCCTTAATAAAGAAAGCGCTTGAGAAACACGATCGTTCTTGCATAATCCATCCAAAATAATGGTGTAAGTGAAGAGATTCGGATGTTCTCGATTTGCCACCATCTCTTTCAAAAGCTTCTCAACATCACCACATCTCCCTGCCTTAAATAAACAGTCCAGGATTATGTTGTAGCTAATAACTGTGGGCTTTAAGCCTTGACTTGGTATTTTATCAAACAACTTTATGGCTTCATCTGAGCAACCGTTCTTGCTATATCCATTTATTAAAATGTTATATGTGTAAATATCCGGGTCACATCCCTTATCTATCATGGTCTCTAAAATTTGCAACGCACTGTCCAGTTTTCCTTGTGAGCAATATCCATCCATCAAAGCATTGTAAGTGATTATGTCAGGATCCACACCTTCTTGAATCATTCTATTCATGACTTTTGCAGCACCGGTGATCCATCCTTCCCTGCAAAACCCATTCACTAGAATGTTGTATGTGTGAACATCCAGAGAAACTCTGTAATCCGTCATTCTTTTCAGTAACTGTTTGACATCTTCCCATCGACTGAATTTACAGAGCCCATCAATTAGCAAATTATAGGTCACGACATCAGGAGGAATGCCCTTTTCCATCATCTTCTCAAACAGGCCCAGCGCATCATCAAACATTTGATCCTTGCACAAAGAGTCAATAACGGTGTTATATGAAAATACATCTGGCTTGCAGTTTCCCTTCTCGTCAAATAAGTGAAGCAGCTTACTAGCCTTAACTGTGTGTCCTGCCTTGCAGAGGCCATCAATGAGTATTGATAGTGTGATTTCATCTACCTCACACACTTTCTGATTCAATACCTTCTGGAACAACCAAACAGCATCTTGAACTCTATGTTGAAGAAAAAGCCCTTTTAGTAAGGTGTTGAAGAAAACAGCATCGGCTATTAGACCCAGTTTCAAATGGATTCCTAAAATAGCAAAAACCAAATCTACTTTGAACAAACGGGTAAGGGAATTGGCAGCAATATTCAGTGTGTAATCATCTATCAAGAGATGGCGAGAAGCAAAACTATCTTGAAATAGAGAGAAAGCGGCGTGGTGACAACCCATCTTGACAACGGCACTCAAGAGCTGATTGAATTTCTCAATGGGAGGACGGGGTCTCATTGTAAGCATTTGACGGTACAAAACAACTGCATCATCGAGCTTATTTAGACTCGCAAACTTCGATTTACTAAGTTCAAAGTATGAGTCTTGAGTTTTACACACGAAAGCAAGATCACGAAATCCAAGGCAGATGAAGGAGTGGGGATGTGGAATGACCGAATTAATGTTACCAGTTGATAATCCTCTGAAAGCCCAGTTAAAAAAGTGCTGAGGAACGCTATTGATCTTCTTCATTTTTGCCGGCAGGGTCTACACTGTTCCAATGCCTTACACAGAAGGATCTTGCTCTCTCATCAGAGAATACGGACTAGGGAGCATAAAAAGTCATGAGATTCTCATTTTCGCTGCCCGGCGGTCGGACTTAAAGCCTCACAGAAAACTCCGGACACGATTTACACATACGTTGTACGGAATATGAATTTGTCATTCTTATTTGGTGTCCACGTTTGCGGCTCATCTAACCTCATTTAATAACGTCATTATATTATCTACTCCCTCCGTCTCACAATTTGATTGGACTGGGCCATTAAGATGGTGAGAAATGTGTGATGTAGAATTGTGCAGAGGAGTGAGAAATATGTAAGAATGGTTGTGAACCACAAATTCTTTGCCAAAAAGGGAAAGAGAAGATAAATTTGGACGGACCGAAATGGAAAGAATGAAGATAATTTCGGGACGGAGGGAATATTTTCAAAAATATTTGTCAAAATGTACTTGAATTACATTAATTAATTACGTAGTATTACTTAAATAACTACGTCATTTTTTAATAGGAACCTTAAGTGGGGACAGAGTCACGGAGGTAGTAATATATTTGAAAGTGAAAGCACAAAACTTACTCCCTTCATCATTGGAAACTTTTCCAATACTCACAGCCACACGAAATAATAATAATAATAATGTAAAAATTATATAGTTGAGGTTTTTGTGAAAGATAGAGAAATAAGAAAATTCATAAGTTAATTTACTGAAAGAAAAAGTTGCAAAAATTTTAGATAACGAAAAAAGAATGATGACAAAGTTCCCATCGAGACGGTAGATTTTAAAAATTTGCAATTTTAGAAGATATGTCCTTTAAGTGTATAATTACTTTTTATTGGTCATTTATGCACCTTAATTTTAATTTGATACAATAAAAAGATACGGTGTAATAGCTTACATAATTCTTAAAAGGCAAAACATTTCGAAACTTTATATTTTTTTAAGGAGAAACGCTTAATCAAATCTCTCTTCTTGTGGCTTCCATATAACCAAATGGTTCACTTACTCTCTGACCAAGTGGAAAAGAGTCCACCATAAAATACTTCCTTGCACGATAACAAAACAATAGACTTTCTTAAAACACACCCAAAACACACAAGTATTATCCGTATAAAAAACACAACATTCCCAAAAATAAAGCTTGAAGTGAAAATAGAAGAAAAAAACGCATGTGACCATATCTAATAAAAAAGTGTTGTGCCAAGTACCGTATGGTCTGATTGAAGAGTTATGAGAATGAAAGGATTTTGTATATCATTTACAGTGTACATCAACGAGTATAAATACAACTTATGTGTACATGAGATAATATCAACTAATTGATATGCCTAACTATGAGGAGTGAACCTGGACATAACTAACTGATATACATGAATATTATCCACACGTGTGATGGCTAAATAATAGGAATAATAAATAAATATATTATTTGCCAATACGCCCCCGCAAGATGGAGGTTCCGTTGGAGACTCCCATCTTGGACCGAAACCGTTCAAAGAGATTTTCACCAAGCGGTTTAGTAAGAATATCAGCAATTTGAAGTTGATTAGAGATATGTTGCACCTGCAGTTGACCGCTTTCGACCAGATCACGAACAAAAAAGAAATCCAAGGCAAGATGTTCATACGTGAATGAAAGACGGGATTAATACACACATATGTAGCCCCTTGATTATCACAGAAAAGGCGTGGAGTGGATATCAACTGAACACTAAGATTAGCCAGAAGGTTTCGTATCCAAAGAAGTTCAGCACTAGCATGGGCTACAGCTCTATATTCCGCCTCAGTAGATGAACGTGACACCGTCTTTTGTTTGGCCGACTTCCATGAGACAATATTGGGCCCCAAATATACAACATATGCCGTAGTGGATTTTCCACCATCATGGATGCCACCCAAATCAGAGTCGGAGAACACTGATAATGTTAGAGGAGAATTACGATTTAGTACAAGTCCATAATCTAAGGTGCCCTTAAGATACCTTAGAACTCGTTTTACACCGGTCCAATGAACATCCGTCGGTGCATGCATAAATTGAGAAAGGCGGTTAACCGCAAATGCAATGTCCGGTCGCGTGAAAGCAAGATATTGTAACAGACCAAGAACTCTCCTATACTGAATGGGATCAGTAGGTGCATTTCCGTGAGTGAGCTGTGGTGGGGCAGAGGAACTCATAGGTGTAGCAGCATGTTTGGCCCCATCCATGTGACATGTTTCCAAAATATGAATGAGATACTGTCTCTGGGATAGAAAGATACCCGAAGCATGTGGGATAACTTCAATCCCAAGGAAGTGATGAAGAGGGCCAAGATCTTTAACAGAGAAGCGGGTGGTGAGTTGCTGGACAAATGTGTCTAGAGCCGCGGTATTATTTCCTGTAAGTACAATGTCATCCACATATACAAGGAAATAAAGCAATATACCTTGATGTGAATAAATAAATACGGAGTGATCTGCTCAAGACTTTCGAAACCCAACCGAGATAAGAAACCGTGAGAGTTCTAGATACCATGCACGAGGAGCTTGTTTGAGCCCGTAAAGAGCTTTATGGAGACGGCAAACATAGTTGGGCTGAGTAACATCCCGAAACCCTGGCGGCTGTGTCATGTACACTTCCTCAGATAAGGTGCCATGTAAAAATGCGTTGTTGACATCTAGTTGACGAAGAGGCCAATTCTTGGATAAGGCAATAGATAAAATAACTCGAATAGTGGCCGGTTTTGTTACCGGGCTGAATGTCTCAAAGTAATCTTTACCCGGTTGGTGAAGAAACCCACGAGCCACTAGACGGGCTTTATAGCGAGCCACTGTGCCATCGGCATTTCGTTTGATACGAAATAACCATTTACATGTAATAGGTTGCTATTCCGTACGAGGTACTAAGCTCCAAGTGTGATTGCGTTGAAGGGCAGCCATCTCATCATCCATGGAAGCCTTCCATCGTGGATCCGCCAAGGCCTGTTTAACACTCACCGGTTCAAGGGAATTTGGGATAGGATGATGTGTTGTAGAGTTGACAAACGGTCCCCCAAAATATTTTGGATTAGGAACACGTTGTCTAGTAGGCCATAGAGAGATAGGTGTATGGGTGTGCGGCTCTTGTTGGGTAGTTTGATGTGGTGGTGATGGATTAGAGGAATTATGGTGATGTGGTATTATGGGAGGGGATACGTGTTGATGGGATGCTGAAGATAAGGCAGAATTTTGGATGGGTGTAGCAGAGGATAAGGGTGGTGGGTTGGAGAAATTAGGATGGGAAATATTAGTGGAATTGGGTGGGATGGGATTGAGAGTTGCACGTGAGGTGCTTTGACCAGTAGTGGGAGGGATAAGTATATGTTGTGTAGGCATCTGTATGGGTGAAGGTGTAGGAGTAGGGAACGACGTGCGGGGAGGCACCATATCAGAATTTTCATGCAATTGTGTTGACGATGTCTGATTAATACACGTAGAAGTGACACGAAATGGGTAAACCGTAGGAATAAAACGTACGTGACGACTAGTATAAACTTTATTTGTATGAGGATCCAAACAATAATAGGCAGACTGAGACAAAGAGTAACCAACAAAGACGCATGGAATAGACCTAGGGGAGAGTTTAGTAAACGAATAAGGTCGAAGCCAAGGGTAACACAGACAACCAAACGGTTGTAATTTATTGTAATTTGGCTTGTGACTGTGGAGACACTCATAGGGAGTAGCATTATTAAGGACTGGAGTAGGCATGCGATTTATGAGATAAACAACCATTTGAAACGCATATGTCCAGTAAGTTAATGGAAGTCCAGAAAAATGTAATAAAGCTAGACCGGTGTCAACAATATGACGATGTCGGCGTTCCGCAATACCATTATGTTCTGGAGTGTGAGGTGGTGAAGTAAAATGAGATATTCCATTTTGATTTAAATAGGAACGCAATTTGATATATTCACCACCATTGTCAGAAAAGAGACACCGAATTTTGGAATTAAAATAATTTTCCACAAGCCGATGAAATTGAGGAAATATTTGTGTGATTTCTGACTTTTGTTTAAGCGGATATAACCAAATGTAACGGGTGTAATAGTCCAAAAAAATAACATAGTAGCGACAACCTGTGACTGACACATGAGTAGAACTCCATACATCCGTGTATAATAATTCTAGTGGACGTTGGGCATGCATAGTATTAATAAAAAATGGCAACTTCGTACTTTTGTTAATGGAGCATGACATGCAATGCGAGTCACTAAAATTATTACACGGAATGACACTTTTATTTTGATGAACTAAAGAATGAAAAATGCTACTGGACGGATGACCAAGAATATGATGCCAATGAGGCTGAAGAGACACTTGAGAGACGTGGACTTGAGGAAAACTTTTGAACGGTGTATAGTAGACATCGTTATGATTCAGACCTTGCATGAGTGGCGCCCCCGTGAGCCGATCCTTAACAATGAAATGGGAGGAAAAAAATTCAACCGAAACATTGTTAGTTTTACATAATTGAGAAATAGACACAAGATTTTTCTGAATACGAGGAACGCATAAAATATTAGAAAGGGTTAAGGGACGGGAGTTGGTAGGTAGTATAGTTGAACCGGTATGAGTGATTGACAAAGCCTTACCATCACCGAGACAAACCTCATCCGGACCTCCATATTCAGTATAGGAAGGTAGGGAGGTGGCTGCCGATGTTACATGATGTGACGCTCCATTGTCAAACAACCACGGCTGGCCTTTGGGGTATGAGTTGGTTGCCGTAGAATTTACCACGGGCTGTGGAGTGGGCATTGGAGGAGAAATATTGTTGTCCCGAAGAAACCGTTGCAGCTTCCGGCACTGTTGCACTTCATGACCGGGAATGGAGCAGAATCGGCATACCATAGCGGATGTGGATGGCCTGGATGAATGACCAAATTGACTGCCACGTCCATGACGACTGGGACCACCACGTCTTTCATAATGATGAGATGGGCGACGGTCAGTTTGATGAGAAGTCATGTAGTGGGTGGCATTGGTTGTGGGTAAAATAGATTGATTGGCTTCAACAGCTTCGTTGATGCCTTTTCTTTTTCTATTAAACGTTCTTGCAGCTGTGTCAGGGGAAAGGCAGTCTCACGTACTCGTATAGCGGAAATAAGATCACTATATTCCGGCCCCAGACCATTAAGAATATGCACGACCAGGTCTTCATCCGAAATTGGACTTTGAGCAAGGGCCAGATCTTCGGCTATGGCATACATTTCAGTGAGGTAAGCGGTGATGGATCTACTACCTCGTTTAGTCCGAGCAAGGGAGGACTTGAGGAATATGATGCGGCCGCGATATGTATTTGCGTAGATGAGAACCAGCTTGTCCCACACGTTTTTGGCCGTAGTAGCCGACGAGAGGAGCGGCTGAATAGTGTCGGAACAACTTCCGATGAGTGCACTGATGATTGTGCGATCTTGCCGATACCAAATGGCATAGCAAGGGTTGAGCTGGGTTTTGGCATCATCAAGATATTTTTCCAGGGCAGCAAGGGTGCCGTCGACGTAGCCTTCAAGGCCGAGACCCATCAGGGCGGAATGCACCTGACATTGCCAGACAGGGAAATTAGACGAAGTGAGTTTGATAGGGAAGTGGTTGGTGGCGGTGAGGGAGATGACTTGGGTGGTGGGGGTGATAGTCATAGTATGACGTGGATCGATCGAAAAAAAAAAAAAACTCTTTAGAGTCTAGCTCTTGATACCATGAAGAGTTATGAGAATGAAAGGATTTTGTATATCATTTACAATGTACATCAATGAGTATAAATACAACTTATGCGTACATGAGATAATATCAACTAACTGATATGCCTAACTATGAGGAGTGAACCTGGACATAACTAACTGATATACATGAATAATATCCACACGTGTGATGGCTAAATAATAGGAATAATAAATAAATATATTATTTGCCAATACTGATGACATCACTGTAGCACTCCCAAAGAGGAGGTCACAGGTTTGAATCTCATCCCAGTTCAAGGATGTTGGCATTAATATTGAGCAAATACTATATAGGTTAGAAAGAATTGGTTAAAAAACAAAAAAGTGTTGTCTTCCAAACCTTGGCCACATGGTCGCTCCAAGACGTGGATCAAGAAGGGGCGGACCGTCAATACGACATCTCCCATATTCATCTCCGACCTCTTTCTGTCTCTTACATCGACGCTCATCCCCATTGCCAAGACCTCTTATCGCCTCTCTGCCGCCTAGTACAGACGACAAGTTCCTATTGATCGAGCTCTGCATCTCCCCTATTGCGACGAGTTCCTGTTGATTTCCTTTCATCGCTTGAAATGCCAAAGGAACTACACAAAAATGCCGATGACATGAAACACAGTTCCAATTCCGAAATCCTAGCCTCTCACTTCCGCTTATTCAGGTGCCTGGTCAATGAAACTTTACATTTATTACATTCTATTTTTACTCCCCAATCCATTAGTTTGTATATTTATTCAAGAGTGAACAAGTACTATTTAGATTTTTACTCCCCAATCACTTAGTTTGTATATTTATTCAAGAGTGAACAAGTACTATTTAGAAAGGCTGGGGGATGGGTGGAGGAGTGGGGGGGCATGAGGAGATGGCATAGGAGGTGGATGATGATGATCACATGTCTATCTTTGCCAAATATCTTATGTTTTGATGACAGCACTGTATCATTTCAAAAAAGAAGATCATTATTTCAAGTGTCATCCCAAATTAAAATGTTAGCACCATTATAGAACATACATTAGAATAAAGTAGAAGTACATCGCAAAGGTGGCCATTAAAAGAAACCTCCTCCGACCACCATTGGTTGTCTCTGATCACTATTTTATTGTCATTCAAAAGTTCTCATGGAGAAAATGTTTAAAAGGCAACAGATTCAAGGAGACACATTGTATTGTCTTCACAAAATTTGCAGAGAAGCCTTGATGAATCTTGTCTTCACACATTGTATTGTCTTCACATACACGAATCTTGAACTGTAAGGAGACCACTCGATGATCTGAGAAGCCTTCTTTCTTACTCTGAGCTCCAAGCATTTGTGTATTGAATCGTGAAGCTTCTTATCAGCGTTCTCTATGATCCACCTCAAGAGATCATCTGTGGGAATGCAAGCCTCCCTTGCATATCTCTCGAGTGCCTTGGGCAAGTCCACTCTTTGACTTTTTCACAACCACATTCGCCTAGAGAAATTCCCTTTTTGCGGTTTCTAACTCTTCTATGATTTTTTATGTTGTGTATGCTTTTAGCTACAATGTAGAGAACATACAAAGAAAATCATGTTATGAATGTCAACCATATAGACATGTTCCTTGATGTAAGATTTTACATCATCAGTTTTGTAATTGGACATGACTATGGCTGGACTCGGGCCGGTTCGGGCCCGGCCGGGCCTCGGTTCATGAAAGGGGAGGCCCGGAACCAACCCGGGTAACCCCCACGTCCGGGTCGGGCCAGGCCTCGGTTCAATTTATATTTTTCTTTTTTGGCTTTTCCTAATTAACCCCCGACCCTCCCCCCTCACCCCCAAACCACCTCAAATGGCCCAAAATACCCGGCCCAACCCAAAAACTTAAAAAAAAAATCAATAAATAAATAAATAAATAAATAAATTGGCCCGGATCTGGCTCGAACCGGCCGGGCCGGTTCACCTTTTGAGGGGCCCGAGCCCGGACCGGAACCCCAGCAGGTCGGGCCTACCCGGACCGGTTCCTGGCTGGGCCAACTGTTCGGGCTGGTTCAAACAGTAACCACTTCGGGCCGGTTCCGGGGGGACCGCCCGGGCCGAGTCCAGGCCTAGACATGACCATAAGAACTCATTGTTGTCTCCATAGGAACTTATTGTTGAACTCATTTTTCACACAAAAAGAAACTAAAAACCTATAATGATGACCGTTTTGAACTTTCTTCTCATTATTTCCTCTTTAAAAGGTAATAACGAGAAAGTCATCTAATGTAAAGCTTTGCCACAACGTTTGTTGGCATGAGTTTATCTTAAATAAACAATGAAGTGACACTATAAATCTCATGTCAACCGACCCCACCATAGTTGGGATTATGGTTTTGATGATGTTATGAAGAGTGAGTGAGTGACTAGTGAAAAAGTGAGTAGTAATGTGTTTTACATCTAGTAAAACTTACCATAGGATCAGAAAGTGCTCCTGTGCAAAGAGCAAAACAAACAAGAGGTTGGTGTTCTTTGAGGCCAAATTTTGAGCTGATAAGTTCTCTTTCCTCTCCCGTTTTTTTCCTTATGGCAGTTGAAAGGATAGCATCCAGCCATTGTCGAGCGAAATTGGAACGATGGGCATGTGAACTTAAAATTTTGAAAGGAAACTAGGAAACTTTATATTGCAAGATCATTAACTTGCAGAGAACAGCATAAGCAAATGACCTGAGAAACTAGCTTAGTGTCATTTGTCATCATCATCACTTTACGCATAACAAATAAGCCAAGGTCGGTGACTTCAAGTGTACATTGTCAAGCATTTCAGTTAAAACTTAAAACTAAATTAATGCCAAAGATAAACATAAAAGAGCAAACTCGCAAAGTTATACATGTGATTCTCATTCTTACAATGAAAGAATGAGATGATGATCTAAAACCGTCATCATGATATGTTATTCCTACTTGCACTGATAATACCATGCGACGGAGATATAAAACCGTCATCATGATGAGTTGGGATAGTTGTTATAGTCATGATCCCTTACATGATTGATATGGTCAAATCAACCTGCAAATCATGGAGCGGAATAAATCGGCTTCTTGCTTCTATCAGAAAAGTCCCCCCCCCCCCTTCCCGCCCCCGGGTGCAACAAGATGTCTATTAATTGTTAAAGAACACTGCCAAAACAAGAGGGTATGTTGTTGGTATATGACGTGCACTTTGTCGTGGTGTGTACTCAAAATAAATATTCAATACAACACTAATACGTAGTATAGTGTAGTAAGGTTCGTATCCACAGGGAAATGAATACTTTTCTTTTTTTTTATAAACTAGTAAATATAAAGGGGGGGTTTTGATTGAATGATTTAATTAAAATTGAACACGAAGATGAACGAGTTATGTGGTTTAATTAATGAGAAGAAGACTTGGCTTTGCTTTTATCCACTTAATGAAATGTTCGTCGATCCCGGTTATATCTTTAACTATCTTCCTCTCGAATACTCAATCGAGGAGTATATCCATTTCATCGAGGGTAGTTATTAATAACGAGAAGCGTTCATTAACAAAACTTACTATCGAGTCAATATAGAACAAGCGCCGTATATTAACTTGATAGTAGCAATAAACTTAAGATGAAAACGATTGAGATTGATAACCTCAACACAAGCGGTTTATTGGTTTAATCAATATAATTAATTCCCCTTAGATTATTAACCATGAGAAGCATGCATTAGCAATCCAAGTTTACTACCATTGAAAGAACCGAATTAATAACAAGCGTATTAACCGATTGATTCTAGTAATAATTAATATATAGAACAAGACTAGTTGATCCTTTAAGTAATGTTCAAAATATTAATATGAAATATGAATAGGAATTAATTAATACTCAAGAAAGAATATTAAAGAAGATGAATCCTACTATAGTTAATATCAAGATGTTAACTAATTGTCATCTTAGTAACACTCCCCAATATTAACGTAGAGGAAGAAATAATTATTATTATAACTAATGTCAAGATGTTAACTAATTGTCATCTTAGTAACACTCCCCAACATTGATATAGAAATAGTATTTAAAGGAAGAATTAATATTCAAGGAAGAAGATTAAAGAGAATAACTCACAACTTACAAATTTATTAAGCTTCAAAGTAGAAAAACCAAGATGGAAGAGTTTAGTTCCTCATTTGGAGACTAAACATGATAAAAATATAAAGAAAGAACTTGTCTAAACTGAGCTTAGAAGTATATATGAATTGGTTTTTTATTGTGGAGGAAATGGGGTGTATTTATAGGTTTTTTTGGGCTTGCAGGGTCATGTACCCGATCGGGTATATTGGGTACTCGATCGGGCCTTCAGTTGTTTCGCGGAAGCTGGAAAAACATGGGCATACCCGATCGGGTATGTCGGCTACCCGATCGGGTATAGACACTCGATCGTGGTTAAAATCTTCCCTGCATGTTGCCTTGTTCGCGGATTTATCCGATTTGATTTTTCAGCAACTTACCCGATCGAGTATAGGGTATACTCGACCGGGTACAACACCAAAAATCAGGATCTTCATTTTGTTTTGGAATTTTTGCACCTTCCTTCCACTTGTGATGTTCACCAATGGTCCCTAGAGTGGTCTTGGACCTGTTTGAACTCAGAACAAACCTAATCTAAACGATTTACAAACATTTTACAAACTAAACTATTACACCAAAAGTGTGTAATTTCTAGAGTAACAATCACTCAAAACTAATCAAAAACACAAATATAAACATGGAAATAATATGAATGTCAACTCCCCCACACTTAGTTTCTTTACTCGACCTCGAGTAAAACCAAATGTTTACATCGTGTTTATCACAAGATCATGAGTTCATAGAGAGGAAGAAATAAGAAACTAAAACCACCAAGTATAGTGAATGAAGTTACAAAACAACATTTCCTTGGGTTTAACGGTCTTCTATGCTTCCTATTTCTTCTTTTTCTCATTTTTTCTCCTTCTTCTTCTTCTTCTTCTTCTTCAAGAGATAGTGTCCTGCAAAATAAAACAAATTTTTCTCTCATATCTCTCATTTTGCCTAGGAGCCTTTTCAGGTTTTCATCCTAGCATCTCTTTTCTTTTCCTTTCCTTACCACTCACTCATTATCTTTTGTAAGCCCTTGTTGCTTAGATTGCCCTTTTGGGGTTTCAACCTAACTAGCATTTTATTTCTTTATTTCTTTTTTTTTTTGTGTACAACTAATACAAGAAAATAATGCTTAGTACAAGGTAGAAATAAAGGAGTGTACATACCAAGAGACAGATCTTCCTCCCCACACTTGAAGCATGGCACTATCCCTAGTGCCCGCCCTCTCCACCATAATAGCCTCCTCCAAAGCCGCTCCCATGCATATCATCACCGCCTCCCTCGCCCATGGTAGTATCCCCGCCATCATAGCCACCACCGCCTGAACTCGAGCCGCCAAAATTACCCCAATCGGAGGGGTTATACCAAGAAGGTGCCGGTGGTGGTGAGGCCATAGATGTAAACCCGCCAAGTTGGGACATGTAAGAATATGTCGGCCCATACATCCTCCGGTAGTCTTCCTCGTATCGTTGCATGTCGGCCGACCGTTGTTCCTCCATCCTTTGAAATGCCGATTGTTGTTCGGTCCGGAAAGCATCAAATTGTTTGTCCCGTGCTTGTTGTTCCTCCCGGTAGTGGCCTATCTCCTCTTGAAGTTGGGCAAATTGCCCTCCCATCTTTGTGTAATCGAGGCTCATTGTTTGGAACCCGGCTAGGAGGGATTGTTGACCCGCCAAGAGTTGTTGGAAGAAGTCTTGTGGTGGCGGGTTTTGGGAGAGGTCGGGGATATCATGTTGGACATGTTCATGTCCCTCTTGATGCTCGGGTTGCTCCGGTTGGGGGTTGGGTTGCTCGGCTTGGTCGGCTTGAGGTCGGAGGTGTGGTGGGATGTTGTTAGGGAGGAGGTGGTGGGGGATGTCAAATGGCTCCATTCTATACCTAAGTCTAGGTAATTCGTCACAAGGGAGGGGAAAATATTTGGTGGGTTCGGGGTACTTCATGTGCCATTTATAGCGTTGGGTTCCGTTATGGTCTTTGTTACCCAAAGAGATCAATTGTGCATTGGATAACCAAGCAAGATGCATTAATGAATCTCTAGAAATTGTGGCATTATCCACATACCCAAATTTTGAAGCCAAATGCATGATGACTCCCCCTAGGACAATGTTTCCCCCTTTTGTGATGGCTTTCTAAAGATGATCCCAAATTAAGTTACAAATGTTGAACTCAACGGGATTGCGGAAAAGAGCAAGAGTGAGAATGGCTACATCCCCTATCCGAGTGTGATGGTTGTTGGGGCGGCCAAGCAAAGAGTTGCACAAAAATTTGAGAAAAATCCGGAGAAGGGGATGTTGCACGTGACTAATGTATAGTTGAGACGTGCTAAAATTCCGTTCTCCGGTCATTTTACCCCATAGGTTGTATGCATCCATGGTATTGTCCGGGATTTCCCTCTCATGTGGGAATCGGAGCCCAAAATGCTCGGAAAAATCACGTCTCGTTATAGTGTGTTCGGTGTTCATCAACCGAAACGTGATTGTGTCATCATAAAAATGATTTTCATCCAATACAAACTTGGCCGAGCTCAAAAATTCATATATGACCCTTTCATTACAATTATATTGCAAATTAAAAATCAAGGCCATATGCAATTCATCAAAAAGCTCTCTCATACCATCCAACAAACCAAGAGAAGTAAGAGCTTCATGGCATAAGAAACGAGACGGAATGACTTGCCTTTTTAGGATGGCCACAAATCGCTTGCGATGATCTCCCGGACCAAATTGAACATCCTCATAGCCTCGGATAGGTCCCCTTGTGTTAGAGCTCTCCGGTTGGTTCCTCTTTGGTGCCATTTTTGACCAAAATTGGAGCCTAGGTTCGGACTTGGGGTTTGGAGGGGTAGGGTTTCGGATTTCTGAGATATGGGGAGAGGGTGAGTTTGATGGGTATGGTGTTGTAGAGGGGAGTGTTTTGGTGGTGGTTTGGGTTGTTTTTGTTGAGATATGAGAGAGTAATCAAAGCTTGAAGGTGTAAAAATGGAAGATTTGGGAGAAGGGATTCGAATTTTGGGATTTGGGGAAGAAGAATGGTTGAATTTGGCTTCTGTTTTGCGTTTAAAACCCGTGTACCCGATCGGGTACCCCGATTACTCGATCGGGTATGCCTGCCTTTGAACTGGTTTCGGGGTTTGATTCGATCGAGTATACCCCTTACTCGATCGAATTTTCTTCGCCGTAGGAATTCCCATAAATATACTTGATCGAGTATATTAATATACCCGATCGGGTATAGTCATTTTTTTTCAAAAATTGGTTCTAGGGTTGTGCCCGCGATCGAGTATGGGGTATACTCGATCGGATTTTCCTCGCCGTAGGATTTTTTTGGAAATATACTCGATCGAGTATGAGGTATACCCGATCGGGTATTCGATCATTTTTTTCTTCTTTGGTCGATCGAGTATGGGATACTCGATCCCAAATCTTGCTTTTTCGCCCTATACCCGACCGAGTAGGACTTTTACTCGATCGGGTATATTACCCTGGAATTTTGTTTCGCCCATTTTAATCCTCTTTTCGGCATGGATCCGACCGGGTAACTGATGATGACCGATCGGGGGTTTTCCCAGGCCTTGAAAATATTATTTTTCCCTTATTTTTTTTTTTTTTTTGAGAACTTCCTCCCATTCTCCCAAAAGTTGACATTCGAAAACAAAAATTGAAAAGTGCGTACCTTGGCTTGGGTTGCCTCCCAAGAAGCGCCTTAGTTAACGTCGTGGCACGACGCTTATTTTTATTTCATTTTTGGTTTATGTGGGATCATGAACATCCCCTTTATTTTCAAAAATCTTTTTAGGCCGTGTTTCATTTTTCTTCTTCGGCCTTCCCCAGTAAGGTCGGGCCTTTATTTTTGTTACCACCTCAATTTTAGGTGGTTCCAACTTATGTTCGGGAGGTTTGATGAATGGTGGATGATTTTGTGCTTCTCCAACATCAAAGATCGATTCAATTTTTTCTTCAAATGGGGAGTGATTTTTAATAGAATCATAAATGCTATGTTCTATTTTCTTTCCATCAAATTCCATAGTTAAAAATCCGCTAGAAACATCAATTTTTGAGTTAGCGGTTTTTAAAAATGGCCTCCCTAATAAAATAGGGGCGTCGTGTTTATCACTCTCCATTTCGAGTACGTAAAAATCTGCTGGGAAGACTAGATCACCTACCGACACAAGTACGTCTTCCACTAGCCCTTTTGGAGACACACTTGACCTATCGGCTAGTTGGATTATGACACCGGTTTCTTTTAAAGGCCCAAGTTTTAAAGAATTGTAAAGAGTGTAGGGGATCACATTAATTGATGCCCCTAGGTCCAACATGGCTTTAGAAGAAATGGTGTCCCCTAGCTTGCATGGTATAGTGAACATGCCCGGGTCAGTGCATTTCGGGGGAAGTTTCTTTTGAAAAACCGCCGAGACATGTTCACTAATTTCATTCTTTTCTTTTTCTTTTAAGTGGCGTGTCCTTTTGATAGTGCATAATTCTTTGAAGAATTTGGCAAATCGAGGGACACTTTTGATTAAGTTGAGGAGTGGGATGTTTACCTCGCATTTGGCGAATGTCTCATACATGTCTTTGTCATTCTTCAGCGGCCTTGTTTCCCTCAATGCTTCGGGGAATGGGGGTGATGGTTCGTATGATGATGGTGGTGGAGCTTTCGTGGTCATCTCCCCCGGTTGATCTTCCTCTTCAACCTCAACCAGCTCCTCTTTAGTCTTCTCTCCTTCTTGCAACTCTTTTCCGCTTCTCAACATGATTGCATTAACATGTTGTCGTGGGTTTTGTTCCGTTTGAGAAGGGAGTTTTGATGATTCTTTTGCTTCTAGCCTGCTCACGGCTCCGGCTATTTGACCAACTTGATTTTCCAGATTGGAAATGCTAGATTTGGTCTCATTCTGAAATTGTACCATGTTTTGTTGCATGGTAGATACGCTAGAAGCAAGATTTCGAATCATGTCCTCCGTGGACATGCTAGAGTTTTGACCTTGATGGTTTGGGAAGGATTGTTGGAATGATTGATTTTGTTGAGGGTTCCCGTATCTTAAATTGGGGTGATCTCTCCACCCTTGATTATAGGTGTTAGAATGTGGATCGTACCTCTTTTGTTGATGTCCTTGGAAACCCAAGGCGTTCACTTGCTCTTCTTGGAGAGTCGGGCATGAGTCGGTAGGATCCCTTGTTGTGTACATATGCCGCACACCTTGACCTCTTGGGTTCTAGGATTTAAGAGAAAATCTTTAACCAAAGAAGTCAAGCCGGCAACTTGACTTTCCAAAGATGAAGTTGATTCCGCCGCGGCAACTTTACGGGTTGAGAGCCTCCCGTTGTAATGCCTAGAGTTCTCGGCCAACTCCGAGAGGAGATTTCTTGCTTGAGAGGGGGTTTTGTTCACAATGCCCCCTCCACATGCCGCATTCACCATTCGCCTATCGTGTTCCGCAAGACCATCATAGAAGTAGAGGATGAGGTTTTGCTCCGTGTACCCATGGTATGGGCAACTGGCACAAAGCTTTTTGAAGCGCTCCCAATATTCGTAAAGTGATTCATCATCACCTTGTTCGATGTTGCTGATTTGCTTCTTTAAAGATGATGAAATGGAAGCGGGATAATACCTTTCCAAGAAGCATTTTTTCATGGCTGCCCATGTGTCTATACTTCCCGAAGGAAGATAGAAAAGCCAATCCTTTACGGTATCCTTCAAGGAGAATGGAAAAGCTCTGAGCTTGATTTGTTCCTCCGTGACTCCGTTGGGGCACATGCTCGTGCATACAATATGGAACTCCGATAGATGTTTGTTCGGATCTTCCCCCCTTAAGCCATGGAAGGATGGCAAAAGATGAATGAGCCCTGATTTGAGCTCAAATGTATTACCTTCGTTGAGTGTAGGGAAGGTAATACATAGCGGTTGTTGATTCAAGTTTGGAGCTGTGAGCTCCCTCAAGGTTCTTGTTTCTTGAGCCATAGATATTGGCTCTTCGGTGTCGCTAGAATGAGAACTAGTACTTGATGATTCTCCCGAGTCGGAGCTTGAGAATTTGTTTTTCAACCGCTCGAGAGTTTGTTCTATTTCGGGGTTTGATTTGTAGGTGATTTCGTTCAGTGAACGATATTTGACCATATACTTCACCAAGCTCAAAAATAGAAGAATAAGAACTCTTTATATTTTTATTTTAAATTTATATATATTTTTTTTTATTTTTCTTGAAATAAAATAAAAAGAAAAATAATTGCCTTTCCCCGGCAACGGCGCCAAATTTGACGTGCACTTTGTCGTGGTGTGCACTCAAAATAAATATTCAATACAACACTAATACGTAGTATAGTGTAGTAAGGTTCGTATCCACAGGGAAAGGAATACCTTTTTTTTTTTATAAACTAGTAAATATAAAGGGGGGGTTTTGATTGAATGATTTAATTAAAATTGAACACGAAGATGAACGAGTTATGTGGTTTAATTAATGAGAAGAAGACTTGACTTTGCTTTTATCCACTTAATGAAATGTTCGTCGATCCCGGTTATATCTTTAACTATCTTCCTCTCGAATACTCAATCGAGGAGTATATCCATTTCATCGAGGGTAGTTATTAATAACGAGAAGCGTTCATTAACAAAACTTACTATCGAGTCAATATAGAACAAGCGCCGTATATTAACTTGATAGTAGCAATAAACTTAAGATGAAAACGATTGAGATTGATAACCTCAACACAAGCGGTTTATTGGTTTAATCAATATAATTAATTCCCCTTAGATTATTAACCATGAGAAGCATGCATTAGCAATCCAAGTTTACTACCATTGAAAGAACCGAATTAATAACAAGCGTATTAACCGATTGATTCTAGTAATAATTAATATATAGAACAAGACTAGTTGATCCTTTAAGTAATGTTCAAAATATTAATATGAAATATGAATAGGAATTAATTAATACTCAAGAAAGAATATTAAAGAAGATGAATCCTACTATAGTTAATATCAAGATGTTAACTAATTGTCATCTTAGTAACACTCCCCAATATTAACGTAGAGGAAGAAATAATTATTATTATTATAACTAATGTCAAGATGTTAACTAATTGTCATCTTAGTAACACTCCCCAACATTGATATAGAAATAGTATTTAAAGGAAGAATTAATATTCAAGGAAGAAGATTAAAGAGAATAACTCACAACTTACAAATTCATTAAGCTTCAAAGTAGCAAAACCAAGATGGAAGAGTTTAGTTCCTCATTTGGAGACTAAACATGATAAAAATATAAAGAAAGAACTTGTCTAAACTGAGCTTAGAAGTATATAGGAATTGGTTTTTTATTGTGGAGGAAATGGGGTGTATTTATAGGTTTTTTTGGGCTTGCAGGGTCATGTACCCGATCGGGTATATTGGGTACTCGATCGGGCCTTCAGTTGTTTCGCGGAAGCTGGAAAAACATGGGCATACCCGATCGGGTATGTCGGCTACCCGATCGGGTATAGACACTCGATCGTGGTTAAAATCTTCCCTGCATGTTGCCTTGTTCGCGGATTTATCCGATTTGATTTTTCAGCAACTTACCCGATCGAGTATAGGGTATACTCGACCGGGTACAACACCAAAAATCAGGATCTTCATTTTGTTTTGGAATTTTTGCACCTTCCTTCCACTTGTGATGTTCACCAATGGTCCCTAGAGTGGTCTTGGGCCTGTTTGAGCTCAGAACAAACCTAATCTAAACGATTTACAAACATTTTACAAACTAAACTATTACACCAAAAGTGTGTAATTTCTAGAGTAACAATCACTCAAAACTAATCAAAAACACAAATATAAACATGAAAATAATATGAATGTCAGTATATATGACAAATATTCATATTTTTATCACTCTCATAAACTTTATTGCATGACAGATATCAAGGAAATACCCGTCTTCCACAAAATGGATGTATTTATATTTTAAAAAATACATCCATTTTAAGGTTAGGCCATCTTTTGGGTAGTAATAGTTTAACTTTCAATACCTTGTGAAACAAGGCCAACCTTCTAAGAGAGTTTTTGGTATGCCATATGCTAGAAACGCCTTCAGAAGAATAAAAGAAACAAGAATGTGATGTAAAAAAGACATGAATAATCAACGATAAATAAATACCGTTGCCCAGAGCCAAAAGGCTAAACCACTTTTATTCCAAGATTATTAAGAATGAATCCTAACAAGGGGTTTAAATACGCATCTACTAATTCTCAAACTAGGAAACAAAATGCTAGAAATCCTTATCAACTCTAACTAGGAAACAGAATAATAGAGATCCTAATCAACTTCAAAAAGGAAACAAATAATAGAAATACTAATTAACTCCTAATAGGAAACAAATAATAGAAATCCTAATTAACTCCAAATAGGAAACAAATCAGGAAAATAAAAAATAATAAATATTAATTAAGCAGCCCGCAACCAGCCCACGAAGGTGGGCTCAAGCCCGTCCCGCCTTCGGTAAACCCACGGGGGCTTCTGCCCCTCTTCTTCCAAACCCAGATTCTACTTCATATCAATTCCATCCCCATTCAAAAAAACCTTGTCCTCAAGGTTGAAATCCGGAAACCGGTTGACATTTGTTCCCGGTGGCTGCCCAGTGTCTTTAGGAAAAATTGAGATGTACTCCTCCACAGTCCTTGTCTGCTTGTCTCCGGACAGCCGTTCAAAGCAATTTGCCCTTAAACCGTGGGTCAGAACGACCCACCGATGCTTGTGTAAGCTCAAAACGAGATCAACCGGTACAGGGCTGACCCTTCCATCACAACTACAGTTGTAACACCCCCAAATTTCCCACCCAAAATATTGATATATTTGCAATAAAACTTTTATTTATTGATAAAGCCATTTGAAAAATACAGCGGAAGTCTAAATAGGAAAATGGGTGTTACCGCCACATCCGGTCATCTCTCAACCGGATGCACAGGCAACTAAAACAAAACAATAAAACTAAATAAATAAATGTTTATTTCAAGACTAAATTTAACTAAGGCAACTTCTAACTCGCTCTCAGGCGCGTGCAATCAACAATCAACATAATCACCATCACCTGCACAAATAAAGTGCAGAAACAAAACAAGGAAAGAAAACAAAAATTAGCTTTAGAGCTAAGTAAGTACTACCCAACCCCGTAAAATAATCAGGTTTGGCTAAAATAGATTTTTATATAATACTATATAAAAATAACACACTCCATAAAAATTCTCTTCTTCTTTGATTATCTCAAAAATCACTTCTTCTCTAACTTCCTAGTAATTTAGAAGGGCGGTGCTCAACCTTTCGACTGAGCCCGGTGGACCGTGGTTACGGACGGCCACCCCGAACAAGTGCCGGTACCGCAACTGCTCTTGTGGAAACGAAACGACTACCTTAAGTGTGCACACCCCCTAAAAGGGATTCCAAGCCCTCCGAGTAGTAAGTCGTCACGAGTAATCGGGACTCAGTCTACCAACTACCCCACTGATGGAGTATATGGCCCAGGAACCCCCGGCCCATAGACTCCTACTTCTCCTACACAAGTCCATTGAGCTCAGGAAACAACTCAGGCCCGAATAAAACGGCCCAAGCCTCAAAGTAGCACAAAATACATACTGGGGTGCCTTCGGCCTCTTTGGCCGAAGGCTCCAAAACTCACAGGGTAGCATTCTCTTGCATAAGAAGCTACTGGGAGAAAACGGGCGAAAACATGAGCCTTCGGTATTTTCATGCCCTCGGCATCAGAGAAGCCTCCGGCTGAACCGAGCCTTCGGCCACACGGGGCCTTCGGCCACACAAGGGTCCTTGCCACATGGAGCCCTCGGCTACGCAAGGAGCCCTCGGCTACACAAGGAGCCTTCGGCTGAACTAGCTCAATCATCGAAGATTCCTTTTGGAGACAGCCAACCACCGCATTTAATACCACGTCACATCCGCCAACCGCATTCAATGCGGTAAACGTACCACTGCCGGTGCCAACCGGCTGATGTGACCCTTCGGCCGTTGGATTACTGACACGTGTACTCTCATCGCATTTATTGCTGCTATAAATAGCAGCCCATTTCTCCTTGTAAACGGCCCCCAACTCCACATCTCGAGTTCATTTAATAAAATCGACTCTCTCTCCTCCTATTTACTCTGACTTCTCTCTAGTTGTTCCCGCAATAACCCCTCGGATAAGACACCCCCCGGGTAGACTATCCATCATTTGGTGCTTTCATTGAGAGCTTTGAACACATCAAGTGAGAAACCCTCCCCCTCTACCAAACACAAAACACTTACCAAAAATGGGAAGAACTACTCGTGCCCAATCCAAAACCCTTGAGGAGAACCACGTAGCCCCCGGCGAAACCAACGGGGCTGAGGCCTCCAACAGGCTCTTGGTACCCGAGGGTGGAATCATTCTCGAACTGGAGCAGGCTACTGCTGACCTCCGCCAGCAGTTGCAGAAGAATGCCCCTGATGCCCGCATTGGCCTTGATAATCGAAGGAGGGATCGGAGTGAGAACCAAGTTCCCCCTCCGGCCCCGGCCATCGATCTTCAAGCAGCCTTTGCGGCCTTTGTTCAAAACATGGCTCTCAACTCCGGAGCCCTCGCCTCTCAGGCACCCCTTCAGCCCCACGCTGGGGGAAACGTTATCCAACTACCACCACTCCCCCCTTTGTTCAACAATCCTCCCCCGGGGATTGGCAACGCCGAGGGGGTCATAGCACAGGATACCGCCTCCCAAGAGGCCCAATCCAAGGATAAAGGCCCCATGATGAAGGAGAAACCCCGAACCTCTGCACTTGAGAGGTTGGGAGGAGTTCCCGGGCGCCGAGGGGTCCAAGACCGCTTCGGCATACGAGAATTCAACAGGCCCCAAGAGAGTGAAGCCTCCGCTTCGGGAGCCGAGGGCATGCATCCGCCCCGGAGCAAGGGCAAAGCTCTCCTCCATGCCGATGACGCCAGGCACCAAATCAATCAGGCGCAGTCCTTCCGGGCCAACTCCCAAGGGGTTGCCCCGAAGGATCCCAAGGACGAAATCATCGAAGCCCTTCTCCGTCAACTCGAGGAGAACCGTCAGGCGCCCCCGACGGCTTCCACAGCAAGGCCTGATCCGGAGTACGCTGACCTCCGGGCGCAAGTGGAGGAAATGAAGCGTAAGCTTGCCGAAGGCTCCGACGAGCCCCTTATTCAGCTCCGCACTAGGATGCCATTTACCCCAAGGGTGTTGGCGGCCAAAATCCCCCACAAATATCAGGGGCAACCTATCAAGCCGTATGAAGGGAAGACAGATCCCCAAGAGCACTATAGCCGCTATCAAAATAGCATGATGATGATGGGGGCCTCGGATGAATACTTATGCCGTTGGTTCCTTTCCATCCTGGAGGGACCGGCGTATGAGTGGTTCAACCGGTTGCCCGAAGGCAGCATTGATTCTTGGCAGGAACTTGCCCACCGCTTCCTTACACAATTTGCTGGGAGGCACCGCTCGAAGAAACACTTCTCCCACCTCCTAAACGTGAGACAACAGAAGGAGGAAACCCTTCGAAGTTTCCTAGAACGCTGGAGGCAGGCCTCCCTTGAGGTCGAAGGCGCCGATGACAGAACACTGATGGCCCTCTTCCATACCGTCCTCCGAAACGGTAACTTCTCCAGGAGCCTCATCACTGACCCCCCCCCCCCCCCCCCGCGATTATACCAAGGCCCTTCAGCGGGGGGACCGATATGCTGAAGCAGAGGAAATCGAGAAGGACCGCCGCAACACGGATCCTTCTCAGAAAAATGAAGGCAGGAATCGGCCCGGAGGGCCTCCCCCTCCGGCCAACCGAGAGGTACAGTACAACGATCGCTCCCGGGGTGGCCAAGCCAGATCCGGGGGCGGTTACAAAAACAATCTGAAGGCATGGGCGCAACCCGTCCTCCTGGAACACCCACGCACTCCCCTGACGCACCCCGTCAGCGTCATCTTGGACCACGCAGAAGAGCGAGGGCTGGTGGAGCGAGACTCCCGTACACCCCTCGAGATTTATGCCATCGGTCCTGATGAGCCATATTGCCGCTTCCACCGCCACCACGGGCACAAAACTGACGACTGCCATCAGATGAAAAACGCCATTGAGAGGCTGATACAGGCGGGCCACTTGTCTCAATTTATCAGGGGCCCTCCTCCCCAGGGCCCCCCCTCATCATCAAGGCCCTCCGCCGAAGGCAAACAAGTGGGTGAACCCCAACACCATCCCTTTGGGAAACCCACAAGGGAAGAAGCGTGAGATTGGGGGCCTCGACGACGAGGGAGAAGGCTCCCATCAACAATACAAGCGCCATATACATATGATTAACGGCGGCAACACTGGCGGAGACTCCACCAGCCAACGGAAGAAATGGGCTCAATCCCTTTATGTTGGAGAGGTCAACCACATGCCCCCGACTAAGAGGCCGAAGGGAGAACCCATCTTCTTCACGGATGCGGACCTCCCCTCGGGTTCTCTGCCGCATAGGGATGCCCTCGTCATCCGCACTGAGATCAATGACGCCATCATCCTCCGAACTTATGTTGACACGGGGAGTTCTGTCAACGTCATGTACCTCAGCACTTTCCAAGAATTGAGGCTTGACAGGGGATCCCTTCGGCACATCAACACCCCCCTCTCCGGGTTCACGGGGGACAGCGTAGACGCCGAGGGCGTCATCAGCCTCATGGTTGAATTCGGCGACGGATCCCATAGAGCCAAGCTCGAAGTGGAATTCGTCGTCGTCAACCTCGAATGCGCTCACAACATCATCCTCGGTCGACCCGCCCTCGAGGACCTGGAAGCCGTCATCTCCATGAGGCATCTCTGCCTCAAGTTCCCCACACCCACCGGCATCGGCTACTCGAGGGGAAATCAGAAGCTCTCCAGGGCATGCTACCTTCAACTTACCAAGAAGGTTAGTAAAACTGAGTTTCGTGTTGACGCCATCACCACCAAAGCCTTGGAAGAAGAAGGCAGGCCGAGGGCTGAACCCGCCGAGGAGACCGAAGACTTGATACTCGATCCGGCCAAGCCGGAGAGAGTCCTGAAGATTGGAGCCAAGCTCCCCGAAGACCTAAAGGCTGGCATCACCAGAGCCCTCCGCGCCTACTCCATTGTTTTTGCATGGGGGCCGGAGGATATGCCAGGAATTGACCGAAGGGTTATCACCCACCGCCTGGCGGTGGACCCTTCGGCCAAACCGGTGCAACAACGGAGAAAATCTGAAGGCTAAAATGATCCACGTCAAGTGTGACTCCAAACTCGTCGTGGGTCAAATTTCCGGGGAGTACGAAGCCAAGGAAGGGAGGATGAAACAATACAAGGAGGCCGCCAAGGAGTTGCTTAAGGTATTTGAGGCACATTCTCTTACCCAAATACCAAGGGCTCAAAACTCTGAGGCCGACATTCTATCCAAGCTCTCGGATGAATCCCCCGAGCACCTCTCAAAAATTGCAAGAATTGAGGAACTCAGCCTCTCAAGCATCCACGCGAGCCCTGTCATGAACATTAACCTGAGGCCGGAGGATTGGATCTCCGACATCATCGCCTTCATCAACACAGGGCAATTGCCCCAAGACGAAACCCGCGCAAAATTGGCAAAGCTGAGGGCTCCCAGCTACACCCTCGAGAATGGGAGGCTTTACAAAAGATCTTACAACGGCACCCTCCTTCGGTGCCTTCATCAAGATGAAGCCGAAGTCGCTATGGAAGAAGTGCACAGTGGCACTTGCTCAGCTCACCAGGGACCCTTCTCCATGTCCCGAAGGCTCATAGTTCAAGGCTACTTCTGGCCTACGATGGCTAGAGATTGTGCTGACCTAGCCCGAAGGTGCACCGCTTGCCAACACTTCCAGAAGGCCCCCGGCAGACCTGCAGTCAACTACGCCCCCATCAGCACCGCCATACCCTTCTCCAGATGGGGAATTGACCTAGTAGGCCCACTGCCGAGGGGTACCTCCAACAACGGATATATCATCGTGGCCATTGACTAGGGGTGTGCACTATCCGGTTTAAACCGGAAAACCGGACCGAACCGGACCGGAAAAACCGGAACCGGATCGAACCGGAATGATATCCGGTCCGGTTTTCGGTTATAAAAATTTAGGAAACCGGTTTCCGGTCCGGTTCCGGTTTAAAACCGGATTATTCCGGTTTGAACCGGATTTAACCGGTTTTGCTATATTTTTAAAAATATATTTACTAATACTAATATAACAATAGTTATAAAATAAAAAATAATACTCCATACTAATAAAACTACTACGTATATAATAGCAATCAATTTCATAATGATTATAATATATATTATCCTTATATTATATTCATCCATTCATTTTTATTCTCGTAATAATAAAACTAACTCATATATATTATTCTAGTCTCAAGTTACTTCAATATTTGCTCACTAAAATTAATTAAAATGAGTTTAGAAAACAATAATAATAAAAGTAATATTTTTAATAATAAGTACTCCATCTTTATCAAATGATTAGTAGCTTTTTTAGTAAAGAAAAAAATTATTTATTTAGAAACCGGGTTTTCCGGTCCGGTTCCGGTTTTGAACCGGATAAACCGGTTCGGTTCCGGATAAAAACCGGAATACATCCGGTCCGGTTTTCGGTTTCTATATCATGGCAAATCCGGTTCCGGTTCCGGTCCGGTTGGGTCCGGTCCGGTCCGGTTTTGAACCGGTGCACAGCCCTACCATTGACTACTTCACCAAATGGGTAGAGGCCGAACCCCTCGCCAGCATCACTGAGGCCCGGTGCCGCCACTTTGTTCTCAAAAACATCCTCACAAGGTTTGGCGTCTCCCAACAAATCATCTCCGACAACGGAACTCAATTCGAGGCAGCCCCCTTCTGCGCCCTCCTGGGGGCATGGGGCATCAAACACACCTTCTCATCCGTTGCCTACCCTCAGGGCAACGGACAAGTAGAGAACGCCAACCGAACCCTACTTGAAGGGCTGAAGAAGAAGCTGGAAGCCGAAGGAGGAGGCTGGGTAGAAGAACTCCACAACATTCTATGGGCCTACCGCACCACCCCTCGGCGTGCAACAGGTGAAACACCCTTCTCACTATGCTATGGCTTCGAAGCTAAGGCTCCAACGGAGGTAACTCTTCCTACCCGGAGGATAGAGCAATATGAACCCGAAGCCAATGACGCCAACATGGCCCTCGACCTCCACCTCATCTCAGAACGCCGGGAGCAAGCCTTCCTCAGGGCCGAGAACTATAGAAGACAAGTCAAAGGCTACGTCGACGCCAAGGTCCGCTCCCGGGAATTTCAGGTGGGTGACTACGTCCTCCGACGGAGGGAGGCAAGCCTACCCGCCGAAGGCGGCAAGATGGCGCCTAAGTTTGAAGGCCCCTACATTGTCTCAACTATCATCAAACCAGGGACATACAAGTTAAAACGTCCTAACGGGACAGAGGTCCCCAGACATTGGAATGTGCACCACCTCGTCAAATTCTATCAATAGACATGAGCGGCCAAGCCCTCATCCTCCTCAAATGTAAATGATCCATGGCCCAAGGCCCAGTTCATTTTGAAAGAATAATCAAAAGGCCAAGCCTTCATCACCTACATATTGTACAAGCGGCCCAAGGCCCCCCTTCTCTCCTACAAATGAGTGGCCAAGCCCTCATCGCTTCACCAAAATAGGCCCAAGGCCTCCTCCCCTCATAAGGAGGAACACCGATTCAGGTACCAAGTACCAAGTGTATGGGTCACCCCCATCACTCTTTGAAAACACCGAGTGTTTTCTCACTAAGCCGTACCCCACGAGGACGCAATCATGCATACATTATGCATACTTATACATACTCTCTCCTCCTAAAAAAAAAAACCGGGGGGTGCAACACCCCTCGGCTCCGGCTGGTACCAAGTGCCCCCGGCTATTTGTGTTCCACACACACATAAAAACCCTTCCCAGGAACGCTTTCCGCGCCATCCCCCAAGGGGAGGCAGGCAACGAACCATGTCCCAGTCCCAGGATTCGACTTCCACAAACAAAACGCTCCCCGCGCTATCCCCCAAGGGGAAGCAGGCAACAGACCATGTCTCGGGCTGAGGGGACGACTTTCATAACCGAGGCGCTTTCCGTGCTATCTCCCAAGGGGAAGCAGGCAACAGACGATGTCTGGGGCCGAGGAAACGACCCTCAAACCCTTCGGGATATCAGAAGGTCATTCCCGAAGGGGGAGCCGACGGTTTATTCCGTCGCCTCCCATATAGGCCAAGCCTTTCCTAGAAACCAAGTTTCTAGATGCCTCTCCTACATCATTCAAAAAAAAAAAAAGATGTGTAGGGGGGAAGGAACTCCGCGGATACTATTCTCCCCGGAGGCTCAACACTTCGGATATATATTCCCGAAGGCTCCTACAAAGGCACAAGAAAATCTCTCAACAACAAGTCATCTGGCTACATAGCCGAAGGTTTCACTGCATGAAGCCTTGGAGTACAAGAATTCCGCCGGAGGCCCAAGAAGAGGGCTCACTAAGCAAAACTTCACCTAAATTTGGCTGGATCAGAGTCAGCTATCCGACATGCCGAAGGCTACAGAAAGTCCTAAGGCAAGCCAAACCTATATCTACACAAACCGGAGGCCTCATGCCGAAGGCAAAATGTCACCAGGCTCATTCAACGATGGAAAAATTCCTAAGTCCACGTATTGGCATCCTTCGGGAAACGCTCATCGAACCGGGGACTACTCACAAGGTCTATTGTTGACAAGATCTCAAAACGACACTAGTCCATAAACTTGGACCCCCTCGGCGGACTCACACACTGGGGGCTTAGAAGGGTCTCATACCGGAGGGTTCACTACAACAACTATTGGAATATTGTGGAAATTTGACTAAGTCCGGGGCTTGCGGCCGATGGCCCTCAAGCCCTCATCTCCAAACCGAGATGCCCTCTTCACTTACAGGCTTACGGTCGATGGCTCCCCTAAGCCACTTGGCAATGACCTAAAGCTACACTACTAAACGAAGGCTTCCAAGGTTCCCGGGGGCATAAGATGCAATTTCACTTGGAAAATTTCCTAAGTCTAATTCATTTTAGCCCTCGGTCCTACTGCTACAACCCGGAGACAACGCAAGGAGACATTACCGAAGGCTTCCATAGGAGTTTTACTTAGATTATTTTCTGAGGTTTTACACTACATCCGAAGGGTTTTGACAAAAGTCCACAACAGCGACCCCCCGGCGATACTACACTACAACCGGGGGCTAGCAAGGAGTTACACTTAGAAATCTTTCTAAGTCCACAAACTTGTGACCTCCGGGAAACCAGGCAGAGGAAAGGAGAACATACATTCACTCATACACAAACATGAAGGAGAACATACATTCACTCATACACAAACATGAAGGAGAACATACATTCACTCATACACAAACATAAAGGTGACGGAGGCATTCATTCAGGAAAGCCCGAAGGCGACCATTCATTCATAAAAAATATTCAAGATGCAAGATAGGTGTTCGTTTACATACACGGCCGGAGCCGGGGATTACAAACTATTACAAGATTATACTTAGAAAAATTTCAAGATTGGACGTTTTCAGCTCCATCCTCCTTCGGCTCTGAGGCAGCGTCTCCTACAGCCTCTTCATCCTCATCATCATCAGCCTCCTTCGCCAGCCCGGAATCCTCTAGCAGCTCCCTTTCAACACCCTCCGGGAGGGGGATCCGAACATCTGGCTGAAGTGGTGGAAGGCCGTAGGTCTCGGGTTTGAAATCCTTTGGGTCCACGCCAAAGTGCCGAGCAAGCTTCCTGTAAATGTTGGCCTGAGTGAAGTATTCACCGCCTTCATAGTAGCTTTTGCCCTTCTGGGCCAACCACATCGCCCCGGGGCCTCCCACCCAGTCATCAACAGTTCCCTCGATCACCGAAGCCAGCCACTGCTTGTGGTCTTCGGATCTCCATCCCTCGGACAGGAAGGCGGCGATTGCATCCCTCTCAGCTTGAGCCACCGCCTCCTTGGTCTTCTCAAACTCCTCGGCAGCAGCGACGGCGGCTTTCTCGGCCTCGGCCTTGCCTTCAGCCTTCCCTTCGGCTCGCGCAACCGTCTTGGAGTCTTGAAGGATCTTATTGAAGGCCTCCTGCTCCAACCGGAAGGTTTCTTGGGCCTCCAGGAGCTGCCTCCGAGAATCAGCCAAAGCCTCGTCAGCTCGCCTCTTCTGGGCATGTGATTCCTCCAACCTCTTCAGAAGTTCGCCAAGTCCGAGGGAAGCCTACGGGAGAAAACATCATGCGACAAAGGTTAAGGTGTCCAACCCGAGAATGCGCTAAGTCCAGACAAAATGTGCTAAAAAGGGAAGTGGGAAATCTTACAGTGACCGAAGCTTGGAGGACCTTGCTGCCGAGGGCATCGTCCTTCAGCCTGGAGAGCACCGATTTATCCGTCGGAGGGGTAGCGCCGGTCAAAAACTCCCTCGGGTTTAGGGTGCCATGCATGATGGCAGTCCCTTTCGTGATGGAATACTGCACGTGATCTTGAGGCCACGTCAACTCGGCTCCCCGACCCGGGGGGGATCAGCAGGGGCAATCACCGCCGCCAGAGTACCCGAAGAGGAGTGCCCTTCGGAAATGACCACGGGGACATCCTTAGCACCGCCAGCCCCCTTGGCTTTCTTGCCTCCAGGAACGATGCCTTTGCCCGGCGCTTTCCTCTTTGCCACCTCGGTTTTGATGGCACCAGCTTCGGGGGCATCTTTGGAGGGGGTCCCGGCGATTCGGGCCTGGGCGGCCTCATCCTTGCGGAAAAATTCATCGACGGGCTTATGTGACCCAGCCTCCTTCTTCTTTGGCTCCTTGGCCAACTGCTTCTTCAGCTTGGCGAAATTCTTCGCGTCCATCTCGGGGCCTGCAAAAAAAAAACATTCCAATATTAGAACAGAACAATGAAGTAAGAAAAACAAGAAATTCCTAAGTACACAACTAAAAGCCTCCGGCAATCACCTTCGGCGCTCTCATAAACCCTGTCTATCAGGGGGTACTCCTCATCAGCCTCCCCCACCAAGCGGAACCGCCGGAAGCTCAGCTTGCAAAGTTCTCCCGGGAGGGTGGCATCCTTAATGGTCTTCAATTTGTCTGACCCCTCCGGCTTCTCGGCCAACTTCCTCCCATTCTTCATGAGGGCAGCACCCCCGACCTTCGGGTGCCTCTTAAAGTTGTCCCGAAGGGGGGCGGCGAATGGATTTTCCGCCATTCGAACATAGCAGAACTTATCCTTCCATCCCTTGTGGGACGAAGGGATCTCGGAAAACAATCTGAACTCGGGGATCTGTTGCAAGTTGGCAAACCCCCCGGCATTAGAGTGCCCTCCCCGGCAAAGGTTGAACGACAGGAAGAACTGGTCCAAAGAAGGCTCTACCTTCCTCTCCCGGCATAGGGACAGAAACCCCGCCAGATAAGAGTGGCTATTAGGAGTCAACTGGCAAGGGGCGAGCTTAACGAAGCAGAGATATTGTAGCACGAAGGGATGGAGGGGGAACCGGAGGCCCAGCTCCACCGACAGCTCCACCGACAGGATATGCACCGCGAAACAGCCGGCGGGGGCGTGTAGGAGCACGTCATTCGGCCCCGGCTCCACCACCTGTGCCGAAGGGCCGGCGAAGAATTGTGTCGCCATATATTCTGCATGTGTGGCCTTGGTTTTCACCTCTAAAGCCGCGGTGTTCAAGTATGAGTGACCCTCCGGGATGCCTACCGGTTGCCCAGCATCGGCAGCGGCCTGTTTTTTCTTAGGTGCTGCCTTCACCTTCTTTTTCCTCTTCCCGGGGGCCACACTAAGAGGCTCCGGATCCAAAGGCCTAGAGCTCCCGGCATCAGCATCATTGCGAGGGGGGGGGGGGGGGGGAACGGCGACGGCCACCCTCATACGCTCCTTCTCTTCCTCCTCCTCGGCAGTTTGAACCGCTAGGGCCATCTCCTCATCTTCTATCACTTGCTCGAACTCCTCGGCTTCAGCCTCGATTATGAGCCGGTTCTGAACTTCGGCGGCCACTTGCGAGTCGTCATCAGCCGAGGGCTGCTCACTCGAAGATCCCCCATTAGAATAGCTCTCGGATTCCACCGGGGCCTCCCTCGATATATCTTGCGAGTCACTAGCAGAAGACATCCTTCGGTTTTTTGTTGCCAAGAGAATCGAGAGGGGAGAAGGCCTAAGTCCCTAAAACGCAAAATCTAGAGGCTAGGGAGCGAAGTATACTAGAAAGCTCAAGGACGGAGGGATGAACTGACCTTAGAAGATGGTTTCGATCGAGGGCTGGAGTTTCTCTCTCTAGAAATTTCAGCAGAGCTTCGCTATCTCTCAAAACGCGCAAAGGAAATGAGTTCAGCCTTGGGGTATATATAGGCTCTGGGCCTCGAAGATTGGGCCTCGACTTGGAAAGCCCATCAATACGAACCTTCACCTCAGCCAATGGATGGCGCCCGCCCACCTTCGACCAACGAGGACACGCCACGTCAACCCCTCTTCCAACGGCTATATTACAACGACTATATTCCCGCAACACTGGGGTGCCCTCGAATGATAGCCTCCGGTTATCACTCACCACAGCCTTCGGACAACGAATTCCACCAAATGCCTTCAAACCCGTAGCAGCATAAGCCTTCGGTTTATCAATGTTACCACCCCTCGGGAGCTTGTCAACACATCTACTCCTTTTCCCTCAAGTAGCTTTCGGCCTAAAGGAGTGAGGGACTAGGGTACACCCCTCGGGCATCACTCTGAACAAAATTTCCTCCTGCAAAAATCTACAATTGACGCATGCAGCCTCCGGGGCTAACATCAAAGTGGAACCCCTCGGGTACAAACCTCAATGTACCCTTCAGAAACAGAGCATCAAAACAGGTGACACACTTCCCTCAGAAAACCCTTGGCATGTGAGGGACTGAGGGAAGCCCCCGGCAAACCTGCGGATGTTATGTATACTTTTCCTCAGAAAACCCTCGACATGTGAGGGACTGAGGGAAGCCTTCGGCAACCAGCAGGAGACAGATTCTCAAGCAAAGGCGCCCAACTAAATGATGAAGCCTCCGGAAGAATCAACACATCTACTCCTTTTTCCCTCAAGTACCTTTCGGCAAAAGGAGTGAGGGACTCCTGATGGAGTATATGGCCCAGGAACCCCCGGCCCATAGACTCCTACTTCTCCTACACAAGTCCATTGAGCTCAGGAAACAACTCAGGCCCGAATAAAACGGCCCAAGCCTCAAAGTAGCCCAAAATACATTCTCCAAAACTCACAGGGTAGCATTCTCTTGCATAAGAAGCTACTGGGAGAAAACGGGCGAAAACATGAGCCTTCGGTATTTTCATGCCCTCGGCATCAGAGAAGCCTCTGGCTGAACCGAGCCTTCGGCCACACGGGGCCTTCGGCCACACGGGGCCTTCGGCCACACAAGGGTCCTTGCCACATGGAGCCCTCGGCTACGCAAGGAGCCCTCGGCTACACAAGGAGCTTTCGGCTGAACTAGCTCAATCATCGAAGATTCCTTTTGGAGACAGCCAACCACCGCATTTAATACCACGTCACATCCGCCAACCGCATTCAATGCGGTAAACGTACCACTGCCGGTGCCAACCGGCTGATGTGACCCTTCGGCCGTTGGATTACTGACACGTGTACTCTCATCGCATTTATTGCTGCTATAAATAGCAACCCATTTCTCCTTGTAAACGGCCCCCAACTCCACATCTCGAGTTCATTTAATAAAATCGACTCTCTCTCCTCCTATTTACTCTGACTTCTCTCTAGTTGTTCCCGCAATAACCCCTCGGATAAGACACCCCCCGGGTAGACTATCCATCACCCACCTTTTAAAATTCTTGAATGATTAGGAACTACTACTACTATAACTTCTTCTTAAAAGGGATCATAGATCCAAATGTCACTTAAAACTCAAACTGTACTTCTTAGTAGTAGCAGCCCTAATCACCCTCCACATTTATCCGGATGTGGAAAACCGACACCGCGGATTTCTCCCGCGGTGCTCTCCTCTTATAAAATCTTTACTTTTATCTTGAATTAATAAGATATACTTCAAAAATACTTCTCAATCTCTCTAATTAATCGCAAAGGTATTTAATTGTCCCATACCTTATTTGGTAAACTTTGTGTGGCTCAAAATCATTCTTACTTTATTCTTACTTTATCAATTAATATCAACCACACAAACTCACTTTTCTTAAAACCCGTGCCACCATCTCCCGTCCCATTTAAAAGGGGACGGAGGGAGTACAATTTATATAATATCTCCTCAAAATCACATACACATAATTCAAAATTCACACTTTAATCACATAATAGCATATAATACGAGAAAACCATTTTGGATCGGCAGAGAAACTTACCTCAACTCAGAAGTCCCTAGTTCACGTCCTCTACTTCAGTCTCTAAATAGTCACCTTTTTAATTAAGAGTATACAATTAGTCCTTTATCCTATAGCGATCCCACTCCCCTTCAATATTACCTTATTAATTCTGGCAATTACTTAATTGAGTTATTTATTTCTTTTAATTAGATACTTTGATTAATCCTAGCTACCACTTTATTCTTTAACTTAAGTTATTATTCGAATATGTTATGTTTTACCGAATAACATAATTCTTGTGTCATTAAAATATTCGAGTTAGTTTAGTTTATGCCATTAATTACGATTCACAATTTAATCTAAATTATTCTTATCCTTATAAAATACTTTCAAAATATCCGACTAACTATAGGTTATTAATAACATAACTTTAACAACATTAATTAGTCCCAATGTAACTAATTTAATATATACCAAATAGGCAAATTAAAAATATCCGAATTCCCTAAGTACGCTAGTTTATTAATATACGCTAATATCCAATATCTTTCCAAAGTGCTACGTCCGAATTAATCATTATTTTATTCACTCCTATTTCCGAAATTTAAAATGATAATTGTAAGCATTTGAATTACTATAATTTGTTTAATGATAATCCTGTCAAAGTATTTAATTTAACCACTAAAATTATTATATTCTTAATTTAGGATATATATAACCACAACTAAGCTGAGACATTGATTTTATCTAAATAATCCACTTTTGTTTACTTTAGTCTTATTAACCCCGAAAATAATATCTTATAATATAATCCCTTTATTATTGTTATCATTACCCAAGTAGTTGTTATCAGCCTATTTACTCCGATCTATCAAGGATTCAAATTCATCATCACCATCATCATCATCATTATTATTATTATTATTATTATTATTATTATTATTATTATTATTATTATTATTATTATTATTATTATTATTATTATTATTATTATTATTATTATTATTATTATTATTATTATTATTATTATTATTATTATTATTATTATTATTATTATTATTATTATTATTATTATTATTATTATTATTATTATTATTATTATTATTATTATTATTATTATTATTATTATTATTATTATTATTATTATTATTATTATTATTATTATTATTATTATTATTATTATTATTATTATTATTATTATTATTATTATTATTATTATTATTATTATTATTATTATTATTATTATTATTATTATTATTATTATTATTATTATTATTATTATTATTATTATTATTATTATTATTATTATTATTATTATTATTATTATTATTATTATTATTATTATTATTATTATTATTATTATTATTATTATTATTATTATTATTATTATTATTATTATTATTATTATTATTATTATTATTATTATTATTATTATTATTATTATTATTATTATTATTATTATTATTATTATTATTATTATTATTATTATTATTATTATTATTATTATTATTATTATTATTATTATTATTATTATTATTATTATTATTATTATTATTATTATTATTATTATTATTATTATTATTATTATTATTATTATTATTATTATTATTATTATTATTATTATTATTATTATTATTATTATTATTATTATTATTATTATTATTATTATTATTATTATTATTATTATTATTATTATTATTATTATTATTATTATTATTATTATTATTATTATTATTATTATTATTATTATTATTATTATTATTATTATTATTATTATTATTATTATTATTATTATTATTATTATTATTATTATTATTATTATTATTATTATTATTATTATTATTATTATTATTATTATTATTATTATTATTATTATTATTATTATTATTATTATTATTATTATTATTATTATTATTATTATTATTATTATTATTATTATTATTATTATTATTATTATTATTATTATTATTATTATTATTATTATTATTATTATTATTATTATTATTATTATTATTATTATTATTATTATTATTATTATTATTATTATTATTATTATTATTATTATTATTATTATTATTATTATTATTATTATTATTATTATTATTATTATTATTATTATTATTATTATTATTATTATTATTATTATTATTATTATTATTATTATTATTATTATTATTATTATTATTATTACTACTACTACTACTACTATTATTATTATTCCAGATTCCGTGAGTCCATTTGTCCATACTCTTTTAAAGAGGTTCACACTTAGACCAAGCAAAATAACCCAGCTTCGTATGGAAAAGAAAGAAGAATTGTACGTGTAATACTGTACTTAGTCTTCTTCTCGTGCTTTCGACGGAAACGTGAAACGAACGAAGGTTACTTAGGGTGATTTACCAAAAAGGGGGAAAAGGGGGTTGGGGTTGCCAAAAAACGGGGATTTTTTTAGGGTTTACCAAAAAGGGGGAGTCGGAACTCGGTGTTCCGACTAGGTTTTAGGGTTTTTAAAAATGGTGTTCTCCCCTAGTCGGATTAGTGAGTTCCGACTAGGTTTAATTTTTTTTTTATTCGAAATATGGTTTTGAATTTTAGTTAATGGTTTCGAAAAAGCAAAAAAAAAAATCCCTCCCCCCCCGGTCGGATTACCTAATTCCGACTAGGGAAAAAAAAAATTCGAATTTTGTTTTTGATTTTGAGTTCGAAAAAAATTTTAGTGTTAGGGACAAATTATATCAATTCCAAATTTAAATTTTTTTTAGATTCATGACATATTTATTAAAATGAAAACTTAGCATTATGATTATTTTAGTAAGAAAACAATTGATTGCTTTAAATTGTTTTTTAATCCATTTGTATTGTGAATTTTGTTTTAATTGCAATTTTTGTAATTTTAAGTGCAATTTTGATTTACTCCATTCGTCTAATTAGATAAAAATTTCATTTTGTTTTAAGTGAATTTTTTTGGTAATTTTAATGCAAGTGAACAAAACAAACGTAGTTTTCAATATAATTTCTTAATAAATAGACGGTACATTCAAAATTAAATTTAATACTACATCTAATGTTGCCTGCTCGGCCCTGCTCCATCCCCACCGCTAGTGTTCCAAGGCCCCGTTGTGTCTCCATAGTAAAAAGACGAATTCAGAAATGACTCAACATAATCATCCGGTTGTGTGGACCACTGATAAGAATCATAATACGGCGGTGGTTGATCAAATGACCCACCTTGATGCGTTGAGAATTGAGGGGGTGGTTGATCAAATGAGACACCCTGTGTTGAGAATTGAGGGGGCGCTTGTGAATCCTCAGTCCCATCTTCACGTTCATGTGAATCATCCTCTTCGTCACTTCCACCTGCATCTTCATCTTCATAGTGGAATATGCCCCGGTGGAGCATATCTTCATCACCTACATTCAGGGCCATCTGCCGTAGTCGTTTTTGACAATCCTCATAACTCGCGCGGTCGGCTAAGAGCTGATACACCTCGTGAACGCCTTGCTTCTACATAAAAATATAACACGTGTAAATAATATGACACGATATATGGTAGCGAATATGGTATGTATTAAAAAACTTACCACAATACCCCAATCGTGTGCTGTCGGGGTGTAGCCTGTCGTGGGCACATTGTGAGAAGGGTTCTGGACACGTGTCATACCATGCTTCTTGTACCAGTTTCGGTACCTTTTAGTTGCTTCGAGGGACATATATCGATCATAATCAAGAACGTATATATTATGTTGTATGTCCGCCCACATCGCCAAGGCACCGATTACTATGTTGGAACGAGATCCGTGATGATCAGTACCCGGCAAAGGAGCATTCAGAATGTCTTGCCTTATACTGAACTGCCGAAGAAATCGATCCGGGTAATGCATTTTGGCCATATTGCAAAATATGAGCATGACTCTAGCCGACCAAAGCGGTGCATCATTAAGGATGAGAGGCGGGAGCATCTCGGACGCGTAGGGAGTGAAATCAAACTCTAAAAAGTTTAATTTGCAATTTAAAAACTAGAAAAAATAGTGTATTTAAGGCTGAATAGTACGGTTGAAGTAAAAATTTCATGTACTACCTGACTCTCAGTCATGCGGTCTAGGTCATCCCGGTACAAGCGTATGCAATGTCTTGGGGATCCCTTAAATGACTTGGGGACGATCCGCCTACATTTATTGATTACCGATATGAAGTTAAAAAATGTAACGTCATGTAAAGCATTCTCAATTATTAAGATGTAATTGACAACATACTTGCACCCATATGGAAGATGGCCATGTTGAATGACTTGAAGTGCTGAGGGACGGACCATCGAAATCCTCGACCAAGCCCAAATCTGTAACAAGTGTATACAACCGCCAACTTGTTTGGTTTCCCACATCGCGCCGTTGCACAAGTTATGGTAGAGGTACCCGAGAACCGCTGATCCCCAACTCCAGCGACGGGCTAAAGCCAAGTCACCCTGCAAGACCTCCAAAAAGTACAATCGTATTCTTGCCCCACTCGTGTCAGGGAACAAAAACCCTCCAAGCAATTGCCATATTAAGGTCCTGGTGTGTTGGGTGACCTCTTCGTCTGTACTGTCATCTACGATCGGGTGACGGGTAACAGCACTCATAGTGATATCACTCGTGCGCATATCAGACTGTAGAGGAGTGAAACCACACGACTGAGTGCACAGGTCGATCCACTGATCCTTACCCCTAATGGTTGGACCACTGAGGGGCATACCCTTAATGGGCAAACCAAGGATCACCGCCACATCTTGTAGACTAATGCCGACCTCACCGAATGGAAGATGGAAAGTGTGTGTCTCCGGCCTCCATCTCTCCACCAACGCGCATATTAAACTATGATCCACCTTCATACGGGCAATGTGCTCTACCCCCAAGAACCCAGCATATGCTAACATATTTATCACCCTTTCATCTCGCGCTTCACTTCCGAATGCAGCTGAAGGGCAACTGACGCATTTCAAGCACGAGTCTTTGGAATCTGGTTCATACCATACACGGTCTGCACGATGGGCACGAAGTGGCAACATGAGTAGTGACTGGTTAACAGGCCCTGCGCGCGGAGTGTTTTGGTCCATTTGAAATTCCTGAAATTAGTAGTTATAAATTACTATTTTTCAAATTGAACTCTAAATCTAAATAAAGCACAATTTATAAATTCACAGGTTTTGAACTCAAATTCTAAAAGTCCAATTTTACAAAATCTATATTAAAAATTCACAAATTACATAATTTGTTTATTATCCGTACTTTTATATTAATACCAATCGCTAGAATAATTTTGAAGCCAAAAACACGATCTCTTATATTAAGGAAGACGTAATTTTTTCTTTCTTTCAAAATGAACATTTTTTTTTGAAAAATCAAAATGAAGACTTAGTAAAAAATGGTTCTATACTTCTATTGTTAGTTAATGAGGTAAAACAATCATTCCACCTCTAAATTACAAATTCACAAATTACAAAATTAAGTACTTGTAGACTCCTTAAATTGAATTTTAAGGCTATTTATAAATGTAGCTCATTTTATTAGTTTCAAGTACTTTATCACTAAATCTTACTCTAAAAGTCCAATTTCACAATCCATATTAAAAATTCACAAATTACAAAATTAACTACTTCTACACTCCTTAAATTGAATTTTAAGGGTATTTCTAAATGTAGCACATTTTCTAAGTTTGAAGTACTTTATAGCTAAATCTTACTCTAAAAGTCCAATTTCACAATCCATATTAAAAATTCACAAATTACAAAATTAACTACTTCTACACTCCTTAAATTGAATTTTAAGGGTATTTCTAAATGTAGCACATTTTCTAAGTTTGAAGTACTTTATAGCTAAATCTTACTCTAAAAGTCCAATTTCACAATCCATATTAAAAATTCACAAATTACATAATTAACTATGGATACACCTCTTAAATTGAATTTTAAGGCTATTTATAAATGTAGCTCATTTTATTAGTTTCAAGTACTTTATCACTAAATCTAAGTCTAAAAGTTCAATTTCACAATCTAAATTAAAAATTCACAAATTACAAAATTAATTACTTCTATACTCATATAATTGAAAATTAACTAACCTGAAAAGAGACTGATGTCAAAGGTTGGAGAGGAATAGCTTCTTCAAATAGCTTGATAGATTGAACAATGATATATTAATGATTATGTATTGAGATGTAAAAATAGAAGCTTGAAACAAATGTATTTATAAGGGCCGACTATATAAAAAACAAAAAAACCTCTTCCTGTCGGAATTGGTAGTTCCGACTGCCAGAAAAAAAAAAGGGAAATACTCTAGTCGGATTTGGGTGTTCCGACGGGAGGAGGAGATGTGGACGGTCCGATTGTGATCCGCGCAAGTGTGAAGAACGGTTAGGATTAGGATTCAAATAAAATGTGTTTGTTTAGTAGATGGTGTAGGTGGAACGAACGGATAGGATTAGGATTACAAAAAATGTGTTTCTTTATTGGGATGAGTTCGGTACAAATAAAGTGTATTGAATATTTTAGGTTGGCGACAACTTAAATTTTATCTCAAATTTTTTTTTTCAGATTATATTTATCAGATCAAATGTGATGTTATTTTTGACAACTTAAATTTGATCTGATAAAATTTAATAAGATTATATTTTATCTGATTAATAAGATTATATTTATCTGATTACATTTTATCTTATTGAAATTATCTTATTAAATTTTATCTCATTAATTTTATCTGTTTAAATTTATCTGATTAAATTTATCTGATGGAATTTATGTTAACAAAAAGTTCATATACAATGAGTAAGCCCCAAAAAAGAGAACAAATATTTCATTACTAACAATGTAGGGTACAATGTATACATTACAATATCACTCATTTCCTCTCCCAGTCGCACGGAAATCCATTTCATTGGGAAATCGAGTTCTCTGTGGCCTACCAACTCCAGCTGATCTGCTGTTTGTGGGCGGAAGAAGTGTATGCGGTGTTTCTGCCATGACATTGACGTAATTATTAATAGGCATAATATCAGAAGCGTACGTCCGCATGTACGCATTTAACGAATACACATCTGGGATGTATGCGTGTACGGTTATTTTTAAAAACCGACAAACCGCATATGCGTGAACACATGGCAGCCCATTCTGCTTCCAATACCCGCACCCACATTCTTGCCTTGTCAGATCGATTGTCACTGGATCATGCGAACTAATAGCTACAGAGTAAATCCCCGATGTGAAATTGTGCGGGACAATAGTTGTGTGATACCTACGCTGTGATCGCTCTAGAACAGCCTTCCAGATGTTATTTGGATACAAGAATCCAGCTTGGTGCCACATTATTCCCGCATTTCGTTGATCAGCAAATAGTTGGACGACTTTATCGAATGTGGCCTTTACTAGTGCTGTGATAGGCAATGTGCGACATCCCTTTAAGACATTGTTAAAACTTTCTGAAAGGTTTGTCGTCAAAATACCATATCTTTTGCCATCGTCATAGCTCAGGGCCCACATCTCAACAGGAATCTCATTCAAATACAAAAAGGCACTCTCATTTATGCCTCGTATTTGTTCCATACAGTCATGAAATTCCTGTTCTGTGGGAGTGCTACCAGCTTGCCAACACAATTTTTTCAGTTCCGCGTTTCTAAACTTGGTCATGAAATTACTCCGTATGTAACGGAGGCAATAACGCTTTGAAACTTGTGGCGATCTCAACTCTGGCAAGGATCTAAATGCACTTTCGATTCCTGCATGACGATCGGAGATAATGCACACACTACGGCGACTTCCAACCACATCACGCATAACCCTTGCAAAGAACCACGACCAACTGTCAGCATTCTCACTCTCAACAACAGCATATGCAAGAGGAAATATCTCACGGTTAACGTTCATGGCTACCGCTACTAGAAGAACACCCTTGTATTTGCCATACAAGTGAGTCCCATCAACCGAGACTACGGGTAAGCAAAATCTGAATCCGTCTATAGAAGCTTTGAATGACCAGAACACTCGACGGAATTCAGACGTATCAGGACCGCCGACCTGTTGTGATTGCAAATGAACAACCGTCCCCAGATTTGAAAACTGTATAGCTTGCAACAACATAGGAAGTTCATTATACGAGGCCTCCCAATTGCCGAATTTGCGCTCCAGAGCGATCAAGCGTCCATTCCAAGCTTTTTTGTACGAAACATTGATATGAAAATTTTCATATATGTCTGAGATTATCAGTTTAATGCTGTAGTCCGGGTCGATTTTCACTTTTGGAGCGATTTCACTCGCTATGAGCTTGGCCGTTAGGATCTTATCATCCCTAGCCGTGACAAGATCCTCCCTACAACTGTGATGGGGTTGATATTTTTTTACTTTCCACTTTGTTGAAGTCATACCTGCTGCTGCTTGGATATGCCAAGTGCAAATGGTCGGGTTTATGCAAACCGCCTTCCAGGACCGTGCCCTTTTGTCAACCGATTGGAATTGACGAAATTGACGAATGTTTTCTCTCGCCACCGCTTCTTTGAGTGCATCATATGATGGGTAAACTGCGCCAACTTCGATCCTTTCAGGCTCAGAATCTAGCTCATATGGTTCTTCGGGTAGCTCTACATTGCCCCAGGTGGTGTCTACTTCATCGTCTGCATCATCCCTCGTGGATGAATCCACATCACCACAAAATCCTTGTTCATAATCTGGGTCGTCCGACTCTTCACCGGAGTCTGCATGAATTTATATGACTTAATGGGTTAGATTTTGTTTAAAGGCGTTATATTATAAAATGTGAGTTAATGTAATCGAATGAGTTAAAAATTACTAAAATAAAAACTTCTAAACTCAAAAAAAAATCTCGAATATAAAATTTCTTAAAATAACAATGTAACAATATAACTATATAAAATTTAAATTATATAGTTTTTTAAAATAAAACAAAATAGACAGCAAGAAGATTTTTTAATTATAAAACAGTTTTTTAAATTAAACTCCCCCTAGTCGGAATTGCTCTATTCGACAGGAAGATTTTTTATGTTTTTTACATTTTAATTCAACAACAATTAAAATTGGATTCAATACACTAATAAAGATAAAGGAAATAATGAATTTGCAAATTTAAATTTAACAATCTAAATTAAAAAATTTGCAAATTACTAAATGTACTACGTACATTTAGTAAATGTACTAGTTTTAGTGAACTCAAAGTTAGTTTTTGATGAATGTTGTGAACTCATACCCAGTTTTTGTTGAATATTTTTGGATCTTTTGGATAAAGACAATGTGAATGCGGAATTTTATTTGTTATGAGTAATTCTGTAATTGTGTTTACTGTTGTGATAAATGATATTATGATGATATGTTATGATAATTGGGTATGATTTAAATGTCAGGAAGACATTTTATATGGGTTGGTTAATCCCATATTAAAGAGCTACAATAACGGTTAATGTATAACTGCTATTGAAATTTTCAATAACGGTTCTGTATTAACCCTTATTAAATGTGTTGGACTTTTAATGTGCCGCACCGGAACCCTTATTAAAAGCCCAATTCAACCGTTATTGAAAAAACTTTCACAACGGTTCGTTAACCCATATTAAAAGTACCGGACTTTTAATAGGTGCTGCAACAATAACGGTTCTGAACCGTTATTAAAAGTCCATTATAACCGTTATTAAATGCATATTTTCCACTAGTGTACGTCTACACTCCTAAAAAACCTAATTAAGACAAATTATAAGTTAGCGATCTATGTATAGCTTTTTTAACGACGTGATACTATATCCGTCTAAATAAATATCGTAAATATATAATTAATATAAGTAATATATAAATCACATATAAGTAATTAGGTACGCGTAATATTATTATAAAGATATTAAATTGAACCGTTATTAATTAGCCTAATTATGCATAATATTAGTATTATTTAATATATTATACTACAGATAATATATGCTTGTATGATAGGATAAGTATATAATTCACTAACTAATACATATATTACTAATATCAGTGATATATACTCAATAACTCATTATGCCAATTTAACTAATATTTACGAATTACTAAATTAACTACTTCTACACTCTTAAAATGATAACAAATAAAATCAAATCATTGTAAATTCTACTTAAATTGAACAATACATACCGGGAGATTCATAGTTCTGAAACATTTGGCGGTTGTTCCTCCGACCATATATTGATGATGGGCCTTCCTCTCCGGGAGTTCCGTGGAACTCCAAATTTTGTGGCGGGGTCGCTGAAGCTTCCACGTAAATGTGCAACTCCTCATACTCATTTGTAGCGATCCGGAAAAAATGACGCCATGTCCGCTCATCGTGAATGGGCCATAATCTAGAAGCAACATATACTGAATTCTTATACTTTGGCAATTTTCCGTGAATTAATTTAATTTCGGAAAATCCGTCGCCTCTAACATGATTTAGAACTTTCTCATGTATAGTAGTATAATCATCTCCTTCACTAACCCATAGTACCGCCCTAGGAGGTATGAAGTACTCTATTTCATCATCTTTTTGAGATGTAGAGCCATTCCAATGAACCATAACAACAATATTGCCCTCACTAGACATTTTTATATATGGTATATATTATAAATATAATATGAGAGGGGAATGCTAAACAAAAAAATAATGAATATATTAAAGTGTTTTTGGATGAATATGGTATGTGCGGATGGTATGTTAAGAAAGAAAGAAGTGTTTTTGGAGTGTGTTTGTAAATTTTGAAAAGAAATGAACTGTTTTTATAGAGTTATTAGGGTAGGAGTTTGGTGAAATACTCGAACCACAACAAAACACGTCCCCTACCCCCTAGTCGGATTCCCCAATTCCGACTACGTACATGCGTACGTACTAGCATTATACTCTTATTTTAAATTATACTGCGAGCAATCCAATATTTTTTTAAAATCAATATTATGGTCGGATTTCCCTATTCCGACAAGGCATTTTTTCTTTTAAATTACAGTCCCATTAATTAAACGAAATAATCCATTTTTTTTAAAAAAAAATACCCTAGTCGGAATTGGGTAATCCGACTAGGTAGTTAGTATTTTTTTTTTAATTAGACTCTATTTATTAAAACAACGGAATAATTTTTTTTTAAAAAAATACCCTAGTCGGAATTGGGTAATCCGACTAGGTAGTTAGTTAGATTTTTTTTTAAATTAGGCTCCATTTATTAAAACAACGAATTCTATTTTTTTAAAAAAATATTTACCCTAGTCGGATTACACAATTCCGACTAGGTAGTGGGTTTTTTTTTTTTTAAATTACTCTAGTCGGATTCCCCAATTCCGACTAGGTAGTTGTGTATTTTTCGCAAACCCTAATCTCCAGTCGGAATTGGGAAATCCGGCTACCGTTTTTTTGTAACCTAATTGACACTCCCGCTTTTTGGAATGTCAGACGGGGAAGTCCCGTTTTTTGGTAATTCCTTCGGTTACTTACCTCTACTTAGATGGCACTACGGAAGAATACTGACGGAGATGTTTGTTTGCGGCAGAAGCGTCCGGCGGCGTTGTGGCAGTTCTGAACGGAAAAAACAGTCCGGCAAGGACTCCAGCAAGGCTTTTCTCCCTCCTCCGTCGATCGTTTTCAACGATTCTTGTTTGGTTGGATTCCCTTTGCGAAGGGAAGTGTATAGAAGTGGTTTTAAGGCTTGGTGTTTGGATATACAAGAATTTGGAGTTATATATACGAGTGTATATATATATATATATACTCCGGTACTATACTACGTATATGTTATATGTATATCGCTTGCAGCTTTGTGAATGAAGAAAAACGAAGGTCCGAGGCTGCTATTTATAGGTGGAAGATTAGGGTTCTAGGCTGTGGTAGAATTTATCCGATTAGTAAACTAGCGTAGAGTACAAGCTTAAAGTTCTACCCGATCCTATCCCTTCGCATACGTAAACCATACACCTGCGGTTAGTCTTATTTTTACCTACGATTCTTAATATAGTCTCCTTCTTTGTTTAGGTTCGAATTCTTGTTGTTATACGGAGTATAATTTATTGTGATACATTGCTTCAGTTTTTATCTTACTCCGAATTACTTGTTATGTATTTACTTTTGTATATTTGTGTTATTGTAGTCGCATTTATACGCATTTTAGGTTGATCAACTTATACACTTTTTAATTAACCTGTATCTGTGGATTTAAAAATTATTAAGATGTCACCTCTATTGTCGAAACATTTTATTTAACTAAAAATATTGCAAATGTTAAGAGTTCATCTGTTTCACTTAATTAAAAAATGTCAATGGCGTATCATTTTATCTGACTAATATAATCGTTTATTTCATTTCCAATTTTCGAGGTGTCACATTCTACCCTCCTTAAAAGATGTTTCGCCTCGAAGCATCAACTCTAATAATCCAATTTTAACGATATAAAATTACCAAGTGTTACAACAGTGGCTGCCACCTTCTTACCCGCCGGAGTACATCTCAGTTCGATTTGATGCTCAGCCCTAGCAACCCAACCGATCGGGTCTTCTCCGTCAAACGAGGGCAGCGTCGTGAGAGAAGTGTTGCACAGTCCAGTTCCGAATGTGGACGTTGCTGCCGCGTCAAGTGAAGCCATCGCCGATGAATTCTCCTCCGCCGCTGGCGGCACGAGAGTCTTTGTGAGCGCAGTCAAGGAGGAAGTGACGCTGCGCGGCTGTTCGTCACTGCTGGGCGCAAATACGGTGGGGCTGCCAACCGCGTCAGGGCTTGTTTCCGTTGTGATTGGCGGAACGAACGCCTTGGTGAGCACTGCCAGGGATGCGGCAATCTCTGCCAGACGCATGCCGTGCTCCTCTAGGGTTTGATTCTTCCAAATTTGCTTGGCCACCATCTCTGACAAATGTTCAGTGATAGATCTCGTCATTCCGGCGAGACAGGATCCGGCAGGTTGGACCAATTGATAATAACGGAAAAATAAAATCAACGGGGTGAACCATTGTCCAGATAATCAACGATAAATAAATACCGTTGCCCAGAGCCAAAAGGCTAAACCACTTTTATTCCAAGATTATTAAGAATGAATCCTAACAAGGGGTTTAAATACGCATCTACTAATTCTCAAACTAGGAAACAGAATCCTAGAAATCCTTATCAACTCTAACTAGGAAACAGAATAATAGAGATCCTAATCAACTTAAAAAAGGAAACAAATAATAGAAATACTAATTAACTCCTAATAGGAAACAAATAATAGAAATCCTAATTAACTCCAAATAGGAAACAAATCAGGAAAATAAAAAATAATAAATATTAATTAAGCAGCCCGCAACCAGCCCACAAAGGTGGGCTCAAGCCCGTCCCGCCTTCGGTAAACCCACGGGGGCTTCTGCCCCTCTTCTTCCAAGCCCAGATTCTGCTTCATATCAAAACAAGAGAAGCTAAAATCTTGCAGAGGCCAGGAAAGAACATAAGTGATAATTACATGCATAACTAAGGAGTTGTAAAAGTTGATCCAGAAAGCTATCTGTGCATTAGTTTCCATCTGAGATATGTTCACCCTTTCAAGTTGCTCCACCATAGTCTGAATATAATGTTCAAAGGTTAAGGTGAAGTGTTATCCTTGATTGATGATGAACAAAAAATGTGAATTTGAGATGAGTGGTAAAAGAGTATATAGTTGAGCTATATTAAATTTTATTTATATTTCATGGATGATATATTTATATGTAACTTTGCTCTTAATTATATATTTTATCTGCAGGAAGCCAGGAAGGAGAAAAAAAGTAGGGGGGCATACGAAAAACATTGCTTTACAAATTACAATCAATATGTTAATTCTGGATACTCATTCAAACATTTCTTAATTAAATATTGTGATTAATAAACACTGAAACCAATAGATGTTTAAAATATAAAATATTGTAATCAAATTTGAATTTCCTTTGTATTTTGCTGGGTAAGACTAAACATGAGAAAACAAACCCGTTTTGCTTATCATTTTTTCTTTCGCTGCAATTTTCTTAGTTTCAACCAAGAAGCATTTTGAGAACAAAATATTTCTAGTGGTAAGGAACACGAAATTTAGTGGACATGAAATTTTTTAGCCTACCTTTTCCTTATGGTTGCATATTTCTCACTTACTAAGCTCTTGCCATCTTTAAGAAACAAGTCATAATTAGCGTTAAAATCAGAAGAGTGACTACTTTCATCAAGAATGAGAATAGACATTGTGACATTGGGCTGGTTCTTTGTGTTTGTTTATCATAAATTAGCATCTATCATTCAAAAGTCAAAACAGACATGGAAGATAAACAAATACATACATTTTGCCGTAAAGGGTTTAATTAAGAGCTGTTGTTTTTTCTATTTCCTTCAATTTCTTCTTTCAAAAGCATATGCAGTAGAGTGGAATCTGGTCCTTCTTGCAGCATTGTCTCAAGTATAATCTCACAGGTTCTATTGACGGCTGAGAATCCAAGTCTTAACATCTCCTCCAAAAGCAATATTGCTTCAACACGCTCATTCTTTTTCAATAACCCACGTATCAGTATATTTTATGACAAGCTATCACCATGTACCCATTTTTCTCCATTTGCTTGAACATATCTTTTGCATCTTCTAGCAAGCCTTCTCGGCAAAGACCACTTATCATACTCAAGTAAGTTATCTTATCTGGCTGCAGCCCTTTAGAAGGAATGACATTGAATAGTTCTATTGTGCTCCATGGCCTTCCATCCATGAATAGTCCATTAATGACACTATTATAGAAGACTACGTCAAGGACAAAACTCTTAGCTTTCATCATCCTTAGTAAAGAAAGCGCTTGAGGAACATGATCGTTCTTGCATAATCCATCCAAAATAATGTTGTACGTGAAGAGATTTGGATTTTCTCCATTTGCCATCATCTCTTTCAAAAGCTTCTCAGCATCACCACATTTCCCTGCCTTAAATAAACAGTCCAGCATTATGCTATAGCTAATAAATGTGGGCTTTAAGCCGGCCAACTAAAAAGTTTTTATTTGGTTTTTGCAACTTTTGGAACCCCATGTCTTAAAAATTGCCTCTCTATCTTTGTCAAGTATCTTGTGTTTGATGACATCACTGTATCATTAAAATGTTAACATCATTATAGAACATATATTATAATAGATTAGAAGTACATAGCAGAGGTGGCCATGTAAAGCAACCTTCTCCAACCACCATTGGCTGTCTGTGATCACTATTTTATCGTTATTCAAAAGTTCTCTTGCAGAAAATGTTTAAAAGGCAACGGATTCAAGATGAGAGGCCACCTTTTATTGTCCGCTCTTGCACGTCCGGTGCAAACATTGTCTTCACAACATTTGCAAAAAACAATGTAGTACTGAGATTAACAAACTTTTGATGCATTTTTTTACCTAATATTTTAAAATAGACTAGAATAAATGATAAGAAAGATTTGCTTTTGTAGTTTTTGTTACTATTCAATCAATTAAGGGGGAACTTTAAAAAATATTAATTATCATCTATAAATTAATAATAATACATACTCCATTCGTCCCTAAATAAAATCTTTCATTCCTTTTCGGGTTGTCCCTAAATAAAGGTCTCATTTCCTTTGTTGGTAAACAAAACAGTGCAAAACAGTGTTCAAACAATGTCAAACAATCTCACTTTCTTAAAATGTGTGTAAACGAGTAAGGACCTTTATATAGGAACGAAGGGAGTACTTTATTATATAAAAAATATACATACTTTCAAAATGAATTCTAATAATACCAACTACTTGAATATAGAACCAAAAGTAATATAGAGTCACTTTTGTACAAAAAATATACATACTTTCAAATCATTACATCATTTTTAATTTAGATTTAAATAATTCAACGACATCACTATGATTGGTCCATTGGAAAAAGATATGATACGGTAAAATCTTAAGGGTACCTTAAGGGTACCACAAAATCTACCTTTTTTAAATTACAACGTCAGGAATTTTGAGCCATTAAACCCTGCACATATAACATTCAAATTACCTATGATGTCAAAAACGAACCGAGAGGTGACCCGGTCAAATATTATTTAAAAATAACAAATATATAAAATATATTAAATTAAAGGTGTATAGTGAAAAATCACTCTCATTCAAAATTTAATAATGGTTATCAAATTAAATTAAAACTAATATGTTAGTATTTCAAACAAAATTCATAAATTCAAGTTCTGTTTGGTATTAGATGGATAATCATTGAAAACCGTATTTATATATAAAAAAGTTATAAGTATGATTGATAAATGTAATAGATATTTATATAAAAAAAAAGTTATAAGTATGAAGCTTCTTGTCAACGTTCTCTAGATATCGTCTGGGAATGCACGCCTCCCTTGCATATCTCTCAAGTGTGTTGGGCAAGTGAGCAAGTCTACTTTTTTACTTTTTCACGACATTCGCTAGGAGAAATTCCCTTTTTGCGGTTTCTAACTCTTCTTTTATTTTTGATGATGTGTATGCTTTTAGTTACACTGTAGAGAACATACAAAGAAACCCACGTTATGAACAATTGAACATAATGTCAACCATGTAAACACGTTACTTGATGTTAGATTTTACGATATCAGTTTTGCAATCGGACATGACCATCTGATTGTCTTCAGATAGACTCATTGTTGAACTCATTTTTCACGCAGATAGAAATCTAACTAAAAACCAATAATGATGATTGTTTTGAACTTTCTTCTCATCATTTCCTCTTTTAAAGGTAATGACGAGAAAGTCATTTAATGTACAACTTTGCCACAACGTTTGTTGGCATGAGTTTATCTTAAATAAACAATGAAGTGACACTATAAATTAAAACTCATGTCACCAACCCCACCATAGTTGGGATTAAGGTTTTAATGATTTTAGGAATTGAAAAAGTGAGATGATGATCTAAAACCATCATCATGATATGTTATTCCTACTTGCACTGATAATACCATGAGATGGAGATGAGTTGGGATAGTTGTTATTGTCATGATCCATTACAAGATTGATATGTGGTAAAATCAACCTGTAAATCATGGAGCATAGTAAATAGCTTTGTATCATTGAAAGGCGGGGAATCAATCGGCTTCTTGATTCTATCATAAAAGCCCCCCGGGTGCAACAAGATGTCTATTAGTTGTTAAAGAACACTGCCAAAACAAGAGGGTATGTTGTTGGTACATATGGGAAATATGCATATTTTTATCACTATTCACTCTCATAAACTTTCTGCATGACAGATATAAACGAATTATCTGTCTTCCTATCCGTGGAGTCCTCAAGCAAAAGATTGACTGTTCAATGGCATTTGCACTAACGACATGCCCAGCAACGTTGTATGCAGCCTGCACTATACAGATTAATAAATGGTTATTTTAAATAAATACATCCATTTTAAGGTTTAGGCCATCTTTTGAATAGTAATAGTTTAACTTTCAATACCTTGTGAGACAAGGCCAGCCTTCTAAGAAAGTTTTATGGTATGCCATATGCTAGAAACGCCAGGTGAATAAATAGGTAATAATTAATCATTTACATGCATAACCAAGGAGTTGTATAAGTTGATCCAGAAAACCATCTGTGCATTAGTTTCCATCTGAGATATGTTCACCCTTTCAAGTTGCTCCACCATATATACACCCTTTCAAGTTGCTCCACCATAAGTCTGGATATAATGTTCAAAGGTAAAGGTGAAGTGTTATCCTTGATTGATGATGAACAAAAAAATACTACGTATGTGAATTTGAATTACGAGTGTCTAAAGAGTATAAAGTTGGTGATGTTAACGTTTGCTCTGTATTATATATTTTGTCCGCAGGAAACCAGGAACCATTTATACCTGTACGTTTTAATTGCATAAAATGCACGTGAGACGTTACTTTTATCACACGATATCCTTGAAATTACAATTGTAGATTTGCAGCTGAACCGGTCTTTCTCCAGCTCATTAGTAACATCATGCCCAGGAATTTTGACATTTGATGATAAAGCTGATTTATTTTCTCCCCCAGATTAACAGTGATAGTAGTCTTCTGTAGCCAGCAATACACTACTGACATGCACCTTACCATTCCACTGATAACTTACATGGACACCGGTGGAGATGATCTTTCAGAGAATTTGCCATTGAAGCTTTTTGTACTGGTAGACCCTATCCTTGATCCTATCATATAATTCTTTTTTACTTAAGAAACTTCAATAAAAATGAATAGTTACATATAACCGTTATGACCACACAAGTCGAAATTTAGTAGTACTACGTATGATATTGTCCACTTTCTGCCAAGCCAAATTAATTTGTTTTGGGGCTCCTTCTAAATGCCATAGTTTATTCAATATAATTCATTATTTTTCTGATGTGACTTTGGGTTACAGGTTACACCCCCACAATAATAGTATGAGATGCTGTCACTCATATCATTTAATTATTTAAGTAGTTATTTAAAATTTAATTAATGAAGATGCTGTCACTCATATGCACCGGTGTGGTTTGCATACCTGAGCAGAAAAATGCTATGTTGTAAAAACCGGACCGGAAGGCGACCCAGGCAATCGACTGGGTCACAGGTCAACCCGGACCCGGGAGGGTCAGCCCGGTCAACGCCGGGTTAACCGGTCAACATTTATTGAGAAATAAAATATACTAGTATAATATATCCAATTATATATTAGATTAAAGTTGTATGGTAAAAACTTTTAAAAAAATTGTATGGTGAAAAATTACTCTAATTCGAAATTTACTATTGATTATAATATTAAATAAAAAATTATGAACCAATATATTAAAAATTTCACAAAATTAAATATGTGTTTCCAATTATATGGAAAATAATCAAAATATTGAGATATAATATTTATATAAACAATTACGAGTATAATTGATAGATTTACACATAAATACGTATAGTTTAATCTATGTACGTTGTAAACTAATAGCAATAGCAATTAAAATTGGTTATTAGTATGATTGTGTAAATCTGCTAAGTACTTATAGTATAGAGTCGTGAAAAGCAACGTTGTACTCAACCGAGAAATAGTCCAGTTGGTTCGGCGTGCGTTTCGGTTACTAGAGATGGGTGTTCAAACCCCCCCGTGATACTCATTTTAATGAATAAATGATTTGAAGAAATGAACTGTCCGGTTTTCCCAAATTTGCGGCAGTCCGGGTCCGGTCCACTAGTTAAATCTGATTTCGTTCATGTTAGCAGGTCTGTGCTTAACCGGACCGGATCTCTGGCCGGGACCGGTTTCCGGGTCGAACCGGCCGGTCCGGTCCGGTTCTTACAACACAGGAAAAATGGCGATGGCCAGGGGAAAGTAGGCTAGAAGTTCTTCTGATTGTCTTCTCAAACAACATCCACATTAATCTTTCTTGCTGCAACTGCAATTGCAAATCTTCAATCTGACAATAAGTATCACCTAAGTTAAGAAGAAGTTGAAATTACTATACTAATCAATGAGGACATATAGATTATAGAACAGACATTGCAACTATATAAAAGAGTGGTCTAACTTACATCTTTTTCCAATGAAGCGCGGTTGTTAGGAATGATGTTCATTGTTTTTTTGAAGCTTTCATGAAGCGGGCTTGCCCTGCAGCTCCTTGTCGGTGGTGGCAATCCCTGAAGAAATATTGCTCATAGGGTTTATTAGATTTTCATACCAAAACTCATTAAAGTGTGGAGAAATGATGGATCAATGTAAACAACTTTATACATGTGTCTCTCTAATGTCATCCTTTTGCGATCGCCTCCTATCATAAGAGTCTTCTCTGAGGCACTGCAATGGCAAAATACAAAAACACACTTCTTCAGAAAGTCTAATGCGTCCCCACAACCAAATGGAGCTAAAATTAAGCTCATGTCTCTTTCATTATCTACACGAGATTATGAAATATTAGTTTTTCACATTTTAAAGTTGCAAAATTTTGAAATCAACATTCTTAATAGCAGTCTGATAACTTTGTAATTGTCTACAATATAAGGAAAAGGAAAAGGAAAAATAAAAAAACGGCTGAAGCTCAACCTTCTTGATCTCCTGTGGTGGGAATTACCAGAAGAACAAGTGGCTCTTCCCACACCGTCACCATCCAGAACTAATCCAATCACTACGCTTCTCTCTGGGTCACTCTTTTAAACAACCAACTTTCTCTTTTCATGCATAAAATGAAACTTACCCTCAGAAATTTACATCTACTGCATGCTAGCTACTGGAAGAAACAAATGGAATAGACTATATATGAGAAAACAGACAGATTGTTTAATGACTGAAACAGTGGAAATGAATGAAAGACAAGAATAGCAGCAGCAACTAAAAAACGAGATGTAGATTTGATAAAGATGAAGATATATTGTGAAATAAGGTTCAGTTGAAGTAGTAAATGGAGCAACTGAAAAGCGAAAGAAGTGTTTGGATGAAAGAAGGAGGTGGACCAGGATAGTTGCAAAGGAATTGAATAACTTCAGTTTAGCGTAGCTGAGAGCATTGAATAAAGATTTTAAATTTACTTCACCTTCCCACATAGAGGATTTATATGTGTGTGTTCCTTAACTGCATGGTAATTCTCTTATACCTCTCCCAAGCAATCCAAATCAGACTAGGTGTTATTTTCTTTCATAAATATACTAAGCAAATACATTATGAATAAAAACATGGGAAATTTTAATAAAGTTAGTTCTTAATCATATACTCCCCTTCCAGACTAAAAGTCCAAAACTTACGTAAGATTAAAAAAATAAGATCACATAGTTCGCTCCAATCTATTAGTAAGTTAGTTCCTCACATGATGGGATCATGGGATCATTTGTGAGCTAATATCGAGAGAAATGCTGCTTAAAATAGGTGTGTTAGTTGCACCTCAGGAGTATTAGCATCTTATGTCCCATGCTGGTCCAACAGTAAGTGAAACATGAATGGGAATTACATCAAATAAAAATGTATAAGAAGAAACAAATGATACAGTTAGAGTCCGAACATAATCCAATCAGTTTAACATTCTTTTTCCTGTGACATGAAACACACAAACACGCACACAAGGATCCATTTTTGTGATTTAAATACAATCATTACAACAATCCTTGGGTCCGTTTAGAACCTGGAAAAAGCTAAAGGAAAAAATGGGGATGAAAACATACAGGAAAGTTGGAAGGGGAAAAAAAGTAGGGGGGAATATAAAAAACATTGCTTTACAAATTACAATCAATTTGTTAATTCTGGATACTTATTCAAACATTTCTTAATTAAATATTGTTATAAAAACACTAAAATCGATAGATGTTTAAAATTTAAAATTATTGTGATAAAATTTGAATTTCCTTTGTATTTTGCTGGGTAAGACCGAACATGAGAAAACAAACCCGTTTTTCTTATCATTTTTTCTTTCCCTAAGATTCAACCATGCAGCATTTTGAGAACAAAATATTTCTAGGGTAAAGAACACGGAATTAAGTTGACATGCAATTTTTTAGCCTACCTTTTCCTTATGGATACATATCTCTCATTTGCACATGTTGACTTGAACACATTTATAACTTTTGAGCAAAAAGCTTCTGGCATCTTTAAGAAACAAGTCATAATCAGAAGAGTGACTACTTTCATCAAGAATGAGAATACACACTGAGTTCTGGTTCTTTGTGTTTGTTTATCATAAATTAGCATCTATCAATCTATCATTCAGACAGACATGAAAGATAAACCAATACATACATTTCACGGTAACCATTTTAAGAGCGGATTTTTTCCCTATTTCCTTCAATTTCTTTTTTCAAAAGCATATGAAGTAGAGTGGAATCTGGTCCTTCTTGCAGAATTGTCTCAAGTACAATCTCAGAGGTTCTATTGTCGGCTGAGAATCCAACTCTTAACATCTCCTCCAAGAGCAATATTGCTTCAAGATGCTCGTTCTTTTTCAATAACCCACGTATGAGTATATTGTATATCACGCTATCAGCCATGTGCCCATTTTTCTCCATTTTCATGAACATATCTTTTGCATCTTCTAGCAAACCTTCTCGGCAAAGACCACTTATCATACTCAAGTAAGTTATCTTATTTGGCTGCAGCCCTTTAGAAGGAATGACATTGAATATTTGATATTTCTATTGCGCTCCATGGCCTTCCATCTATGAATAGTCCATTAATGAGAGTAGTATAGGAGACTACGTCAAGGACAAAACTCTTAGCTTCCATCATCCTTAGTAAAGAAAGCGCTTGTGAAACACGACCGTTCTTGCAGAATCCATCCAAAACAATGTTGTAGATGATGAGATTTGGATGCTCTCGATTTGCCACCATCTCTTTAAAGAGCTTCTCAGCATCACCACATCTCCCTGCCTTAAATAAACAGTCCAGCATTATGCTGTAGCTAATAAGTGTGGGCTTTAAGCCTTGACTCGGTATTTTATCAAATAGCTGTATGGCTTTATCTGAACACCCATTCTTGCTATATCCATTTATTAAAATATTATATGTGCGAATATCAGGGTCACATCCCCTATCTATCATGATCTCTAAAATTTGCAATGCACTGTCCATTTTTTCTTGTGCGCAATATCCATCCATCAAAGCATTGTAAGTGATTCTGTTAGGATCAACACCTTCTTGAATCATTCTATTCATGATTTTTTCAGCACCGCCGATCCATCCTTCACTGCAAAACCCATTCACTAGAATGGTGTATGTCTGAACACTCAAAGAAACTCTGTAATCCGTCATTCTTTTCAGTAACTGTTTGACATCTTCCCATCGACTGAATTTGCATAGCCCATCAATTAGCGAATTATAGGTCACGACAACAGGAGGAATGCCCTTTTCCATCATCTTCTCAAACAAGCCTAGCGCATCGTCCACCATTTTATCCTTACACAACGAGTCAATAACGGTGTTATATGCAGAAATATCTGGCTTGCAGCTTCCCTTTTTCGTCAAATAAGTGAAGCAGCTTACTAGCCTTAACAGTGTGCCCTGCCTTGCAGAGGCCATCGATCAGTATTAATAGTGTGACTTGATTTACCTCACACACTTTCTCATGCAATACCTTCTGGAACAACCAAACAGCATCTTGAACCCTATGTTGCAGAAAAAGCCCTTTTAGTAAAGTGGTGAACAAAACCACATCAGCCACTAGACCCAGCTTGAAATGGATTCCTAAAATAGCAAAAATTAAATCTACTCTATGCAAATGGGTGAGGGAATTGGCAGCAATATTCAGTGTAAACTCGTCAATCGTTAGGCCAGAAGCAAACATATCTCGAAATAGAGAGAAAGCGTCGTGGTAACAACCCATCTTGACAACGGCATGCAAGAGGTGGTTGAATTTCACGATGGGAGGATGGGGTCTCATTGCAACCATGTTACAGTACAAAACAATTGCATCGCCGAGCATATTTATACTAGCAATCTTCGATTTACTAAGTTCAAACTTCAAAGTATGAATCTTGAGTTTTACACGCGAAAGCGAGATCATGAAAGCCAGGGAAGTTGAAGGAGTGGGGATGAGGAATGAGGGAATATATGTTACCAGTTGATAATCTATCTCTATATAAAAAGAAGTGGAAAAAGAGGTGAGTTTCCCGCCCAAAAACCCGGGTCAAAAAACGGGTCAGGTTTGGTTACAAGTTACGGTTGAATATAAGGCACGTGAAAGACCGTCAAACAGGTCATTAAATGTTACTTTAGTGGTTTGAGTAATTTTCTATCTATTGTCAAATCGGATAAAAACACTTTAGTCTGCTTTTTAGTACAAAAGCATCAGTACGCATTAGCTGGTACAGGTCAACAGCAGTCCAATGTATCTCACGTATCTTTTCTCAGATTTTGTTACATTGTTCCAAATAATGTAAAGACAAAGATAATCAATAAAAAGTACAATCACCTTTCCATTTACTCCACATTTATTCAACCGATGCATCAGACACAAATAAAAGTACTGTACATATCACATGCGGATTATTACTCCGTATTAACTATAGGATATTAGAATGTTGTGAATCAAACACAACCCACGGCAGTTCTTCCATAAATAAGGACCATTTCATTACTCCATCGGCACACATACTCATCACAAATGGCATGTGATCTCTCATCAACAAAGTGCATCACAGTAGATCTGCTTGGACATTGAAAGTAAAGGTCACACCAACTCAACAAGGAGCATATGTGCTGCCTTCCATTCCAAATGAGGAGAGACGAGAGATTGTGTATCATGATGTCCAGGTAAATCATACGGAGTAAGTAGTAGAACTTTGACATATTTCAAGTGTTTGACTTTCTTTAAAAAACAGATAAAAATGACTTCATGCTTCAACTAGCACCCAAATGTAAGGCAGTTCGTTCAAACACCGGGGGTGGGCTTACATATATATAAATAAGGGAAAGACGATATATTTGAATAAGATTCTATATAATCAATATATGGACCATTCTAGAAACTGCAAATATTTCAGACGAATAAATCAGTGCACAAAATTAATTCTTTTTCATGTATGCTTAATTCAGTTAATTGTAAAGAACGGAGGGAATATCATTCTAATATATCATAGATTTAGTAAAATATAAGTACTAAATAATTTAATGAATTTAAAGAAATATGATTATATATAGTAACATACACATATAAACATGCACGCACATCAGAAAGTTGAGTCATACACACTATTACTTTGGTAAAACAATAGTTATTACAACAGAGTGCTTTAAAAAATTCAGTAGGATGTGTGACATATAATCTTCATATCTCATTTTCAGGAGATACGAGTATGTATCAATCACATATGACATATACGGAGTATGAAACATACTTATTCTTCACCCCATATTTATCATATTTTGAGTATGTAAGTAAAAATGGTTAACTACGTATATTTCACAAGTTGACAGATATTTACAATGGTATGATAAGTATTGTTTTTTAATCAGATTTATATAGTAACCTTTTTAACAAATCTGTTTGTAATTTTACAAAAAAAAGTCAGATTTATTTTCAAAATCTCTGATTTTATTTCAAAATTTTCAAACACATGTGCTATATGTAATAGATACGTAGTACAAATCATATGCAACCAACAACTATTATTTACCAAAAACAAACCATGGTCATATGTACTTTAAAGTTTAAATTCAAATAATACTGAAAATAGAGTTTAGAGTATATACCCATCATTGGTAGCCAAGGTTGGGATGCCACTGGAATACAATGGGCGTATTGCGTATACAAAGAACGGCGGATTTCGTTGGAGAATCCAATTCATTGACCAGTAAGAAGTGAATCAGTTGAAAATCTGAAGAGCCACATGCAATTGTTTACAGAGACCAGAGACCAAAGGATAAACCGACGACTCTGTTGGTAATTTGTAGTGGAGATAGAGCAACTAATTGAGAGAAATAATTCTGCAAGCTGGACTTACATAGGGTCGACGGGGTTGAGGGCGGACAGGGGGACAATTGGAGGTGAAAGTTGAAGGTAGACGAAGAGAGGCGGAGAGCACCATATTCACCGGTGCCTCTCCGCAGTTTCTACGGCGACGACGGATAAAGGTGGGGATCAAGTATTTGGGTCAGATACATTTGGTGTACAATTATTAATTGGTAGATTCTATGGTACCCAAAAGGTACCATACCTTTGTCCACATGGACCAATTAGAATGTAGCAGTTGAATTATTTAAATCTAAATTAAAAGTGATAAAGTGATGTGGTCCAATCAAATGAATGGTAGGTACAGTACCCCATTTTTTAAAAAGGTACCGGAGTTGTCACCACCTTATTAATTATACATTGTACATTGTTTTACTAGGCATTTGCCTATTTGGGTATGAATTAATACTGAGTATAAATGTGAATAATATTGGGTCAGATAGTTTTGGTGTAATTGTACATTGATTATTGGATTGGGTATGCTGGAGAGTGTTAGGGGATTTATTTATTTAAATTGTGTTTTAATATAGAGTAGAATATATTGGTTGTTTTACTAATTACGATTTTTATTATAAATTATATTACATTCATCCCACTGACATTGAGATATGAGAAGATGATATGGTTATTAAGCAAAATAAGTTTATGTGATTGATATTGAATTAATAAAGTAAGAATAAAGTAAAAATAATTTAGATCAACACAAATTTTAGTAAATTTGGTATGAGACAGTTAATGATGTTTTCCAAAAATGAAAAATGAGAGAATTTGAACAAGATGACTTGATGAGGTGAATAATAAAGATTATTATATTACTACGTATTATTTATGTATAATTGTATAAGCGGATGTTTTAATGTTTTATGTATGTGTTCCAAATTTTATGATTATAAAAATAATCTATCGTTCTCTTAATAATATTACATACTACCCTCGTCCCATAATGGTTGTCTACTTTCAATTTGGCACGATTATTAATAAAGTGGTTGAAAAGTAAAAGTTGTGGTTGAGATTTGAGTAAAATAAAGTGAATTGATAAGAACCACATATTTCATCCAAAAAGGGAAACAAGACATTCATTTTGGGACAACCCAAAAAGGAAAGTAGGACAACCAAAATGGGACGGAGGGAGTAAAGGTTTAAATATCATTTTAGTTACTGCAAATATGACACACTTTATCTAAGGTTTTCTAAAATATTTTCTTTCTTTTCCATCTCTCTAATATGTTTTTTTTGTTTTAGTCCATCTCTAACTTTGAAATATTTTACTTCAAATTCCCTTATACTCAAATTCCTATATACTTTATATCAAAAAACCTATAAATACACCCTCTTTCCTTCACAATAAGGGACCAATTCCTATATACTCTTAAGCTCAGTTTAGAATAGCATTTCTATATATTTCTTTTAGCATGTTTAGTCTCCAAATGAGGAGCTAAACTTCCATTTCTTGGTATTGCTCTTGAAGTTTGTTGATTATTAAAGTTGTGAGTTATTTTCTTAACTTCTTTTCCTTGAATATTAATTCTTCCTTTAAATACTATTTCTATATCAATGTTGGGGAGTGTTACTAAGATGACAATTAGTTAACATCTTGACATTGGTCTTAGTAATAGCTATTCCTTCCTCTATGTTAATATCGGGGAGTGTTACTAAGATGACAATTAGTTAACATCTTGATATTAACCATAGTAGGATTCATCTTCTTTAATAATTCTTCCTTGAATATTAATTAATCCCTATTCATATTTCATATTAATATTTTGAACATTACTTAAAGGATCAACTAGTTTTGTTTCACATATTAATTATTACTAGAAACGATCAACGAACCGATGGTTAATCGTTGATAGTTTCACAAGTAAGTAACTTCGGTTTATTAATGCACGGTCGTGGTTAATAAACTTAAGAGGGATTAATTTTGTTGGTTAAACCGAAACCGTTGTGTTGAGGTTATCAATCTCAATTGATTTCATCAAGGAGTTAAAAGATTAAATGCTACTATCAAGTCGGTATATGGCGTTGTTCTATACTTGACTAATAGTAAGGGTTATTAATGAACGGTTGTTGTTAATAACTATCCTCGATGAATTGGATATACTCCTCGATTGAGTATTCGAGAGGAGATAAGTTATAGATATAACAATGATCGACTAAAATATATCAACAAGTGGAAAGTAGCAATATCAAGTCCCTTTTATCTTTGAATTAAACCACATAACTCGTTCATCTTCGTGTTTAATTTTAATCAAATCACTCGATCAAAACCCCCCCTTTATTTACTAGTTACATAAAAAGAAGAGTTATTCCTTTCTCTGTGGATACGAACTCTACTTCACCTATACTACGTATAAGTGTTAGTATTGAATTTATTTTGAGTGCACTCACGACAAAGTGCACGTCAATCTGCCAGATTTAGAATGTTGAAGCATGATAAGAAGCATTTCTGTTAGAGCAGGCTGAAACTCAATTTTTGTATCATGATACTGCGTTGCTGTTATTAGTTTACTCTTGTGTTATGACTATTGATTCATTAATTTATGTTATTGTTTCTGGGTTATTGTCAGTTATTTCATGATTCGGTTTTTTCTGAGTTACGTTATTGTCATCTTATGCATATATTGCTGTCATACTTGAATAATTTGGCACAAATAGAATATGTAATTTTGAGATTCAACTTATATCCCTAATAAAAAAAAAGTATCCAGATCTGCACCAGGAACCAATTCATATAAGAGTGAAGTGCATTGGCTATTTCCAAAAGTTGCTGGTGTCAAATGAGAATTGATAATTTGATATTGGATAACATTGGATCGAAGTATAATTTAATTTCAACATACATGTATATCATGAATCCCTAATATGGAGTGTTTGCTTTATTAATTATTACTCCAATTTAATAGTTCATATGTTCTTAAATAAGTGTAATAGTTCACTTTTTACATTTACTGAAAGTGAGGCATATTAACATTTTAGAAGAAAAAAATTATTAATAAATTAATAAATAAAAAATAGTCAAAGTAGAACATGTTAATAGTTTAAAAATTAACATGTTGTACTAATTTAAGAACGGATGAAGTAATTCATTTTGTTTTACGGAGTACATAATACTGTAAGGGTTGGTTTGCAACTGCTTAAAAAAGCACTTCTCGGCTTTTGACTTAAAAAGCACTTATTAACATATGAGGTCGGTCGTATGCCTCATATGGTCGTTTTGTAAAAGTAGATGCATGTTGGTGACACTTTTATGAGTATATGGCCTTATGTGACGGTTTGAGAAAAGTAGAAGGCCTTATCTGACCCTTTTCTCTTTATGGTTACTACTATCACAAAGCACTACAGCTCCTACATACTAGGGACTTATAAAATTGATATTTACTTGAGTAAGAGACTTAGGTGGTGTTTGGGAGGTGTTTGGATCTAAATCTTAAAACTGCTTCTGCTCGACTCTAAAATTACTCACTAATATTAAATTATTAATAGTTTAATGCACATCACATGTTGTCGTTCCCAGACCCACTGACTCACGCAATACTTGACTGACATTAGTTTAGATGTAAATCATGTAATATTTAGATTATCGGTTAACCGGTGTAGTTTAGTTTCAAAACCGTAACCGTCTGTGTACTGTTGTTTCTTGCGGTTGGTTAACCGCACCGTGAATTTTTAAAAACCTGTACGGTTAACCTGGAAAAACACTCGTTTTTCGGTTTTTTAGTACAGTTAATCGGTTACGATTTTTCATGCCCACCACTAACTTCCACCAATATAACTCTCTTAAGGATTCCCTCAAAGAATCTTCATTTTGATTGGAATACTTCAAGGCTTCAAGCATATCAGCACTTGCACAACATAATAGATCATTTGAGTGTCACCCATTTGCTGTAATTCACCTCAATCTATTTTACTGAAGCAGAATGTAGGTCTGCCAGGTCTAATAAACTCAAATGATTGGCTAAATCACAAAAAAAAAGAACACATGTTAACTAAGGATGTTTTTACTCGGACTGTAATTTGCTGGTCTGGTCTGAACTAGTCTAATCTAGTCTGGTCTGGTCTGGTTCCTTTGTGTTTTTATAACTATGCAAGTGTGGTCTGATCTGGTCTGAACTGGTCTAGTCTAGTTTGGTAATTAAACCTTTGTTTGGTAGAGGCCTATATGGACAAGATACAAATTTGATATCCTATGTTTTTTTTCTAGGAGAGTGATCTTAAACAAATTATTGGGAGGAGTTTCATTTTTTTTCATATTCTTCTCCATAATAGAAGAAATTAAAAAGGAAACTGGCCCACCATTTTCATACCTCTCATTCACATTACTCTTCTCACCAAACAAGAGAAATTCAGTTAACCTCAAATATAATCAGAAGAATTCTGCAAATTTTCTCATAGAGCCTCTCACTTCTGCCAATCCATGACTGATGTTTCAATTGAAGCCTTTTTCATCTTTTCTTCACTACTAGAAAAATGCCCTACAGTGACACCAAATTAGTGTCACTGAAAGTTTCTGTGACACTAAAAAAGTGTCAATGAAAGTGGGAAATAGTGACACTTTTTAAGTGTCACTACAAGTGTCACTAGTTAGTGATACATAGGTGACATAACTATTCGGTGACACTTTTACATCACACATTCTAGTAACACTATCGTATCACCTGTTAGTGATACATAGGTGACATAACTATTCGGTGACACTTTTACATCACATATTCTAGTGACACTACGGTATCATACTTTATTGACACTTTGGTATCACTTTGGTTTGCATTATTTCAGCATTCCATTTCATGGGTAATGTAGAAAATCCATTCCAATTATATTTAAAAAATTGAAATTCAATATTATCTAATCCCATAAACTATAAAATCAATAAATCTCAAAACATTCATGGAACATTTAAAGCACAATATTGATGTCAAACTCCAAGCTAAATTGTGGTTGAACTTTGCATTCTAGGTATGCTGGACAAAACATGACAAAAATTCCAACATGTTCCAACACAAAAGTGATCACTTTACCACTAAGCAACTATTGGTTAATATAATTATAAGCAACTACATAGTTTTGTCCAAAAAAGTGAGCATCCTACACATCGTACATACAACGCCAATAATAGTTCAGAAGTACATATCGCCCAGCCAGCTTCACATCATCAAGTCTTCCTAGCAGCCGCATTCATTAACACTGAAAAATGACCACTATGTTCATAAGTACATATCGCCCAACCAGACAACTAACATCCATATATAGTACCAAACTTAAATTATGTTCTTCACTTTTGAACTATAAACTTACTTGTTATCAAAGTAGCTGCATATGTAGCCCACTCTTCACATATTACCATAATATCATGTCACTGTACTCCTTAATTTCATAGAACTACAATAAAAAATTACAAGTTATATTAGCACTTTGGAAGTATAGAAGTAATAAAGAACAAAGATTCTTGTTAACTCACATTTTGTTTCAAGAGTTTGACATCTGACGCAATATCTTTCATATATTTCATAACAAAATGACCACATTCCATTCCTCCTGCTTGCTTCGGGCATTGCAGTTTTTAATCTAAACGGGACCATCACTTCAAATTTAATAGTATGTGTGTTAGTATGTTTTTTCTAGTGGTATATCTACTCAGTATAATAGTATGTGTGTTAGTGTGTGTATATCCTTTGTTCAATTCAGTGGTCTCATACTACAATTCATATATATCTTCAGTGAGTTCTAGGATTCCAGTATGCAATCCTTTGTACAATAAAGAGAATATATTAGTTTGAGATCACGAACACCTTTAGACTGATAAGTTATGATTTTACTTAACTATTATGCATCTTCTATTTGTTTCCATCATTTACAATGGAGCCAAAGATTCATTATTTTTTGGCTTGAGAATATGATGGAATAAATCAAAATGACTCACTAAACTGTCTGCGCTTCTTTGTTATGAAGCAACAGTCAGTCCATGCAATTTTAATGTGGACGCGATTTTCATTATGGGACATCCGGAAACAGTCTCTCTGTACTTCAGTACAGGGGTAAGACTGCTGACGTGCACTTTGTCGTGGTGTGCACTCAAAATAATAATACAATACAACACTTATACGAAGTATAGCGTAGTAAGGTTCGTATCCGTAGGGAAAGGAATACTTCTCTTTTTATAACTAGTAATAAGGGGGGTTTTTAGATTTGTTGTTGAAGAACTTTTAAGAATATTAAAACACAAATATGAACGACTTATGTGGTTTAATTAATGAGAAGAAGACTTGGCTTTGCTTTTATCCACTTAATGAAATGTTCGTCGATCCCGGTTATATCTTTAACTATCTTCCTCTCGAATACTCAATCGAGGAGTATATCCAATTCATCGAGGGTAGTTATTAATAACGAGACGCGTTCATTAATAAAACTTACTACCGAGTTAATATAGAACACGCGCCGTATATTCACTCGATAGTAGCAATAAAATCAAGATGAAAACGATTGAGATTGATAACCTCAACACAAGCGGTTTTATTGGTTTAATCAATATAATTAATTCCCCTTGGTTTATTAACCATGAAACGCATGCATTAATAACCCAAGTTTACTACCGTGAAAGGACCGAATTAATAATAAGCGTATTAATCGACCGATTCTAGTAATAATTAATATATGAAACAAAACTAGTTGATCCTTTAAGTAATGTTCAAAATATTAATATGAAATATGAATAGGAATTAATTAATACTCAAGGAAGAATATTAAAGAGGATGAATCCTACTATAGTTAATATCAAGATGTTAACTAATTCTCATCTTAGTAACACTCCCCAATATTAACATAGAGGAAGAAATAACTATTACTATAACTAATGTCAAGATGTTAACTAATTGTCATCTTAGTAACTCTCCCCAACATTGATATAGAAATAGTATTTAAAGGAAGAATTAATATTCAAGGAAGAAGATTAAAGAGAATAACTCACAACTTACAAATTCATTAAGCTTCAAAGTAGCAAAACCAAGATGGAAGAGTTTAGCTCCTCATTTGGAGACTAAACATGATAAAAATATAAAGAAAGTACTTAACTAAACTGAGCTAAAGAGTATATGTGAATTGGTGATTTTATTGGGAATGAAAGGGGTGTATTTATAGGCTTTTGGGAGCTGCAGGGTCTGATACCCGACCGGGTATATAGGATACCCGACCGGGTATCTCGGGAAATTGCCCAGAAAGTGATTTTTTTGGGCATACCCGATCGGGTAAGGGTATATACCCGATCGGGTATGTGACAAATCTTTATGAAAATTTGCTCCCACGATCATTTGTCTTCGGATTTTATTTGGACAGTCGAATCAAGCAATTACCCGATCGGGTATAGGCAATACCCGACCGGGTACATGAGTATTTTTTCCAAATCGAAATCTTTCTTGTCTCCTTGCACTTTCCTTGATCTTTTAAGGTCCAATCTTGATCCCTTAGATGATCTTTGACCTGTTTAGCTCAGAAAAATCCTAATCTAACTAAATTACAAATAAAAATGAAAATAAAGTATTACACCAAAAGTGTGTAATTCCCACAACTAGAACCAATAAAAACTAGTTAAAAATACAAACATACAATCGGAAATTACATGAATATCAACTGCGTACATCCGACCCTCCCTTACCCCACTGTAGGTGGGAGCCTTTGCGGCACTAGGGTAAATGAAAATGAAATGAAATGAAATTATGCATCTTCTATTTGATTTATCAGTTTAGGGGACTCATACCAGCAAAGGGTATTCACTATCTCACTAATATCCACATTTATAGCTCATTGATATTCACTAATATTAAGAATTTCAGTAAACTGATAAATCATATCTAGAAACAAGCCCAATGAATACTGAATTACTAGTGTTAATGATGAATCATTGATTCAATTTTAAAAATTTGCAGCTGCATTTTTTATTACAGCATCCCAAACAACACAAAATAACATGAAGTTTTATTAAAAATCAAGGTGTACTCCTTGTACGGCCTTGCACATTCAGCTTTGGCTTATGTGCCTCTATGCCTTAGTAAACTAGAGCCACCAACCTTGTTTACTCTATTAGAGGCTTAAGCCTTATGGGTGATTTATGAAGTACACACTTCGATAACAATTTAATACCATACATGCTTTCAGAGACTTGTTAAGAGCATGATAAAAGACTTATTATACTTCTTTAGTTCTCTTCTTGTTAGATAAATGGTGACGGTCCAATGTTTATGCTTCCATACATGCTTCCAAAATAACATTACATGCTTCTAATGTTTATATTACAGTATATAAACTGCCGGGTAGCTACTATTTGAATCATTTTAGTTCTGCCTGTTAGATAAATGGTGACGGTCCAAAAGAGAGATGTATTGTATTTATTTAATATTTATTGGAGACTCAATCTTGCAGATATGGAGGAGCAATATAATACGAATAGTGAAAACTATGATGCGGATAAAGGTATAGAATATGTAAAAAATTATAGTCACATTATATTTTTTAATTCATTTATTGTAGGAAACAATTTATTCTATGCATTTTCCTGGTTTGGTATACTAATGTATACTTACATGATGATGATGAAGATTATCAGGGCCTGTCCATAGCAATTGTAGGCAGTGCACTGGCACAGGGCCCTGAAAAAAGTGAAGGCCCAAAAAAAACATTAGAACGCATAAGAGAAGTGCAAAATATATAATAGAAATTAGGTCGACAAAACCTGGTAATTATATGGGCAAAACTGAGTGAATCTGGAGAGTTAAGCTTCACATCCTTAACACGGGGGAGCTTAAACTGGGGCCATTTAGAATCATCTGGAGAGTTAAGCTTCGCCCTTTGCTTCACAGTTTACCCCTACACCATTCATTTGTTTTAATTTGATATTGGGCCAACTATTGGAGAGCAGTAGTGTTGGAACGTATTGTTTTGTTGATGACAAACGACTAGTGTTTCTTTTGGTTGTAAGTGATTGCAGGAAAAGAGTTTAAGTCGTGCTTTGGAACAAACCATAGAACTGGTCCGAGAACTGCATTGCGAATCCGAGATTGATTAATCTGGCTTGCTTTAAATATCGTTTCTCTCCATTTAATTTCGGATCTATCTTACTAAATTAAAGAGAACCTTTTAGCAAGGAAATAATCAATGATCATACAAAGAAAGGATTTTTTCTTTAAAGGAAAATCATTTAAATCAAAGGCATTAATGAAGAGATCTTTTTACAAAGCAAGTTTCCAAAATAATTGATGTTATTCAAAATTCAAAAAGAATTTTCGAATATGTTGCATGCATGATTTACATGGAAATATCTGAGTTTTGCTTGAATGAATAAATTACCTTTTATGAATTAACCTTTATAGAAAGGATCCTTGATTACAATTACCTTGGTGACCGAAGCATGATTTGTAAAGGTACAAGGTTAATTAATTATCTTTATGGAAAGGATCCTTAATAAGAAGATTCACTTATAAAGAGATCGTTGTATGATCTGTGCTCGACTCGCCTTTCTAAGGGCATCACCATCCATAAGATTATTAAGTGATTATTCTAGTGACATGACGGATTATTTGGGAGAGCATGGTTGAGTAAGAGAGATTATTGGACAGAATTAATTGATAGAATAATCCGAGATCAAAATATGAAACCGGATTATTTTAAGATTATCTATGAAATTAGAGTTACTTAGTAGCTACATGACCCACAAAAGATCAGATTATTTCGGGATGATGGTTGAAGGTAATTCGGAGGGGATGAGATTATTTCCAAAACATTTATGTGGAAAATTTTAAAAGGTAAGAGTCACAAATAATCAGATTATTTTAAAATTATGAATGTGGATGCTCTAAGTGGAAAAACTAAATACAAAGTTTATTTTGAATACCTCCACTTATAAAAGGAAATTGGTTTTAAATGGGGAATCCATACTATGGTCGTTACATGCTTAAGTTCATTTCCCTACCTTTTTAGTTGACCAAAGCAAATTTTCTTAAGGAATAAAAGCAACTTAGATTTTCTTAAGTAATCACACGAGAATTAAACGGATAGTACTTGGTACGTGATTCATATGCTACTAATAAATATATTGTTGCCATGTTTTTTGGATGTCTTAATTTGGCTACCTTATATGTTGAGCTCGGATATTGGAAATCCTATGGAAGGAAAACATTTCAAAAATTATCCTGACAAGTCCAAATGTCCAACTAAGGAAAGAGGAGCCAACGAGTGTCTCCTAGAGCTATATATTTGGAGGAAGAGCAAATGAAGAGAGAGTGCTTGACCGAGAAAATATCAAGAGAGATACTCGAGAGAAATACAAAGTTCAAGGCACCTGAAACTGCTCCCGGAGTTCTAGACAGAGTTCTTATTCTCTTCTTATATTGTAATTGAGTTATTGAGGATTAGCTAAGTGTAGCTTCCTCGGGTTGGGTAACGTGTGTTGTGAGAGCTTTGTTGTAAAGCTGAGAGGCTCTCTACCCGCAAGGTAGAGAAGTGTAACTCTTCCTAGAGAGGATAGAGTTGGGGTGGCTCAAGGGTAGACTAGGAGAGTTTCCCTTGTAATCATTCAAAGGCTTTTTAGTGAAGTTGTTAAAATTCCTCCGAGGGAGGTCGAGGTTTTTTAATCCCTTTGAGCCAAGGGATTTTTCCTCGTTAAATCCTTGTGCACTTTACTATTTCGCAATTCCCTTTACTCCACACTAGAACTGGGCGAAAAACTGCCACGGTTCCACACACACAATTCACCCCCCCTCTTGTGTTGCTAACTGTTTTCATCACGTAGACTACTGATAATACTAGTACTAATTTTTATTTTTTTGGGCCCAAAAAATGTGCAGTTGGGCGGCCTAACCCTCCCTAGGGTTGGCCCTGAACATAAGTGTTCTTAATGGATAGCACTTTTTCCATTTGCTTCTCTTTCACCCATTCCGTTGCTGAAACAAAGGAAACAACAACGTCAAAATGTGGTTGCAGAAGGCAAAAGAATAATGACAACAATAATACTCCATACAGGAAAGTACAAACACAACGAATTCTAATATATATGTGAAAATGAAACATTAATAATATTTTACTTTCTTTTTCATTTTCCGAGGTAAACCAAACACAAGAAAGTAACTTTCTTTGGCATTTTCCAAGATCTATGCATATCATAAAGTAATCAGTTTTTTATTTAGATGGCACCGTTATGGTAACACTTTGGACAATTCATCCTTTATCCCACATTCCATTCGCAGCTGCTATTCCGACATCTGATTATAGCACCGACTCTTCATCTTCATAGAATAGAATAAGGCGTTAAACATTATCTCGATTAGGAGTAGGAGAAATTCAAAGCCGAACTGCTTTACCAAAGCGACTACTCTTTTTCGGAAGATAGGAAGAGGCATCTCTCGATGTGCCAGACTGCCATGTGCCAGACTGCCAGTTCGAGTCTGGCGAGTCGCTCTTCTTCATATTGAAAAGTGTAACTCAATACATCCGCAAGTACAACATTCCACTCGGATAGCCTTTCATATAACAAGAAATCTCATTTGAAGCCTACAAAGTGAAAGAAAATAAGTGAACAGTAACATTATATTCATTATGTCATAGGTTTGCATTCCTAAGTGCAGAGTAGTTGATACCCATATGTGGTTTCAGTATACATTACTCTCTGTTATAGAGGACATTAAAGAACACTTAGAGCATATATACATTGAACAACTGAAAACTCAAATGCAATAAATAAATTGAGTAAAATCTCATAAGCTATACATGTTCACACCAAGTAAAAAGTCCATCAAATATAGAAAAGCAAGGACAAAAAATGATGAAAACAACCCTTAATTCCGAAGGATAGCAAGCCATAATGCAGATTTTCAAATCAATTTCCCCAGACAACATTATATAAGCACTTCAGACCAATGTCCTTTTGACCAATGACATAAGCACTCCTGCCTCACCAATCCATCTTCTCTCGCAATCCCCCCCCCCCCCCCCCGCCCGACTAAAATCAATCTTCATAAATGATTAGCTATTAACATAATTCCGAGTTGTTCACATTTCAATCACGAAAACCTAGAAATCAATATGTAGATGAATAAATAAATAAATAAATAAATAAAGAAAGAAAGAAAAGAAAACATTACTGGATAAGTATCTTTGAGTATGTTATTGAAGATGAAGTTCGCGGCATAAGCGCCAACTGGAGATGAAGACTCGCGGCCGGCATAGTAACGATCGATGTTGAATCGCTGCAGATGAAGCCAACTGTGTATAGTTTGAAGCGGGAAGGTCGTTTGACGGTGATACAACCAACGGAGTATGGGCTATGCGTCGACGGAGATCTCTTCTACTCTGGAGTCTGGGCTGCACATAGATGGCGGTCTCTTACTCTGGATCTGGACTTTCGTAGTCTTCGCACTTCGAGAGGTGGAGTGCTTTAGGTATGTGTCTGTGCGTCGAGGTCTTTAGGTCTAACAGACAGGAGTTTAACTATTCACTCCGTAAAAAATACTCCGTATGATTTTTACTCCGTATTAAAAATTGAGTGTCACTATACATGGTAAATCAATTAGGGCTGATACAATAGTGTCATAAACGCCTAATGTAATGGAAAGTGTCACTAAAATAGTGTCATTGTAAGTAGTTTTTCTAGTAGTACTTAGAGGGGTGGTCTCTTGGTCTAGAGTTAGCTTCAAAAGATAAGAAAGCAAATAATCAAGGTTCACCTTGTAATTTATATTTAATTCGATTCGATGAAAGAACTAGCTTTCTAAATAAAAGTTGCAGTAGCATGTTTAACCCCAAATTTATATATGAAAATGGAATAAAGTTAATAGCTGAAGTTGCACCCATAATAAAATTATTACTCATGTATTATTAAAGTCTGATAGCTTTTTTTTATGGAAATCGGCTTAGATAAATAACAAATAGAAGTTCTGACTATGGGTCAATTGACAAAAAGAAAATTGATAATCGTCATCCCTCGAACCAGACTGAGAACTGTTGGCTCTATCCTTCCAAAATCAACGTGTTGACCGTGTTGCTCCTAAATTGACCCAGTCACTATCTACCTCCGAGAATTGACCTGCAAAATAATCACTACAAAGAACTAAAAGTATATTAGTGGCTCGAGACCCGTCAAACGCTGTCCTAAGGAATTATTTCCGGCATACGGAAATTTCCCCCAAGATATAACGAGCCCTTCGGTACATGACCGGAAACAGAACTAACGAGAAGAAAATATTATATGAACCCAATAATACGGTTATGATAGTTTATGACGAAGAATTTGCTGAAAAGTATAAAATTATTGAGAGTGCACTTTGTTGCTCCATGAATCCTTCTAATAATTTTCCAGCACTCATGCATGTAAATAATACTCCATATGCCATCATCATCTCTTATTACAATACGTATATATAAAGACTAGTATTTTAACGCGCGATGCGCGACAAAAAATATGCCCAATGCAATTTCAATAGCATTAAGAGAATGAAGTAATTTATACTTCGCTTATCATACTTTAATTTTAAAAAAATTATATATAATAAAAACCTATAAATAATATGACATTATTAAAATAAGAAAAATAATTTAAATATCCCAAACTTGCACATGTAATATATATATATACCCCAAACTTTATATAAAAAGTTATATTAGCATCATGATCATATATTATTTCACAAATGAAATTTTAATTAGTACGTTAACTACATTCTAACAAAGCTTTTGAGTATTCTAAATAATGTAATAATCCAATAAATTCACATTTGTAAAAAAAATATAATCATGGTGTGAAAATGACTTTTTACAGAAAGTTCGAGGTATATATATTATATATGCAACCTTGGGTAATAATTTCACACCACATTAGAATTTGAGGCATTTAAATTATTTTTCCCTATAAAAGTTTGAGATTGACAAAATTTGCTCTCAAAGTGTCACTAAGATGACATTATTAGTGCAGATTGATATTTTTTTAAAGTTCAGCTAGAAAGTTCAGAAAATGATATGATTCCTCCTGGAATTTATTTAAAGAGTTAAAGGGTCAAACTTATGCAAATGAGATGTCCCAAACTATAATTGGCAAAGTGAATATTGGTTTTTCTATTTAAAGACCGGCCATATTTTTTTATGAATGGAAGTAATTAATAGACAAGTTCCTTGTTAGTAATAAATCAACCCACGCCCGGTATAATTCATATAAACATCTGGGATGTATCTTCTTATGAATTGGTATAGAAGTTCCTTTTTAGGCATAAATAGGAACTTCTCCATATCTGTATTATATGAATGGAAGAAATCAAAATCTGGGAAACAACTAATTCTAGGTTGAAAAGGGAAAGGAAGTAAAAAGTATGTTGACAACAAGCGGTTAGAACTACTTCCTGAAACAGTCAAATGAAATAATCCATCTGAATAAATAATGTTAATCATGAAAAAATGTAGCCATTGATATGTCAAGAAACAAATCTAACAAATTCCTTGATGCTCATGAAATTAATGCTTCCAACACCATTAGCAAGGATTCTTCTCATATTGGACTCACTTGAGGATGAGCCAGTTCCATTATGGGGAAGGCAGCAGAAGAGAATCATATTAATCATATTTGAAAACCAATCTGTTGAAGTCATGGATAGGCTAGATTCCAATGAGATGACAGATTGTGAGGTCATAAACGGCCCTAGACAGAGAACAAATGTTAATTATTTGGTAAGAATCCTCCTGTCAATGAACAAAACAGTGAAGGTGAAGTTTGGGGTCAAAAAAGAAAGTATAAATAAAAGGGAGTTCGAATCTTCCAAAGTAGCAAAACAATTAAGCAAAACAACTAAATGATCTATATTCAGAATTCCTCTGAATGCAGTTGAGAAGCCTTGCCTTGTGTTTGCTGAAAATGAACTTCTGCCTAGAGCACAGAAGCAAAACCTTTCAAAGCAGTTAGGTCTGAGCAGAATTATGCACCCTCAGTTTCAACCTATCAAATGATTCTAATAAAAAATTATTAAGACAAAATCAAAATTCTAAAGATTAACAATCCCACGTGGTTACTTGAATAATTTTAAAGAATAAAGAATCCATTCACCAAATCAGAATAACATATATGCTTACACACTAAATGAGATATATATATATATATATATATATATATATATATATATATATATATATATATATATATATATTTATTAGCATGTATTTTATGGGCATATTTTGATCACCTAGAGTACAATATGCAGCACAAGAAGTCATTTTTCATCTATGAAATCTTTATTTTGTAACTCCATCAACCAGTATTTATTCAAAAATGAACAACTAATTAGGAGAAACATGAAAGTATTTAGAAGTGAATTCAAGAATTTACTTCCAACAGTTCTAAAATTTAGTTCCAACTCTTTCCTTATATTTTTATTTTTCTTCTCTCTCTTTTCTTTTGGGTTCTGATATCATGTTAGCCGACCCTAAAATCTTTTGGGAATAAGGCTTGGATGTTGTTGTTGTATGAATAAAAATAACAAACATACATAGATAAAAGAAAAGAGATGATGATGATGAAACATATATAGTATTATAAATTTACAAAAGGGTTGTTTGTTTTATTTAGACGTCATTGGCGTATTGAAGTAGGTAGCGACCTTAGGAACTCCCATGGACCACTGCAGCCTCACTCATCAATGACCACGAAAAAAAAATAGGCTTTGCATATATGGAAGAGAGGTGATGGTTATGAGAAAGCCTTGACAATCCGTGGCAGTGATATATGAGTGATATAATCCTGAAAAGTCTGACCCGAAATACACCTCAAAATGGCCCTCCCCCAATATATAAGCATTTTTAAAATCTAATAGGGACCACTCTTTAAATTTAAAGCAGGGGCAGCATTTCAGGAAAACATATAAATACCATAATCATATTTTTGTAAATGGTTTGTGTTGTTTCTTAGATGTGTGAAACGATCTCAAGCTAAATATAAAATAATGGGGACCATTCTAAGACTATGTGGAAATCAATATGCAAGCGGAAAAAATGGACCTCCTGATGAATACCGCAAGGTTTGATCGAAATGAACTTAACTGGGATGTTTAGATATAAGATTAAAACAGTAGACAGGTTCATAAATTGAACTGCTCTTCATTGTGACATAAACCGTAGAGTATTGGGCCAGTAGGCGAATCGACGAGGGCTTCATCAACCCGTAATCACTTGAATAGTAAAACCGCGAAGAAAAGAGGGAGAGACGATAGCTACTTACCTTGGATGCAACTGTCGAATTCGAGGTCGAGATTCTGAGAGATGAAGATGCTGAAGGAACGGATTGAATAAAGAGCCGTGGTTACCTATGAGGTTCGGGTGGACGGGTGACATTGCGGACGCGGACGGGAGAAGAAGATGACAAGGTTGGGAGGGACGAGAGATAAAAGAATGGACGGTGGTGTATTCAAGGCTAGGATTAGAGAGGAAGATGGAACAGATGGGAGCTACTGTACAGATGGAAATAAAACGGAGGTTAAGCCCTTTAATAATAGAGTACAGACGGCTAAACATATGGTATCACTCAATTTAGCTACATGATTACACCAACACTTTTTTAATCCATAAATACCCTAATCCTGATTGGCCATTATAAGATTTTAAGAAATAGAGCAATGATAATGAGCAGCTCAAAACTTGTACAAAACGTTTGTTTGATGTTCAAAATATTAATGGCTAATGAAAGAACTTAATAGTCATTAATAAAAGAAAACGGTTTATCTTTAATAGCAATTATAAGTGATAAAACTACTCATTTAATTAAAAGAAACGTATGAGACAATGGGAGTTGGAAAATGTATGGTTGGAGTAGAAAAAAATAATTTCAAGGTAATTTTATTCATTTGAAATATTTCCAAATTTTCCAACAGGAACTAATCGCCGCAGCAATATAATTTGCTGATCCATAACCGGGAAACATTAAGCCTAACTCAGTTACCAAATTCCTCTCATCCCCCACACCCAAAACCAATGTCTTACCATTCAGAACATTAAAACAGAAACAAAACCAACAACAACCTCTAAGGTTAACAAAACAGAAAATAAAACAGAATAAAAAACGTCCTTCAAGATGCCAGAAAGCGAGAACCAAGCCGCTCCCAGTCAGCCTCACACCTTCAACCAGTGCATTCGGCGGGCTTAAGGAACTAAGCCCCCCTCCTCCCCGTTTTTTACCCCTTCAGTAGCCATGGTATCCTCCTCTTGATCTTCCTCTGACCGGACCTCCCAGATCTTCCTTCTTTTAGAAGCTTCTTCCTTAGGTGTCCCACCTCCTTGTGTGAAGCTTTGAGCTGAATCCATCCCTACCTCCTTTTCCGGAATGGCACCCAATTTGCCAGAGCTCGATGAACCCTCCAGGGAATGAATCTGCCCTCCTGTAGAGTTGGTCTTCACCCCGCTACCTGCTCTAAGATGAGATCCATATCTTTTTTCCAAAACCAAATCTTCTTCATAATTCAGGGGACAAAAATTATCTGAGTGGCCAACCATACCATAGATTAGACAAAAGGTGGGTAGTTGTTCATATTTAAAGTCTACCCAGAAACTTTTGCCCTCTTTTTTCAGATTTGTCCCCTTCTCCAATGATCTATCCATCTCCATTATTATAACACTAACCCGCATATAAGGGTCTAATTTTTCTTTTCTCTGATGATCATCATATTTAACAAATTCCCCTAGAAAACTCTCAACCCTTCTTGCAGTGCCTAGATTAACCAGGCTGTATGGGACATTATGAATAGCTGGACCCAAAATTCTGCCTTATTCAGAGTAATTTTATGAGGTATATCATCAGGCATAATCTCTTTAAGCAAAATCAAACTACGTTCAAACTGCCAAGGGCCCCCATCCAAAACTCTTTTCATATCAAAACGATGATTAAAGGAAAATAGATACCTCTTTTCTCCAATTTCCTTAACCGTCATACCGTTCCCAGGCCTCCAAAGGGCAGTCATCTTTTCCTTGAGCTCCACAAAACGATCCTGACGATCGGTCAGCACCTGCCCAAGCACCGGAAAACCCTTCATATCAAAACTCTTTTCATATCAAAATGATGGATAGTCTACCCGGGGGGTATCTTATCCGAGGGGTTATTGCGGGAATAAATAGAGAGAAGTCAGAGCAAAATAGGAGGAGAGAGAGTCGAATTATTAAATGAACTCAGCGTGTGGAGTTGCGATGTAGATGATGATTTACAAGGAGAAATGGGCTGCTATTTATAGCAGCAATAAATGCGATGGGAGGACACGTGTCAGTAATCCAACGGCCGGAGGGTCACATCAGCCGGTTGGCACCGGCAGTGGTACGTTTACCGCATTGAATGCGGTTGGCGGATGTGACGTGGTATTAAATGCGGTGGTTGGCTGTCTCCAAAAGGAATCTTCGATGATTGAGCTAGTTCAGCCGAAGGCTCCTTGTGTAGCCGAAGGCATTGAATGACCGAAGGCTTGGTTCAGCCGAAGGTCTCCCGGTGCCGAGGGCTTGATAGTACCGAAGGCTCATGTTTTTCGCCGTTTTCTCCCAGTAGCTTCTTATGCCAGAGAAGGCTATTCTGTGAGATTTGGAGCCTTCGGCCAAGGAGGCCGAAGGCACCCCAGTGTGTATTCTGGGCCACCCTGAGGCTTGGGCCGTGGTATTTGGGCCTGAGTTGTTCCCTGGGCTCCATGGACTTGTGTAGGAGAAGTAGGAGTCTATGGGCCTGGGGTTCCTGGGCCATATACTCCATCAGGAGTCCCTCACTCCTTTTGCCGAGAGGTTCTTGAGGGAAAAGGAGTAGATGCGTTGATTCTTCTGGCGGCTTCATCATTTGGTTGGGCGCCTTTGCTTGAGAACTTGCCTTCTGCTGATTGCCGAGGGATTCCCTCAGTCCCCCACATGTCGAGGGTTTTCTGAGGGAGGTATGACACCTGTATGACTGCTGAAGGCTTCCCTCAGTCCCTCACATGTCGAGGGTTTTATGAGGAAAGCATAGGTGTATTGCCTGCATGTGTTGTGATGAGGGCTGCCTCATTTCCGCAAGTGACTCGGGGAAAACTTGTGATATTTTGCCTCTGCCGAAGGGTATATTGAAGTATGTACCCGAGGGTTTTTATTCTGATGTTCACCCGGAGGCTATATGCGTTACTTGTAGATTTCCGCTTGAGGGGTGTATCCTAGTCCCCCACTCCTTTAGGCCGAAGGCGAGTTCGGGCTGAAGGAGTTATGAGTGGTTGATGAGCCCCCGAGGGGTGGTAACATTGATAGGCCGAAGGCTTATGCTGCTACGGGCTCAAAGGCGTTTGGTGGAATTCGTTGCCTGAAGGCTTCCGAGAGTGATAGTTGGAGGCTATCATTCGAGGGCACTTCAGTGCTCTTGAGATATAGCCGTTGTGATAGAGCCGTTGGAAGAGGGTTCCACGTGGCGCAGTGTCGTTGGCAGATGGGGGCGGGTGCCATCCATTGGTTGAACCGGCGGCCTGTAATGATGGCCTTTTCAAATCGAGGCCCAGTTATCGATGCTGAGAGCCTATATATACCCCAGGGGGGAGCTCAATTCCCTTGTGCGAACCTGAGTGATAGCGGAGCTCTGCCAAAATTTCTAGAGAGATAAAGTATTTCCTCCGATCAAAACCTAAGTCACAAGGTCAGTTCTTGCTCCGTTTCTTACTACCTTGGCATATTTTGCTTTTTTATCTTTAGATCGAGTGTTAGAGATCTTAGGAGCCTTCGGCTAGAACACTAAGTAGTCTTCCCCTTCTACAAGTTGTCCCTCAGTACAAAAATGTCTTCGCAAACCGATTCTCAGAACATCTTGAAGGAGGCCTCGGAGAAGCCCGAAAGTTATTCGGATGTGGAATCTTCCAGTGAACAGTCCTCGGACGTCAATGACGCGCAGGTGGCTGCCGAAGTCCAAAAACGGCTCATAACCGAGGCCGAAGCCGAAGAATTTGAACAAGTGATTGAGGACGAGGAGATGGCCCTCGCGGTCCAAACTGCCGAGGAGGAAGAAGAGAAGGAAAGGATGAAAGTGACCCTCGCTGTCCTTCCCCCCCCCCCCCGCGGCGATGTCGGAGCGGGGAGTTCTAGGCCCCTGGATCCGGAGCCTCTCAATGTGGCTCCCGGGAAGAAGAAGAAGAAGGTGAGGGCGGCCTCGAAGAAGAAGCAAGCCGCCGTTGATGCGGGGCAACCCGTCGGGATTCCCGAAGGCCACTCTTACTTGAACACGGCTGCGCTCGAACTGAAGACGAGGGGCACCCATGCGGGGTATATGGCAACTCAATTTTTTGCCGGGCCCTCGGCACAGGTGGTGGAGCCGGGTCCAGATGATGTGCTTCTTCGCCCCCCCCGAAGGATGTTTTGCGGTGCATATCTTGTCGGTCGAGTTGGGCCTCCGGTTCCCACTTCACCCCTTCGTATTGGAGTATCTTCGCTTCGTTAAGCTTGCTCCTTGTCAGATTACTCCGAACAGCCATTCTTATCTATCGGGTTTCCTGTCGTTGTGTCGGGAGAGGAGAGTGGAGGCCTCGCTAGATCAGTTCCTCCTTTCTTTCAACCTCTGCCGGGGGGGGGGGGGGGGGCATGCAACCAGCGAGGGCTTCGCCAATCTTCAACAGATTCCGGAGTGGAGGCTGTTCTCTGAGGTTCCTTCCTCCCACAAAGGTTGGAAGGACAAATTCTGCTTCATTCGGATGAAGGAGAAACCTTTCCCCGCTCCCTTTCGCGACAACTTCAAGAGGCACCCTAAAGTGGGGAATGCTTTCCTTGCGAAGGAGGGGAAGAAGCTGGTAGCCAAGCCGGAGGGCTCGGACAAGCAGAAGACCATCAAGGATGCCACTCTTCCGGAGGAGCTGCTTCGCCTTGGTTTCCGGCGATTCCGACTGATGGGGGAGACTGACGACGAATACCCCCCGATAGACAGGGTGTATGAGAGTGCCGGAGGTGATTGCCGAAGGGTCCTGGTCTTGTACTTAGGATATTTTTACGCTCCTCGATGTGTGACTTACCCTTGCAATGTCTTCTTTCTTTTTCAGGTGTAGAGATGGATGCGAAGAACTTCGCAAAGCTCAAGAAACAGCTGGCCAAGGAGCCAGGGAAGAAAAAGGAGGGGGGGGCCCTCTCAACAGAAACCCGTTGACCAATTTTTCCCGAAGGAACATGTCCCCCAGGTGCCGAAAGGGGAGGGGCCGTCGAAAGGCGCCGAGGCCGCCAAGAGAAAAGCGCCCGCCAAAGGTGCCGAGGCCCCTGGTAAGAAGGCCAAGAAGGCCGCCGAAGCGAAGGGGGCGCCAGTGGTCATTTCTGAGGGCCATTCCTCCTCCGGCACGCCGTTGGTGATCGTTGCTGCTGCCCCCCTTCCGGAGCAGATGGAAGACGGGCCATGGCCCCGGGAAAACGTCCACTTCTCCGTCAAAAAAGGAACCGCCATTCTGCACGGCACTCTGGATCCGAAGGAGTTCTTGGACGGGGCCACTCCTTCGTTGGATAAATCGACCCTGAGCCGGTACGACGACGCTGCCCTGGACGCTAAGCTTCTCCAGGCCTCGGTGACTGTAAGTCTCAATATACTTTCCTTCCTTAGCCTTTTGTCCTCAGTTTTCTTTTGCAGCGGTTTGATCCTTTGTTTCTTTTCTTGTGTCTATAGGCCAGCATAGCCCTCGGAGAACACGTCCGGAGGGCGGAACAATTGCGCCTCCAGAAGGCGGAGTCCGACGAGGCCCTGAGGAAGCTCGTCGTGACTAATACCGAGGCCATCCGGAAGATGGCAAGTCTGGAGGAGATCCTCCGGCAGATGGAGCAGAAGCTTGAGGATGCCCGAAGGGAGGGTAAGGCCGAGGGCAAAGCGGAGGCCGAGGAGTTCGCCGCTGTTGCTGCTAAGGCTGCTGCTGAGAGGGCTGAGGAGGCAAAGAAGGAGGCAATGTCCCGAGCCGAGAAGGACGCGGTTGCTTCATTTCTAGCCGGGGGGTGGAAAGCGGAGGACCAGAAGGAATGGCTGGACCATGTGGTGGAGGCTTCGGTAGACGAGTGGGCGAAGGGCCCCGGGGCGCTATGGCTTGCTTTGAAAGGGAAAAGTTATTATGAAGGTGGCGAGTATTTTACTCAAGCCATGATCTACCGGAAGCTTGCCCGGCACTTTGGCGCGGATCCAAAGGACTTTAAGCCTGAAGCCTATGGCCTCCCCCCGCTTCAACCAGATGTTCGGATCCCCCTGCCCGAGGGTGAAGAGAGGGAGCTCCTTGAAGACTCTGAATTGGCGAAGGAGGCCGATGATGATGAGGATGAAGGGGCCGGGAATGGCGCTTCCTCGAAGGCCAAAGAAGACGTGGCTGAAGAAGCTCAATCTTAAAAATTGTCTAAGTATCATTCTTTGTAATAGTTGATAGGTCTTCGGCTTCGGCCATGCATTGTAATGAAACACGACTTTTGTACTCTAACACTTTTTCTCCGCTGGATGTATGATATGCCTTCGGGCTTCTGTGATATATTCCTTTGATTTTTAATGAATGTATGCCCTCGTTTCTTTTCGTTTGTGAATGTCTGCTTTCCCGGAGGCCCCTAGTTTGTGGACTAAGTGCAACTCCTTGCTAGCCCCCGGTTGTAGTGTAAGATCGCCGGGGGGTCGTTGTTTGTGGACTTAGAGCATGTTACAAGCACAACCTGATCAGAACCCTTCGGGTGTAGAGTAGGATCACCGGGGGGCGTGTGATTGTGGACTTAGAATATTTTGTAAGTAAAAACCTTGTCCGAGTCCTCGGTTGTAGAGCAGGGTAGCCGGAGGTTTAGAAAATTTTCTAAGTAAGATCCAACGTATGCCTTCGGTGACTAGCCTTTGGAATTGCCTCCGGTTCGTAGTAGTACGACCGAGGGGTCCACATTTGTGGACTTAGTCATTTTTTTCACTAAATTCCAATAGATGTTGTAGTGAACCTTCGAGTGTGAGAATTGCTTGAGCCCTCGGTGTCTACGGTTGCCGAGGGATTCAAGATTATGGACTTGGTGAAATTCTGAGATTTGCCAAGGTCATCGAATGAGCCTGGTGATATTCTGCCTTCGTTATGAACCCTCCGGTTTGTGTAGATATAGACTTAGCTTGTCTTAGAACTTTGTGTAGCCTTCGGTCATGGAACGTAGTCGTCTTTGATTCAGCCGCATCTTGGACTTAGCCAAATTTAGGTGAAGTTCTGCTAGTGAGCCCTCTTCTTGGGCCTTCGGTGGAAATCTTGTACTCCAAGGTTTCATGCAGTGAAGCCTTCGGCTTTGTAGCCAGATTTATTGTTGTTGAGAGATTTTCTTGTGCGTTTGTAGGAGCCTTCGGGAATATATCCGAAGTGTTGAGCCTCCGGGGAGAATAGTATCCGGGGAGTTCCTTCCCCCCTACACATCTTTTTTTTTTTTTTTAATGAAGTAGGAGAGGCATCTAGAAACTTGGTCTCTAGGAAAGGCTTGGCCTATATGGGAGGCAACGGAGTAAACCGTTGGCTCCCCCTTCGGGAATGACCTTCCGATATCCCGAAGGGTTTGAGGGTCGTTTCCTCGGCCCGAGACATCGTCTGTTGCCTGCTTCCCCTTGGGAGATAGCGCGGAAAGCGCCTCGGTTTTGAAAGTCGTCCCCTCAGCCCGAGACATGGTCTGTTGCCTGCTTCCCCTTGGGGGATAGCGCGGGGAGCGTTTCGTTTGTGGAAGTCGAATCCTGGGCCCGGGACATGGTCCGTTGCTGACATTCATGTTATTTCCATGTTTATATTTATGCTTTTGATTAGTTTTGAGTGGTTATTACTCTAGAAATTACACACTTTTGGTGTAATAGTTTAGTTTGTAAAATGTTTGTAAATTGTTTAGATTAGATTTGTTCTGAGCTCAAACAGGTCCAAGACCACTCCAGGGACCATTGGTGAACATCACAAGTGGAAGGAAGGTGCAAAAATTCCAAAACAAAATGAAGATCCTGATTTTTGGTATTGTACCCGGTCGAGTATACCCTATACTCGATCGAGTAAGTTGCTAAAAAGTCAAATCAAATCAACCCGGGAACAAGGCAACATGCAGGAAGATTTTTAACTCGATTGCGTATCCATACCCGATCGGGTAACCGACATACCCGATCGGGTATGACCCCAGATTTTCAGTTTCGAGGAAACTAACCCTTACCCGATCGGTTGAGCTAAAAACTCGATCGGGTACACGACCCTGCAGGCCTAAAAAGCCTATAAATACACCCCTTTTCCTCCACAAGAAGATCACCAATTCCTATATACTTCTAAGCTCAGTTTAGACAAGTTCTTCCTTTATATTTTTATCATGTTTAGTCTCCAAATGAGGAGCTAAACTCTTCCATCTTGGTTTTGCTACTTTGAAGCTTAATGAATTGTAAGTTGTGAGTTATTTTCTTTAATCTTCTTCCTTGAATATTAGTTAATTCCTATTCCTATTACATATTAATATTTTGAGCAATACTTAAAGGATCAACTAGTTTTGTTTCATATATTAATTAATACTAGAATCGGTCGATTAATACGCTTGTTATTAACTCGATCCTTTCACGGTAGTAAACTTGGGTTGTTAATGCATGCGTCTCATGGTTAATAAGCCAATGGGAATTAATTATATTGATTAAACCAACAAACCGCTTGTGTTGAGGTTATCAATCTCAATCGTTTTCATCTTGATTTTATTGCTACTATCGAGTAAATATACGGCGCGTGTTCTATATTAACTCGGTAGTAAGTTTTATTAATGAACGCGTCTCGTTATTAATAACTACCCTCGATGAATTGGATATACACCTCGATTGAGTATTCGAGAGGAAGATAGTTAAAGATATAACCGGGATCGACGAACATTTCATTAAGTGGATAAAAGCAAAGCCAAGTCTTCTTCTCATTAATTAAATCACATAACTCGTTCATCTTCGTGTTTAAATATAATTTAAAGTTCATCAACCAAATATAAACCCCCCCCTTATTGTTACTTATCTATTTCTGTAAGAAGAAAAGTATTCCTTTCCCTGTGGATACGAACCTTACTTCACTATATTACGTATTAGTGTTGTATTGATTATTATTTTGAGTGCACCTCACGACAAGTGCACGTCAAATTTGGCGCCGTTGCCGGGGAAAGGCAATTATTTTTCTTTTTATTCTATTTCAAGAAAAATCAGAAAAAAAAAATAATTAACCAAAAATATAAAGAGTTCTTACTTTTCTATTTCTGAGCTTTGTGAAGTTTATGGTCCGATATCGTTCTATAAACGAAATCACTTATCAAGCAAACCCCGAAATAGAACAAGCCTTCGAGAGGTTGAGAAATTTAATTCCGCACATACCCTCGGAGGAAACCTCAAACGCTAGCTCCTATTCTAGCGAATCTGAAGAGCCAATCACTATGGCTCAAGAAACAAGAACCTTGAGGGAGCTCACAGCTCCGAACTTGAATCAACAACCGTTATGTATTACCTTCCCTACACTCAACGAGGGTAATACGTTTGAGCTAAAATCTGGGCTCATTCATCTTTTGCCATCCTTTCATGGCTTAAGAGGAGAGGATCCGAATAAACACCTCTCGGAATTCCATGTTGTGTGCACAAGCATGTGCCCTAATGGAGTCACCGAGGAACAAATCAAATTGCGGGCTTTCCCATTCTCACTCAAGGACACCGCAAAGGATTGGTTGTTCTATCTTCCCTCGGGAAGTATAGACACATGGGCGGCAATGAAAAAGGCTTTCCTTGAAAGGTACTATCCCGCCTCTGTCTCCTCATCTCTAAAAAAGCAAATCAGCAATGTGGAGCAAAATGACGATGAATCGTTCTATGAATATTGGGAACGATTCAAGAAACTTTGTGCAAGCTGTCCGTATCATGGCTATTCGGAGCAAGACCTCATCCTATACTTTTATGATGGTCTTTGCAATGATGATAGACGAATGATCAACGCCGCGTGTGGAGGAGGAATCGTCAACAAAACCCCTTCTCAAGCTATGAATCTTATTTCGGAGTTGGCCGAGAATTGTAGATATCATAGCGGGCGGTCATCAACAAAAAGAGTTATGGCGGCAGAATCAACGTCATCACTAGAAAATCAAGTTGCCGGCTTGACTTCTTTGGTTAAGGATTTTCTTTTAAATTCCAAAACCCAAGAAGTTAAGGTCTGCGGCATTTGTACACAACAAGGCCACCCCACCGATGCATGCCCGACGTTGCAAGAAGACAACTCCGAGCAAGTCAACGCTTTGGGGTTCCCAAATCAAAGAAGGTACGACTCCTATGGCAATACTTATCATCCCGGGTTTAGAGATCATCCCAATTTGAGATATGGGAATCCGCAAGGAAACCCACCACAAAATAACCCTCCACAAAACCAATTTCCTCCAAAACAACCGTACCCTAAACCCCAAGGCCAAAGCTCAACTATGTCCACCGAAGACATGATCCGAGCACTCACTTCAAATGTTTCAACCATGCAACAAAACATGGTTCAATTCCAACATGAGACAAAATCAAGTATCCAAAACCTTGAAAACCAAATGAGCCAAATCTCAAGTGCGGTGAGTAGGCTTGAAGCCAAGGATTCAACGAAGCTTCCATCTCAAACGGAGCCGAATCCGAGGCAACAAGCCCATGCGGTAACATTAAGGAGTGGCAAAGAATTGGTGATTGCCAAGGAGAAAGCCAAAAGCCACATTGGCGAGGAAGAGGAAGAAGAGCTTGTGGAGAAAGCTCAACCGGAGGAAGGGGAAGCTCACATTTCAACTCCACCCCCGGTTATTCATGAAGTGGAAGCACCGTTTCCCGAAGCTCTAAGGGAAACGAAAAGGGTGGAGAAAGATAAGGACATCTATGAGACATTCTCCAAATGTGAGGTAAATATTCCTCTTCTCAACTTAATAAAAGGTGTTCCTAGATTCGCAAAATTTTTCAAGGAGTTATGCACAATAAAAAGGAAGCATAGACTCAATGGAAAACAGAAAGTTCAAGTTAGTGAACGTGTCTCCGCAGTTTTTCAAAAGAAACTTCCAAAAAAATACAATGACCCGGGCATGTTCACTATACCTTGTAAGTTGGGAGGTACTACGTTTTCAAAGGCCATGTTAGATTTGGGGGCATCAATTAATGTCATCCCTTATTCTTTGTATAAATCACTTGAACTTGGCCCTCTCAATGAGACCGGAGTAGTTATTCAACTTGCGGATAGATCAAATGCCTACCCTAAAGGTATTGTCGAAGACATACTAGTTATGGTAGACAATTTGATCTTTCCCGCCGACTTTTATGTTTTGGAAATGGAAAATGACAAGAATGCGGTTCCTATCCTTTTAGGAAGGCCATTTTTAAAGACCGCTAGAGCTAAAATTGATGTTTTTAGCGGATCTTTAACTCTGGAATTTGATGGAGATAAAGTTGAATTCAATATTTACGACTCCATGAAATACCCAAATGAAAATCATTCTCTATTTGCCATTGATGTTATAGATCCCATTGTGCAAAATGCTTTTGAAATGAATGGGGAGGATGACCTACTAAGTGTAATTGAGAATGGCCTCGGGGAAAATTCTTTAGAACTTGCTTTGACCCCCAATAGGCAAGCCATGATGGTGGAGTTGGATAACCATTTCCAACTTCCACTTATGCCACCGGGGTCAAGAGCATTCCCACTAACCATCCCCGAGGAAAAGCCTTTGCCTTCTATTTTGCAGGCCCCCGAAGTTGAGATGAAACCACTCCCAACACATTTGAAATATGTGTACTTGGGAGAGAAAGAAACATTACCGGTCATAATCTCAAACAAACTGACCGGGGAGCAAGAAAGGAAGCTCATTGCGGTGCTTAAAGAGCACAAACTTGCAATCGGGTGGACTATAGCCGACATCAAAGGCATTAGTCCATCTACATGTATGCACCGCATCTTGATGGAGGATGAAGCCAAACCGGTGCGCCAACCACAACGGAGATTGAACCCACCTATGATGGAGGTGGTCAAAAAGGAGGTCATCAAGCTTCTCCAAATGGGGATAATCTTCCCCATATCCGATAGCAAGTGGGTTAGTCCGACCCAAGTTGTTCCCAAGAAGACCGGAGTCACGGTGGTGGAGAACAAACATGGAGAACTTATGCCCACCCGAATTCAAAATGGATGGAGGGTATGTATAGATTACCGTCGCCTCAACACGGTAACTAGAAAGGATTTCTTCCCTTTACCCTTCATTGATCAAATGCTTGAGAGACTTGCGGGGCATAAATTCTATTGCTTCCTTGATGGCTATTCCGGGTACTTTCAAGTGCCCATAGCCCCTGAAGATCAAGAGAAGACAACCTTCACTTGTCCGTTTGGCACTTTTGCCTATCGACGTATGCCATTCGGACTTTGCAACGCACCCGCCACCTTCCAAAGATGCATGATGAGCATATTCTCCGAGTATGTTGAGCTATTTATGGAAGTTTTCATGGATGACTTTACAATCCATGGGGACTCATTTGATTCATGTTTATATCATCTCTCCCTTGTGCTCAAAAGTTGTTTAGAATCAAACCTTGTTTTGAATTCTGAAAAATGCCACTTCATGGTGGAAGAAGGAATTGTTCTAGGCCATGTAATCTCTTCAAAAGGGATAGAGGTTGACAAGGCCAAAGTTGAAGTCATCCAATCACTCCCTTATCCTACCACCGTTAGGGAGATACGGTCATTCCTTGGACATGCAGGTTTCTACCGGAGATTCATCAAAGATTTCTCAAAGATTGCATCTCCTTTATGCACTCTTTTGCAAAAGGAGGTGGAATTCATCTTCTCCGAAGAATGCAAGAAGGCCTTCAATACATTGAAGGAAAAGCTAGTAACCGCACCTATCATCCAAGCTCCCGATTGGTCTCTCCCATTTGAGATCATGTGTGATGCTAGCGACTATGCGGTCGGGGCCGTCTTGGGCCAAAAAGTGGGAAGAGCTTCTCATGTGATTTACTATGCATCCACCACACTCAATGATGCTCAACGCAACTACGCCACCACCGAAAAAGAAATGTTGGCCGTCGTCTACGCACTTGAAAAATTCAGATCATACTTACTTGGAACCAAAGTGATCATTTACACCGATCATGCGGCTCTTAGATTTTTAATGACAAAGAAGGAGGCCAAACCGAGGTTGATTCGGTGGATACTACTCTTGAGCGAGTTTGATGTTGAGATCAAGGATAAGAAGGGCATGGAGAACTTGGTGGCCGATCACTTGAGCCGTTTAGTCCTTGATGAAGGAAATGATCATGTCAAAGATGATATCCGAGGGGAATTTCCCGATGAGACTCTTTTCTCTCTTAAGGAAATTCGCCCTTGGTACGCTCACATTGTTAATTTCCTTGTTCTAAACAGGTTTCCACCAAGCTTCTCAAAAGCTCAAAGAGAGAAGCTCCAACACGATGCAAAACAGTACGTATGGGATGAACCATACTTATGGAAACATTGCAAAGATCAAGTCATTAGAAGATGCATTCCCGAGACGGAGATAGCATCCATTCTTGCCTTTTGCCACTCACATGCATGTGGTGGCCACTTTGGAGGAAAGCGAACGGCCATGAAGGTACTTGAATGTGGTTTTTGGTGGCCAAGCTTATTTCGAGATGCCCATGTCTTTTGTCAATCTTGTGACAATTGCCAACGCATGGGAAACATCTCTCGAAAACATGAGATGCCACAAGTTCCTATGCTCTATGTGGAGATATTTGATGTTTGGGGAATAGATTTCATGGGACCCTTTCCTAATTCCCACGGAAATCTATACATTCTCTTGGCGGTGGACTACGTTTCAAAATGGGTGGAAGCAAAAGCCACAAAGACCGATGATGCCAAAGTAGTTGCGGACTTTCTCAAAACCCGCATCTTCTCAAGGTTTGGAGTCCCACGCATTTTGATAAGTGATAGGGGCACACACTTCTACAACAAAACTGTGAGCGCCTTGTTAAAGAAATATGGCGTCACTCACAAGCTCTCCACCGCCTATCATCCACAAACAAACGGACAAGCCGAGGTCTCAAACAGGGAGTTGAAGTCTATACTCCAAAAGACGGTGAATCCTAACCGAAAAGATTGGAGTCTTCGCATGGATGATGCCTTGTGGGCATATAGAACCGCTTTCAAAACACCAATTGGAATGTCCCCCTATAGACTTGTGTTCGGGAAGGCTTGTCACCTCCCGGTCGAACTCGAACATAAGTCTTATTGGGCGGTAAAAACATTCAATCTTGACATGGAGCAAGCGGGGATGAAAAGAAAACTACAACTCCAAGAGCTAGAGGAACTTCGACTTGAATCATATGAGAATGCCGCTATCTACAAGGAAAAGACGAAGGTATGGCATGATAAAATGATAATAAGGAAGGATTTCCAAGTTGGAGATAAAGTCCTTCTATTCCGATCACGCCTTCGTCTTTTCCCCGGTAAACTGAGATCACGATGGGAAGGACCATTTGAGGTGGTCAAAGTCTACTCACATGGAGCGGTTGAGATCAAAAGCCTTGACACCGATAAAATCTTCAAGGTTAACGGACATCAACTCAAGCCATTCCTTGAGGGCTTCCAAAAAGAGAGCGTTGAATGCATGGATCTCTTCGATCCAATCTATGAAGGATGAACATGACTATGGCGTCGTGCCACGACGTTAACTAAGGCGCTTCTTGGGAGGCAACCCAAGCAAAGGTACGCATTTTTGTGTTTGTTTTCGAATGTCAACTTAAGGGAAAAATAACATTTTAAAGGCCTGGGCAAACCCCCGATCAGTCATCATCAGTTACCCGGTCGGATCCATGCCGAAAAGAGGATTAAAATGGGCCAAACAAAATTCAGGCTAATATACCCGATCGAGTAACAGTCATACGCGGTCGGGTATAGGGTAAAAAAGAAAAAAAAGGGGGATCGAGTACCCCATACTCGATCGGCCAAAAGTACAAAAATGCACGAATACCCGATCGGGTATACATCATACTCGATCGGGTAATCGACCCCTGGAGCCAATTTGAAAAATCCACAAAATACCCGATCGCGTAAATTTATATACTCGATCGAGTATATTTCCAAAAAATCCTACGGCACCTAAAATCCGATCGAGTATACCCCATACTCGATCGAATACACAAACCTGGAACCATTTTTTAAAAAAATAGGATATACCCGATCGGGTATATTAATATACTCGACCGAGTATATTTACGGAAAATCCTACGGCGAGGAAAACTCGATCGAGTACGGGGTATACTCGATCGAGCCCGATCCCGGAACAAGAACAAAAGAGGGCATACCCGATCGAGTAATCGGGGTACCCGATCGGGTACACGAAGTTTAAACGTGAAACAGAAGCCGAAATCAGCCACTTCATCTTCTCCAAACCCCAAATTTCGAACCTTCTCTCCCAAATCCACCATTTTCACACCTTCAAACTCCCATATCTCCCTCAATACTCAACCAAATCTCTTCATACCACCACCAAAACACTCCCCTCACCCCCATCTACAACCTCATACCAATTAATCTCTCTTTCTCTCTCCATTTCCAAAAGTCCGAAAACCTACCCCCAAAAACCCCAAATCCGAACCCAAACTCCCAAGTTACTCAAAAATGGCACCAAAGAGGAACCAACCGGAAAGCTCTAGCTCAAGAGGACCTATCCGAGGCTATGAGGATGTGCAATTTGGCCCGGGGGATCATCGGAAGCGATTTGTGGCCATTCTAAAAAGGCAAGTCATCCCTTCTCGCTTTTTATGCCATGAAGCTCTTGATTCACTAGGTTTGTTGGATGGCATGAGAGAATTGTTTGATGAATTGCATATGGGTTTGCTTTTTAATGTGCAATATAATTGTAATGAAAGGGTCATCTATGAATTTTTAAGTTCGGCCAAATTTGTGTTAGATGATGACCATTTCTATGATGATACACTCTCGTTTCGGTTGATGAACACCGAATACACTATAACGAGACGTGATTTTGCCGAACATTTCGGGCTCCGATTCCCACATGAGAGGGAAATCCCGGACAATACCATGGATGCTTACAATCTTTGGGGCAAAATGACCGGAGAACGGAATTTTAGCACGTCTCAACTATACATTAGTCACGTGCAACATCCCCTTCTCCGGATTTTCCTCAAATTTTTATGCAACTCTTTGCTCGGCCGCCCCAACAACCATCACACTCGGATAGGGGATGTAGCCATTCTTACTCTTGCTCTTTTCCGCAACCCCGTTGAGTTCAATATTTGCAACTTGATTTGGGATCATCTACAAAAGGCTATCACGAAAGGGGGGAACATTGTTGTAGGGGGGGTCATCATGCATTTGGCTTCCAAGTTTGGCTATGTGGATAATGCCCCAATCTCTAGAGATTCATTGATGCATCTTGGATGGTTGTCCAATGCACAATTGATCTCTTTGGGCAACAAAGACCACAACGGAACCCAACGATATAGGTGGCACATGAAGTACCCCGAACCGGTCAAATACTTCCCCCTCCCATGCGATGATTTACCTAGACTTAGGTACAAGATGGAACCCGCTCACATTCCACATTACCTCCTCCCCAACAACATTCCACCTCATCTCCAAGCTCAAGCCGACCAACCCGAACAACCCAATCTCCAACCGGAGCAACCCGAGCACCAAGAGGGATATGAACATTTCCAACATGATATTCCCGACCTCCCACAAAACCCGCCACCACAAGACTTCTTCCAACAACTCTTGGCGGGTCAACAATCCCTCTTAACCGGTTTCCAAACAATGAGCCTTGACTACACCAAGATGGGAGAGCAATTCACCCAACTTCAAGGGGAGATAAGCCACTACCGGAACGAGCAACAAGAAAGAGACCGCCAATTTGATGCTTTCCGGACCGAACAACAATCGGCATTCCGAAGGATAGAGGAACAACGGGCGGCCGACATGCAACGATACGAGGAAAACTACCGGAGGATGTATGGGCCGACGTATTCTTACATGTCCCAACTTGGCGGGTTTGCATCCATGGCTTCACCTCCACCGGCACCTTCATGGTATAACCCCTCCGATTGGGGAAATTTCGGTGGCTCTAGTTCCGGCGGGTGGCGGTTATGATGGAGGGGACACCACTATGGGAGAGGGAGGCGGTGATGATATGCATGGGAGCGGCTTTGGAGGAGGCTACTATGGTGGCGAGGGCGGGCACTAGGGATAGTGCCATGCTTCAAGTGTGGGGGAGGAAGATCATCTTTTGGTATGTACACTCCTTTATTTCTACCTTGTACTAAGCATTATTTTCTTGTATTTATTTTATAAAAAAAAAAAAAAAAAAAAAAAAAAAAAAATGTAATAAAAGAAATGAAATGCTAGTTAGGTTGAAAACCCAAAAGGGCAATCTAAGCAACAAGGGCTTACAAAAAATTCATGAAAAAGAAAAAAATGAGTGAGTGGAAGAGAAGGAAAAGAAAAGAGATGCTAGGATGAAAACCTGAAAAGGCTCCTAGGCAAAATGAGAGATATGAGAGGAAAATTTGTTCTATTTTGCAGGACACCATCTCTTGAAGAAGAAGAAGAAGAAGAAGGAGAGGAGACAAGAAAAAGAAGAAATAGGAAGCATGGAAGACCGTTAAACCCAAGGAAATGTTGTTTTGTAACTTCATTCACTATACTTGGTGATTTTAGTTTCTTATTTCTTCCTCTCTATGAACTCATGACCTTGTGATAAACATTGTATAAACATTTGGTTTTACTCGAGGTCGAGTAAAGGAACTAAGTGTGGGGGAGTTGACATTCATGTTATTTCCATGTTTATATTTATGCTTTTGATTAGTTTTGAGTGGTTATTACTCTAGAAATTACACACTTTTGGTGTAATAGTTTAGTTTGTAAAATGTTTGTAAATTGTTTAGATTAGATTTGTTCTGAGCTCAAACAGGTCCAAGACCACTCCAGGGACCATTGGTGAACATCACAAGTGGAAGGAAGGTGCAAAAATTCCAAAACAAAATGAAGATCCTGATTTTTGGTATTGTACCCGGTCGAGTATACCCTATACTCGATCGAGTAAGTTGCTAAAAAGTCAAATCAAATCAACCCGGGAACAAGGCAACATGCATGAAGATTTTTAACTCGATCGCGTATCCATACCCGATCGGGTAACCGACATACCCGATCGGGTATGACCCCAGATTTTCAGTTTCGAGGAAACTAACCCTTACCCGATCGGTTGAGCTAAAAACTCGATCGGGTACACGACCCTGCAGGCCTAAAAAGCCTATAAATACACCCTTTTTCCTCCACAAGAAGATCACCAATTCCTATATACTTCTAAGCTCAGTTTAGACAAGTTCTTCCTTTATATTTTTATCATGTTTAGTCTCCAAATGAGGAGCTAAACTCTTCCATCTTGGTTTTGCTACTTTGAAGCTTAATGAATTGTAAGTTGTGAGTTATTTTCTTTAATCTTCTTCCTTGAATATTAGTTAATTCCTATTCCTATTACATATTAATATTTTGAGCAATACTTAAAGGATCAACTAGTTTTGTTTCATATATTAATTAATACTAGAATCGGTCGATTAATACGCTTGTTATTAACTCGATCCTTTCACGGTAGTAAACTTGGGTTGTTAATGCATGCGTCTCATGGTTAATAAGCCAATGGGAATTAATTATATTGATTAAACCAACAAACCGCTTGTGTTGAGGTTATCAATCTCAATCGTTTTCATCTTGATTTTATTGCTACTATCGAGTAAATATACGGCGCGTGTTCTATATTAACTCGGTAGTAAGTTTTATTAATGAACGCGTCTCGTTATTAATAACTACCCTCGATGAATTGGATATACTCCTCGATTGAGTATTCGAGAGGAAGATAGTTAAAGATATAACCGGGATCGACGAACATTTCATTAAGTGGATAAAAGCAAAGCCAAGTCTTCTTCTCATTAATTAAATCACATAACTCGTTCATCTTCGTGTTTAAATATAATTTAAAGTTCATCAACCAAATATAAACCCCCCCCTTATTGTTACTTATCTATTTCTGTAAGAAGAAAAGTATTCCTTTCCCTGTGGATACGAACCTTACTTCACTATATTACGTATTAGTGTTGTATTGATTATTATTTTGAGTGCACCTCACGACAAGTGCACGTCAGTTGCCTGCCTCCCCTTGGGGGATGGCGCGGAAAGCGTTCCTGGGAAGGGTTTTATTTGTGTGTGGAACACAAATAGCCGGGGGCACTTGGTACCAGCCGGAGCCGAGGGGTGTTGCACCCCCCGGTTTTTTTTTTTTTTTTTTTTTTTAGGAGTGTAGAGTATGTATAAGTATGCATAATGTATGCATGATTGCGTCCTCGTGGGGTACGGCTTAGTGAGAAAACACTTGGTGTTTTCAAAGAGTGACTGGGGTGACCCATACACTTGGTACTTGGTACCTAAATCGTTGTTCCCTCTTATGAGAGGAAGAGGCCTTGGGCCTATTTTGGTGAAGCGATGAGGGCCTGGCCACTCATTTGTAGGAGAGAAGGGGGGGCCTTGGGCCGCTTGTACAATATGTAGGTGATGAAGGCTTGGCCTTTTGATTATTCTTCAAAAACAGGTGGGGCCTTGGACCCTCGATCACTTACACTTGTTGAGGATGAGGGCTTGGCCGCTCATTGATAAAACTTAACTAGGTGGTGCACATTCCAATGTCTAGGAATCTCTGTCCCATTAGGACGTTTTAACTTGTATGTCCCCGGTTTGATGATAGCTGAGACAATGTAGGGGCCTTCAAACTTAGGCGCCATCTTGCCACCTTCGGTGGGTAGGCTGGCCTCTCTTCGTCGGAGGACGTAGTCACCCACCTGAAATTCCCGGGAGCGGACCTTGGCGTCGACGTAGCCTTTGACTTATCTTCTATAGTTCTCGGCCCTGAGGAAGGCTTGCTCCCGGCGTTCTGAGATGAGGTGGAGGTCGAGGGCCATGTTGGCGTCATTGGCTTCGGGTTCATATTGCTCTATCCTCTGGGTAGGTAGAGTTACCTCCGTTGGAGCCTTAGTTTCGAAGCCATAGCATAGTGAGAAGGGTGTTTCGCCTGTCGCACGCCGAGGGGTGGTGCGGTAGGCCCACAAGATGTTGTGGAGTTCTTCTACCCAGCCTCCCCCCTCGGCTTCCAGCTTCTTCTTCAGCCCTTCAAGTAGGGTTCGGTTGGCGTTCTCTACTTGCCCGTTGCCCTGGGGGTAGGCAACGGATGAGAAGGTGTGTTTGATGCCCCATGCCTCCAGGAGGGCACAGAAGGGGGCTGCCTCGAACTGAGTCCCGTTGTCGGAGATGATTTGTTGGGGGACGCCAAACCTTGTGAGAATATTTTTGAGAACAAAGTGGCGGCACCGGGCTTCAGTGATGCTGGCGAGGGGTTCGGCCTCTACCCATTTGGTGAAGTAGTCAATGGCCACAATGATGTATCTGTTGTTGGAGGTACCCCTCGGCAGAGGGCCCACTAGGTCAATACCCCATCTGGAGAAGGGTATAGCGGTGCTGATGGGGGCGTAGTTGACCGCTGGTCTGCCGGGGGCCCTCTGAAAGTGTTGGCAAGCGGCGCACCTCCGGGCTAGATCCGCACAATCTCTAGCCATCGTGGGCCAAAAGTAACCTTGAACAATGAGCCTTCGGGACATGGAGAAGGGCCCCTGGTGAGCTGAGCAAGTGCCACTGTGCACCTCCTCCATGACGACTTCGGCCTCGTCTTGATGAAGGCACCGGAGAAGTGTGCCGTTGTAAGACCTTTTGTAGAGCTTACCATTCTCGAGGGTGTAGCTGGGTGCCCTCAGCTTTGCTAACTTGGCACGGGCTTCGTCTTGGGGCAGTTGCCCTGTGGTGATGAAGGTGACGATATCGGAGATCCAATCCTCCGGCCTTAGGTTAATGCTCATGACGGGGCTTGCGTGGATGCTTGAGAGGGTGAGTTCCTCAATTCTTGCAATTTTGGAGAGGTGCTCGGGGGATTCATCCGAGAGCTTGGATAGAATGTCGGCCTCGGAGTTTTGAGCCCTCGGTATTTGGGTGAGAGAATGCGCCTCAAATACCTCGAGCAACTCCTTAGCCGCTTCTTTGTATTGTTTCATCCTCCCTTCCTTGGCTTCGTACTCCCCGGAAATTTGACCCACGACAAGTTTGGAGTCACACCTGACGTGGATCATCTTAGCCTTCAGATTTGCCGCCAGCCGAAGGCCGCAGAGGAGGGCTTCGTATTCGGCCTCGTTGTTGGAGACTTTGAAGGAGAAGCGAATGGCATAGTAGGCGCGGAAGCCTTCGGGTGTGATCAGAACTACTCCCCCTCCGCATGCTTTGGTGGCTGAGGAGCCATCAGTATAGAGGGTCCACCATTCGTCAAGGGGTGCCGAAGGCTCCTCATCCATCGCTGATCTCGCGGTGCATTCCGTTACGAAGTCCGCCAGGGCTTGGCCCTTAATGGCAGGCCTCGGACGGATATCTATGTTGTACTGACTGAGGAAGATGGCCCATTTCACCATTCGGGAGGAACTTGTGGGGCTTCTCATGAGGGCGCCGAGGGGTTGATGAGTGAGCACCTGGACTGGATGAGCTTGAAAGTAGTGGCCAAGCTTCTTGACGGTCCAAACGATGGCTAGCACCGTCTTCTCGACGGGAGAATACCTGAGTTCGGCCTCCCGGAGGGTTTTGCTGACGTAGAAGATGGCATGTTGGATGCCGTCTTCCTCTCGGATTAGTACCGAGCTGATAGCAGCAGGGCTAACACCAAGGTACAAGTATAAAGTCTCCCCCACCTTTGGTTTGGAGAGCACTGGGGGAGAGGAGAGGTACTTCTTGAGTTCGTCAAAGGCCCCTTGACATTCAGATGTCCATTGAAAACCCGCTGTCTTTCTCATGATTTGGAAGAAGGGGAGGGCCCTCTCGGCTGATTTGGAGAGAAACCGGTTGAGGGCTGCCAGGCGACCCGTCAACCGTTGAACTTCTTTGACGTTGCGCGGAGGCTCCATGTTGATGATGGCCTGAATCTTTTCGGGGTTGGCCTCAATACCCCTTCGGCTGACCATGTAGACTAAGAACTTCCCTCCTTGTACGCCGAAGGTGCACTTTTTTGGGTTTAGCCGGAGGTTGAATTTTTGCATGATGGCAAAAATCTCCCGGAGGTCGTCGGCGTGAGTGCTCGCCTTCTTGCTTTTGACGATCATATCGTCAACATAGGCCTCCATGGTGCACCCCAAGACAGCTTGAAAAACCCTGGCCACCATTCGGGTGTAGGTGGCGCCTGAATTTTTTAGGCCGAAGGCCATCACAAGATAGCAGAAGATGCCTTCGGGTGTCATGAAGGCAGTCTTTTCAGCGTCTCCCTCATGCATGTAGATTTGATGACATGATCTCGCATCCGGCGGTCTCATCCACCAATTGGTCAATGTTTGGCAAGGGGAAAGGGTCCATAGGACACGCCTTATTCAAGTCCGTGTAATCCACGCACATGCGGAAGGTAGGAGGCTACTGTGCGAGGACTACGTTCGCTAACCAAGAAGGGTATTTCACCTCCTTAATGTGTTTGATGGAGAGGAGCATAGATACCTCCTTCTTCACGAACTCCCTTCTCTCGGCCGAGAGGGGTCTTCTTCGCTGTTGCAGTGGTTTGGCCGAAGGGTCCACCGCTAGGCGGTGGGTGATAACCCTTCGGTCAATTTCTGGCATATCCTCCGGCCCCCATGCAAAAACAATGGAGTAGGCGCGGAGGGCCTTGGTGATGCCAGCCTTCAAGTCTTCGGGGAGCTTGGCTCCAATCTTCAGGACTCTCTCCGGCTTGGCCGGATCGAGTATCAAGTCTTCGGTCTCCTCGGCAGGCTCAGCCCTCGGCCTGCCTTCTTCTTCCTCCAAGGCCTTGGTGGTGATGGTGTCGACATGAAACTCAGTTTTACTAACCTTCTTGGTAAGCTGAAGGTAGCAGGCCCTGGAGAGTTTCTGGTTCCCCCTCGAATAGCCGATGCCGGTGGGTGTAGGGAATTTGAGGCAAAGGTGTTTCATGGAGACGACGGCTTCTAAGTCCTCGAGGGCGGGCCGGCCGAGGATGATGTTGTGTGCGCAGTCGAGGTTGACGACGACGAATTCCACTCCGAGCTTGGCTCTATGGGACCCGTCGCCGAATTCAACTACGAGGGTGATGACGCCTTCGGCGTCTACGCTATCCCCCGTGAATCCGGAGAGGGGGGTGTTGATGTACCGAAGGGTCCCCCTATCGAGTCCCAACTCTTGAAAAGTGTTGAGATACATGACGTTGACAGAACTCCCCGTGTCGACGTAAGTCCGGTGGATGATGGCGTCATTGATCTCAGTGCGGATGACGAGCGCATCCCTATGCGGCAGAGAACCCGAGGGGAGGTCCGCATCTGTGAAGAAGATTGGATCCGCCCTCGGCCTTTTAGTTGGGGGCATGTGATTGACTTCCCCAATGTAAAGGGACTGTGCCCACTTCTTCCTTTGGCTTGTTGAATCGCCTCCGGTGTTGCCGCCGTTGATCATATGAATATGGCGCTTGTATTGTTGATGGGACCCCTCTCCCTCGTCGTCGAGGCCCCCAATTTCTCGCTTCTTCCCCTGTGGGTTTCCCAAGGGGATGGTGTTGGGGTTCACCCATTTGTTGGCCTTCGGCGGAGGCCCCTGATGGTGAAGGGGGCCCTGGGGAGGAGGGCCCCTGATAAACTAAGACAAGTGGCATGCCTGTATCAGCCTCTCAATTGCGTTTTTCAGTTGATGGCAATCGTCGGTTTTGTGTCCATGGTGGCGGTGGAAGCGGCAGTACGGCTCCTCAGGGCCGATGGCATAAATCTCGAGGGGTGTACGGGAATCTCGCTCCACCAGCCCTCGCTCTTCCGCGTGATCCAAGATGACGCTGACGGGGTGCGTCAGGGGAGTGCGTGGGTGCTCAAGGAGGACGGGTTGCGCCCATGCCTTCGGATTGTTCTTGTAACCGCCCCCGGGTCTGGCTTCGCCACCCCCGGGAGCGATCGCTGTACTGTGCCTCTCGGTTGACCTGAGGGGGAGGCCCTCCAGGCCGATTCCTGCCTTCATTCTTCTGAGAAGGATCCGTGTTGCGGCGGTCCTTCTCGATTTCCTCCGCTTCGGCATATCGGTCCCCCCGCTGAAGAGCCTTTGTATAATCGCGGGGGGGGATCAGTGATAAGGCTCCGAGAGAAATTACCGTTGCGGAGGACGGTGTGGAAGAGGGCCATTAGTGTCCTGTCATCAGCGCCTTCGACCTCGAGGGAGGCCTGCCTCCAGCGTTCCAGGAAACTCCGAAGGGTTTCCTCCTTCTGTTGTCTGACGTTCAGAAGGTGGGAGAAGTGTTTCTTTGAGCGGTGCCTCCCGGCAAATAGTGTAAGGAAGCGGTGGGCAAGTTTTGCCAAGAATCAATGCTGCCTTCGGGCGACCGGTTGAACCACTCATACGCGGGTCCCTCCAAGGTGGAAAGGAACCAACGGCATAAGTATTCATCCGAGGCCCCCATCATCATCATGCTATTTTGATAACGGCTATAGTGTTCTTGGGGGTCTGTCTTCCCCTCATACGGCTTGATGGGTTGCCCCCGATATTTGTGGGGGATTTTGGCCGCCAGCACCCTCGGGGTGAAAGGCGTCCTAGTGCGGAGCTGAATGAGGGGCTCGCCTGAGCCTTCGGCAATCTTACGCTTCATTTCCTCCACTTGCGCCCGGAGGTCAGCGTACTCTGGATCTGGCCTCGCTGTGGAAGCCGTCGGGGGCGCCTGACGATTCTCCTCGATTTGACGGAGGAGGGCTTCAATGATCTCGTCCTTGGGATCCTTCGGGGCAACCCCTTGGGAGTTGGCTCGGAAGGATTGCGCCTGATTGATTTGGTGCCTGGCGTCATCGGCATGGAGGAGGGCTTTGCCCTTGCTTTGGGGGGGAGGCACGCCCTCGGCTCCCGAAGCGGAGGCACCACTCTCCTGGGGCCTACTGAATTCTTGCTTGCCGAGGCGGTCTTGGACCCCTCGGCGTCCGGGAACTCCCCCCAACCTCTCAAGTACAGAAGTCCGGGGCTTTTCCTTCATCGTGGGGCGCTTATCCCTGGATTGGGCCTCCTGGGAGGCGGTATCCTGCGCTATGACCCCCTCGGCGTTTCCAATCCCCGGGGGAGGATTGTTGAACAGAGGGGGGAGTGGTGGCAATTGAATAACATTTCCTCCAGCGTAGGGCTGAAGGGGTGCCTGAGAGGCGAGGGCCCCGGAATTGAGAGCCATGTTTTGAACAAAGGCCGCAAAGGCAGCCTGAAGATCGATGGCCGAGGCCGGAGGGGGAACTTGGTTCTCACTCCGATCCCTCCTTCGATTATCAAGGCCAATGCGGGCATCAGGGGCATTCTTCTGTAGCTGCTGACGGAGGTCAGCGGTAGCCTGCTCCAATTCGAGGATGATACCACCCTCGGGCACTAGGAGCCTGTTGGAGGCCTCAGCCCCGTTGGTTTCGCCGGGGGCTACGTGGTTCTCCTCCAGGGTTTTGGATTGGGCACGAGTAGTTCTTCCCATTTTTGGTAAGTGTTTTGTGTTTGGCAGAGGGGGAGGGTTTCTTACTTGATTGTTCTGAGCTCTCAACGAGAGCACCAAATGATGGATAGTCTACCCGGGGGGTATCTTATCCGAGGGGTTATTGCGGGAATAAATAGAGAGAAGTCAGAGCAAAATAGGAGGAGAGAGAGTCGAATTATTAAATGAACTCAGCGTGTGGAGTTGCGATGTAGATGATGATTTACAAGGAGAAATGGGCTGCTATTTATAGCAGCAATAAATGCGATGGGAGGAAACGTGTCAGTAATCCAACGGCCGGAGGGTCACATCAGCCGGTTGGCACCGGCAGTGGTACGTTTACCGCATTGAATGCGGTTGGCGGATGTGACGTGATATTAAATGCGGTGGTTGGCTGTCTCCAAAAGGAATCTTCGATGATTGAGCTAGTTCAGCCGAAGGCTCCTTGTGTAGCCGAAGGCATTGAATGACCGAAGGCTTGGTTCAGCCGAAGGTCTCCCGGTGCCGAGGGCTTGATAGTACCGAAGGCTCATGTTTTTCGCCGTTTTCTCCCAGTAGCTTCTTATGCCAGAGAAGGCTATTCTGTGAGATTTGGAGCCTTCGGCCAAGGAGGCCGAAGGCACCCCAGTGTGTATTCTGGGCCACCCTGAGGCTTGGGCCGTGGTATTTGGGCCTGAGTTGTTCCCTGGGCTCCATGGACTTGTGTAGGAGAAGTAGGAGTCTATGGGCCGGGGGTTCCTGGGCCATATACTCCATCAATCTCTTTAAGCAAAATCAAACTACGTTCAAACTGCCAAGGGCCCCCATCCAAAACTCTTTTCATATCAAAACGATGATTAAAGGAAAATAGATACCTCTTTTCTCCAATTTCCTTAACCGTCATACCGTTCCCAGGCCTCCAAAGGGCAGTCATCTTTTCCTTGAGCTCCACAAAACGAACCTGACGATCGGTCAGCACCTGCCCAAGCACCGGAAAACCCACCGCCATCTCCTCCGTTGGAACATCCTCGGTCCCCCATCATCCAGATTGATTTCTTCCTCCTCTTCGTCGATCGCCATGTGTTTGTATCTATCAACCATACTTTCCATGAAGCCAACTGGTGTGCTTCAACTCGATACGCCCTGATTCGTGAATATAGCCGAACCCCACCGTCTCCTTTTCCAATCAAGGACCACCACCGACGAAACCTGCCAATCACCTCTACCGCCCCAACCGTCTAACTACCCAAACCCCTTAACCGCCCCTCACCTCCAATCCTAACCAAACACCGACGCGCACTTCGACTCGAAGGCGGGCAAAGCTAAACGTAGGGTTATCGGCCGATAACCCTAGACTTGTTGTTCAGATCTCTTTTTTGAGATACGGAGTATCTCAAATAACCCTAGACTTGTTGTCCTTAAAGCCTTCAAGATTATTCGTAATAATTATGTGGATTAAGTATGCTGACTACTCATATCGAATATTAAAACAATCAATTTTATTTCGACATATGCTTGATTACCATATTTAATTAAGTGTGCAGTGTCATTAAAGTCTGATAGCTGAAACTGCATTTCGTCTCAAATGGCTGATAATTGTTTTTTAAACAATATGGATATAAAAACTATCCATAAACACAACATGTTTTTGCTCACAGTGACCCGGCTCGGCCGGTTTTGCTTCTTTGTTAGTTATTTGGTAAATTAGAATCTTTTATTCAGAACATATACAATAAAGAACTACAGATATCTATACAAACCATTTTAAGAGCTAATATTTCCATCATATCTTTTTATATTCAGAAGCATGTGAAGTAAAGTGGAATATGGTCCTTTCTGCAAGATTGTTAAGTACAATTTCACATGTGATTGCCAAATGAAAACTCAAATCTCGACATCTCCTCCAAAAAAATATAACTCCGCGATCATTCTTTTTCAGTAACCCACGGATGAGTACATTGTATATCACACTTTCAGCCACATAACCATTGAAACTCAGAATCACGAAAGTTGTACAAATCAACAATATATTGACTCATCAGAGATAAAAACACCCTATATTTATTCAGATAAATTGTGCTTCAACAAGAATGAAGGTGGTAAAGTTCCAGTTTTCTACTGTGTATATATAAATAAACACCCTTCTTACTTTCTTACTCCCTCCGTCCCAAAATGGTTGGCCAATGTTGACTTGCACGTGGATTAATAAAGTAAAAACTGTGTGGTTGAAATTTGTGCAGAGGAGAGAGAATTAACTTTAGCCACATATTTCTTACTTTAAATGGAAATGGCCAACCTTTTTGGGACGGCCAAAAAAGGAAATTTGGCCAACCATTTTGGGACGGAGGGAGTATATGATACGGAGTACTTCCTTCCACCCAAATTAATTTGCAAAGTCAACATTTTTGGTCAACCAATGTTAAAGTTAATTTAGTTTTTGATAAATACTAGTAAAATTTACATATTCATAAACTACATTATAATCTCTTCAAAGTGGCAAACTCCAAATTAGAATATACATAAAAATTGACATCCTAATTAAGTGAATAAAATGAAGCTGCTTAACCAAGAAAAGTCAATTTTACAAATCAATTTGTGACGGAGATAGTAATATATTAAATTTTGTTTCTTAATGTGAAACATATATATGCAATAATTTGGAGTCTTAATTTTGTTCACCCCATTCAAGGAGGGTGAACATCACCCACCGTTAATTGTTTGTCATTTGACATATCAATCTTTTTTTTTTTCAAAATTGTTATAACTTTTAGAGAGAATTCCCTAAATGGAAATAAAAAAGTTTTGAAATTTCCAGTTTGACTATCATGTGTTTTAGGAGTAAATCTACCAAGTTTGACATTACTAGGATTTAACATGACATTTTTTTTCAAACTTGACAGAATTACTCATATTTAGGGAATAAAAAATATAAAGTCCTATTTTCAAATTTCAAAACGTTTTTACTCGTATTTAAAGCAATTTCTATAACTTTTTTACTCATTGTCCATTTTTTACAAAAAGAATATATCAGATTTAGTAATTCCTTATGATCTTTCCAAAGGTGTCAATATTGCAATCTATTCAATTTGAAAAATACCTTTTTATGTATTTAATTTTTGACCGTTTTTTCTAAAATTTTGTCATATGCAATACTATTACCATATGAAAGACCATACAAAAATAAAATAAAAAGATACGAGCATATTTTTTTTATTAAAATTAGAAAATAAATGAAAAAGGTATAACAATTGCAAAATAAAAATAATTAATATGCCACAACCCACATAACAGCCCAATATGGTAGGGTGAACATCACCCTCTTCTCAGGGGTGAACCACAGGTGGCAATCGACGATGGGAGGCGAGCGCCGGGTGGAGGGAGACGTTCTAAGAGTGACGGGTGGCGAGTGTCAGGCGGAAAGAGACGGTTGACAGAGGACCAGGGGTGGACCCAGGAAATTTATTTTGTGGGGTTACAAATATTTTTGGGGGGTGAAAAAAATATTTTTTGAGGGGAGAATTATTTTTTGTATATGTATATACCCTAAAAAGTTTTTGTTGGGGAAGGTAGTCCCTGGGTCTCTACTACGCCGTCCCTGCAGAGGACGCTTAGGCGCTTAACTTTATGAAACGCCGCGCGCATGTTGAAAAAAATAAAATTGTGGAGTCATAAGCTATCAGAGGCACTTGTACAAAAAACGCCTCAAATGCATTTGTTTGTAGGGAAATTCTTGTGGTACACCTTCTTATACACATCACTACATCTCAATGTCTCATTGTCTGTGAGAGTTTTTTTTGTCTGTGAATGCCAATTCACAGACAAAACCAGCCTGTTTTATCTGTGAAAAATTCTACAGACAAAGCAAGCTAGGTTTTGTCTGTGAACTGGCATTCACAGACAAAAGGAAACTCTCACCAATAATGAAGTGTACTAATGTGTATAAAAACGTGTACTAAGTGTAATAATTTTTCTTGTTCGTAACAATAATAGAATATGGGTTTCCCCATTTCTTAAAAATGAGTTTACTACTGTACTTCCCAATGTTTCACAAAGGTCACCCGAGCTCTTCGAAATTATGTGAGCGTGTAATAAAAATTGTTAAAAATCGCTGTCGGACTTTTGGTCGTGTAGGGCTGGAGGCATGGATTTACGTACAGTACCAATTGACTATTTTTCATTTCATAATAATTGCTTTATACAAAAATATAAATCTACTTTAGCCATAGTACGCAAAGCGGAGCCCTTTAATTTGAAGCCTCACAAAAGGTGTATTATTACCACGCACCAGTTTCGAACAACTTTATACAAAGTGGAGTTTTATTATTATTAATTACACTCCATCTATAATCTACTACTTCGTACGTAGTATTATGTAGTAGTGTCGGTCACGCTGAGTCGCTAAATTGATTAGATAAGTTATTTAAGCTTATTTCTTTCTTAGACATGTGATTCTCTTTTTTTAAAAGTAATATAGAACTGAAATTTTTGTTATCACTTGAGTTATTGATTCGAAATTTAGTGAATACTTTTATATTAAATCTAGTTTTAAAAGTGAATACATCACAAATTATACTAAATCTTATACTAAATTTCGAAATTAGTACATGCCAGAAAAGTATATTTCAGGCAGATAATTATATATGGACTCTTTAAATCTTTTCTCTCTCACTTGTACGTACATGCCAGAAAATCAGAGATTTTATACTCCTTCCGTATTTTAAAGTTCCATACACTTTTCTTTTGGGGATGTATTTAAAAGTTCTATACACTTTCCTTTTTTGATAAGTTTTTCCTTTAAAAATACTCAATTACTCTTACTTTTTCTACTTTTTATCTTCATTTTCCTACTTTTTCACCTTCTCTACTACTTTTTCAATACTATTCATTACTCCTACTATTCACCCTTAAATGTTGTGTCATATCCTAATGTATGGAACAAAAAAATACGGAGGGTGTACTAAATTTCGAAATTTAGTGAATACTTTTATATTAAATCTTATTTATAACAAGATTTAATATGTTATAATTTAGAAATTATAATATTGTACTATTTTATGAGCGAAAACAAAGGAAATAAGTGTGGACTAGATGAATATTGTACTACCTTTCGAAGCAAGATGGATGATGAATCTCTTACCGATTGTTTGTTGGTCTACACTGAGAAGCAAATTGCAAAAGATAGAAATTAGTGTGGACTCAGGACTCTCTTATAAATGATTTTCGTGACATGCAAGAGCGACGTTCTAAATTTTAAATCTCAAGACGTTTAGTTATGTGTTTTTTAAATGTTGTAAATGAATACTACTACATTATTTAATTACTATGTACTTCATACGGAGTAATAATGAATATAGTCAATATGTTTTTGGATGAATGAACAGAGCCAAATAGCCAACATGTACCACCTTTTTATTAATGTGTACATATATTCCTAATTATAAATAGATTGTGAGTTAATTCTCCAAATAGGAGTAAAATCAAAACATGGATGCAATGGAAAATATGTACTGTACTCCCCCATATTTAAACTACACTAGCTCTTGACACAATATTGAAAGGAGAAATAGTACGAGTAATGAATAGTTTAGAAAAAGCATGAGATGATGTGAAAAAGTTGGAAATAGAAGATAAAAAATAGAAAAAAGTAGGTGTAATTGGTATTTTTACAGGAAAACTTAGCAAAAAGAAAATGTGTAGCAAACTTAATAGTTATACTACATATCAAATAACATTTAACAAACTTTTAAATGTATAGGAAGTAATTATGTGAACAAAAATGCCCCTACAAGCCTAGTGTCAGGCTCATACCACCACATCTGCCGCTGGTCTTCAGAGCTCCACCGCAGCCTGAATCGTTTCCCCAAGGTGCGCAAATTATATGGTGCAACCCGTGTACCATGCGCATGGTATGCCGGTTGCTAATACGGTACCGTTTTTTGCTTTTCTCATGCTTCTAAAAGTTCAAAGCCCAAATTACCGAAGTCTTATTTCTCCCAGGTAAGTACTTCCTTTCTCTTTATTGTTCTTTTCTATTTTCTTTAATTCTTTTCTCTTTAACATCAAATACTAAAAATTTATTTGTGATTTTACTCATATTTATCTTTAACTAATTAAAATATAAATGAATTTACATTTTTTTTCTTTACCAAATTATTACAAAATTTTATTAATCCACATAAAATAAGTGTATTGTAATACATTTTATATTTTATTAATCCACATAAAAAGAATATTTTATTAATCCACATACTAATTGAATCTATTTTCTTATTCTCTATCAATGCATAACAAAAAGTTTATAAATCTAAATAAAATAAGTATATTCCATCATTCATCTCCTAGACAGTGAAATCACATCTTCTTCTATGCAAGTTACATATTAATGTACGCGAGTTATATCTAAATATACGTGAGTTACATTTTAATGTATGCGAGTTACACCACTGAATAAACTCCAGCTATATCATTTTTATTGCCCTAATTTTAAAAATAAAACATATTCACTATTTATAAAAAGTAATTAAGCTATTAGGATCAATTTTCATTGTTTACATTGAAATCAATGTTTATAATATCTCAAACACACAAAAAAAATCATGGTTCAACTTTCCAACAAGTTACATTCTGTATACACCCAAGTTACATTTTACATCAACGTGAGTTACATTTTTAATAACACGAGTTACATTAAAAAATCAATCCCTGCTATTGAAACAAAAAATGATCTTTTCTAAAAAATTACGGAGTATTTTTTATAGCTATGATATTAAAAACAAAACATATTCACGTTTTACCTAAAACAATTATGTAATTAGACTCTTTTTTTTCATTATTTACATTGAAATCAATATTTGACAAGTTACATTTTGGATGAGCTTGGGTTACATTGATCAATAACGCGAGTTACATATCTTTACACGCGAGTTACACCATCTATGTTACTGAGACCAAAAAAAGTCATTGTACACGCGTGTACTGTTCACGCGATTTTTTTTAAATTGTCCAAAACTACATCGTTTTGGGAGTGGAAGTACGGTGCTCATGGTGGGACGGTTGTATGGTATACGAACTGCCCAAGGTGCTACTGGGATCTGCTAGACTACCGCCAGTTTGCTGCCACCAATGGATTAATCTTGATTATATATACAAGGGAACTAGAGGACAATTAATAATATATACGGAGTATTAATTTTACTAGGTGTAGAAATATATTCCACGTGCCCCTTTATCATTCAAATGTCATTTTCCGTATTTTCCGTATGTCCCAAAATAATCTTCAATTTCCCTTTTGACAAAAAGAATTGTGGTTCACAACAATTTTTACATATTTTTGCACATTTTTTTTCTTTTCTGCACAACTCTAGAAACCACACAATACCACTATTTTAATCCCCGTGTTAAATGTGCTTTGGAAGATAATTTAGGGAGAGATTGCAAATGCTTTTCCTTTGAAAAAATCACTTTTTAAAGTAATTTTGGAAAAAGTGTTTAATAGTAAAAGTTACTGTTTTAAAAAAATGTAAAAGTTGCTAATGTTTGGGAAAAAATTGATTTTGGAAAGTAAAAAGTTGATAGTGTTTAAAATATGTGCTTCTTATGTATTATGGATCATAATTCCATCACACCCGTGGGGCTGGGAGGACATTTAAGAAGTTAAACGCAAAACTTTTCAAACGTACGTGTTGTTTTCTTAAACAGGAAGTAGTCTTGTTGTAGTAAAATTTCAAAGACAGTATAACTTTGGTTGAAATGGCAAGATTTATTATATTCGATACGGATCATATTATAAAGGGAGGTAGATTATTTCTAAAAGAATTTGAGGAAAGGAGAGATTGCTACTTACGTTAGTGGAACGCAGTAAAAACAAAACTAACCAGAACGTGATAAATCATTTGATTTAAGGAGCGTTTACTAATTGGAAAATTATCGGATTTTCTTGAGCACTGAAGAACAGGAAAAAGAAAAGGAAAAAAATTGATATATACCAGATGAAATTGTCGGTTTTTCTTGAGCACTGAAGAGCATATCGATTAAACAGATGAAATTGACAAATAAATCAAAATTATTAATATTAAGAGGCCGTTTGGTAACACTGTTTTTCGGCTTATAAGGCTTATCAGCCAACTTTTTCACCAAACGTGTAATTTTTGCTTTTGTGCGCTGAATTGTGTAAGAAGCAGAAAAAGTAAGCATGTTGATGTTATTTTTCTGGTTGTATTGGCTGAAGCTACAGTAGATGACCATTTTAGCTATTTTTACATATTTTTTCTTTAATTTATTAATAAAATATATTTTAAATTTTTTTCTTAAATTAGCACAATCAGCCAATGCAGCCACTTCAACCAGAAGTTCATAAATTTCAGCAGAATCAGCCAAAACAACCGATTTTTGTGCTACTAAATGGGCTCTAAAAAGAATCAAATTGATAACCAATTATGTTGAGTCACACAAGAATGTAAAAAATTGACAGCATTTGAGAGAATAGAACATCAAACTTACAAATTAACCGATTTTCGTGTTACTAAAGGAACTCTAAAAAAATCAAATTGATGACCAATTATGTTGAGTCACACAAGAATGGAAAAAATTGATAGCATTTGAGACAAAAGAACATCAGACTTACAAATTAACCTTAAAATAGGTGTATACCATGTCGATGAAGTAGCTAGCTAGTAGCCTAGCAGTGTGTCAAAGGGAAGAACAGGTGCACGAAAGATAGTCGCCGAGCAATAGTAAACCATTATACATCGTAATTACGACTAATGCATTTTTGTACCTAACTATTGGAAATGTTGCATTTTGGTACCTCAACTCTTAAATGAATCAAAACGGTACCTTAACTATACATAAATTTTTTAAAATGAGATTTTATTCAAAATTTTAACAACAAAGTCATTCATGATGATCAAAATTTCATGTGCAGAATTATCCTATAGTGATTATATAGACAAAATTAAGGTGAAGTGGACTTTACACATAGATTCTAACCGCCACATGTAATGTTTTGGCCTGAAATTTGAATAAAATCTCAAATTGAAACATTTATATATAATTAAAAAGTAAAGGGTCAGTTTGGTCTTAGAAGTTGCATAAAAGGGGTCAAATAAGTTCTTATACAGAAGATTTTGTCTGTACGTGCCATTTGAGGCGGTTCCCGGTGGAATTTTTGAAAAAATATTTTAAGCATCTTATTCATTAAGTCTAGTTTACTAATACCAAATTTCAGCTGAAAATTCAATCGGGAAAGCATTCAAATGAATTCTTGAAGATAACTGCGCTTTTAACTGCACAGTTATCTTCAAGAATTCATTTGAATGTCTTCCCGATTGAATTTTTATCTGAAATTTGGTATGAGTGAACTAGACTTAATGAATAAGATGATAAAAAAAATTCATCAAAAAATTCCAACGAGAACCGCCCCAAATGGCGACGGTCGGATAGAATCTCCTATATAAGGACTTATTTGACCCCTTTTATGCAATTTCAAGAACCAAACTGACCCTTTACTCTATAATTAAGGTACTACTATTTTGATTCATTTAAGAGTTAAGGTACCAAAATGTAACATCACCAATAATTGATGTACCATTTATGCATCTAACCCCATTTTTGAGGACACTTGAAATTGTAGTTTAAAGAAAGTAGATTTAGCTTAGTATTTTGGTATTAACATTTAATTATTTTCATATACATTTCAAACACCAATTGTGAAATTAATAGAATTCCAAAAGATTCATACACAATTAATATCAATTTTAATTATTAATCTTCTTATTTACTACTAGTTTATTTATCTTCTTATTCCCTACTAATTAACTTAAAGCCTAAATACGTTTTTAGTCCTTGCAAATATGACACACTTTGTTTTAGATCCCTGGAATTTTTTCCATCACTATAATATGCAGTATTTGTTTTTAATCCTTCTGTAATTCCAAAATCACTCTATTTAGAAGAGATTATTATCAATTGCATAAATCTACTAGAAATACTTAATTTTTCCCTTTTATAATTTTTTGAGGCTAATATGAGAGTTAAAATAACGTAAAACTAAGAACCCACATTTTAAAAATATATATTAAAATCCTTCAAAACATAAAATGAAATAATTTTTGAATACATGACAAAGAATTTGAGGAAATCTATTAATTGGGTTTATTTTAATGTCAAGCGAACGTTACTATCATCGGTGATAGACTAAAAACAAATTGCAAGGACAAAAAAACAAAAAAAAATGCAGTGATGTTTACAAAATCAACTATATTTTCAAGACTAAAAACATATTTAAACCTTAACTGAATAATTACTTTTAATTATGAGCTCACATTTTTTTGAAAATAAATAACTTAACTATTATTGATAAACATTACAATCATAAATTAAGCCCAAAGCTACAATGAGATGAGACATAGAAATAGACGATTCAAATCGAAAACGTGAATCGCTAATCCCACAATAAAGTAAACTCTACCTGCAGATTGACTGATCATGCTACGATCACAATAATTATCAAAAGAACTCTTAAACACCCCGTTTTGACCAACCATCGGTAAGGAGCCAACTATAGATTTTGTTTAGGTTTCACCAATGATCGAAAAGAAAGCAATCCAAATGATGTCATCTTCCTGGAACGATAGTGACTCAGGAGTGGGGCGATCCTCTCAATAAAAAACTGTAAAGCTTAAAATACAAGTAAAAGACCAGATTTCAATAACTAGATCCCATCACGTTATGTATACACACATTTCATTATTTTTAGTTTATTTTTGTGAAGATATAACTTTAATTTCAGATTCTTTTAATGTGATCATAGATATTTTAAGCTTATTTTTGCTTAGAATAGATCCGAATCAGGAAAAACTACACAGGTGGACCATAAATCTTGCAAAGTATGAAGTCAATGATGTATGGCATCAAATTAAAGCATATTGAATCAAAAGTCCAAATGTCAACCAGCTTTTAGGAAAGCAAAATAGCTGTAGTCCATCACTCATATATAAATCATACGACGGAGTAATTAGTAATTAATTTACTAAACTAAAAAATAAAAAATAATAAAAAAAGAATAATTAATTTACTAGTAGTAGTAGTTTATAGATCGACTATTTGCTTCTATACACTACCTCATTACGTTCGGTTCTGTAACTATTTCGTCTATTTGTAGGGTTCTTCATAAATACGTACGACGGTGTATCACTGTGTATATTAGTATGAAAATGGAAAAACAGAAGAAGAAAAAACGCATGAAAAAAAAATTGTTTATCTAAATCATAAAGCTTTATGTGCATATAACGTACCAAATTTACATCACTAATATATTACTCCGTATTATTTAAGTTATACATACGTAGTATTATGTAAGTTATAGTTAAAATGTCAGACCATATATGGTACTATATACTTCGTATATTAAGAAACTAATACTCCGTAAGTTATTTAACATTCATCTCGTAATTCGTAAATACAATTTCTACATACTCACACATTATATAAATTCTGAGTTACTTTTATTACTAGATAACCTAGCTTAGGTTAGTTTTTTTATACTTCATATGTGAGATTTTAATTATATCATAACAGAATGATAGCCAAATTAAACTAGCTAAACTGGTCATTTAAAGTATAAGAATGTTAATTAAAGCTAGAGTGATGGCGTCTATTAAATAGATGGACCTTAAATTAAACCTCAATCCAAGTTAAGGTAATTAAAAGTACCTCTCCTGTCCCATAATATATAATGTTCTTTCACTTTAATTTGATACTCATTCAAAGAAAGTTGAAAATTGTAGGTATGACTATATGAGTGTTGTTGTCAAAGGAAGAGAAATGAATTAACTGCGGCGCCTGTTTTGCGGCGCTTAAACAATAAGCTCCTTTAAAAGTTTAAGGCACCTATACTTTAAAGAGTCATTTACCCGTTAAGTTATTTCATTATAATTTTTATTTAAAATGGCATGCGACGCTTATTTATATTTAAACGCCACATATGTTTTATTTCCCTTAAATATATATGAAAAATGAGGTATCCTAAACGGAAAAGTGGAAATAAAAATATAATTAAGACTAAAGTAGGAGAGGAGTGTCTTTTTAATAGATTTGTGCCCAGTTCCCGTAGGCCGTGGAGTCTTAGACTTAATTTTAGTGTTAAACCACATGCATCGCACTATACAAGTCCAACGCTAAATCATATCAAAACAGACTTAAATAGATCAAACTAAATCAAACTAACATTACATAACATTGTGTTAATATTAAACATTGTGTTAATGTTATATTTACTAGAACTGTTAGTTATTATTATTACTATTATAAATAAAATGAAACAATAATTAGTATTACTAGTTTCACTATAATAATAATAATAATAATAATAATAATAATAATAATAATAATAATAATAATAATAATAATAATAATAATAATAATAATAATAATAATAATAATAATAATAATAATAATAATAATAATAATAATAATAATAATAATAATAATAATAATAATAATAATAATAATAATAATAATAATAATAATAATAATAATAATAATAATAATAATAATAATAATAATAATAATAATAATAATAATAATAATAATAATAATAATAATAATAATAATAATAATAATAATAATAATAATAATAATAATAATAATAATAATAATAATAATAATAATAATAATAATAATAATAATAATAATAATAATAATAATAATAATAATAATAATAATAATAATAATAATAATAATAATAATAATAATAATAATAATAATAATAATAATAATAATAATAATAATAATAATAATAATAATAATAATAATAATAATAATAATAATAATAATAATAATAATAATAATAATAATAATAATAATAATAATAATAATAATAATAATAATAATAATAATAATAATAATAATAATAATAATAATAATAATAATAATAATAATAATAATAATAATAATAATAATAATAATAATAATAATAATAATAATAATAATAATAATAATAATAATAATAATAATAATAATAATAATAATAATAATAATATATAATACTAACAACAGCCACAAATGTTATGATGCATTTTCCTCGTTTTATCGTAGCAGCTAACAAAATCACATTTATGTTAATGTTACATTTTTATTCAGCACATATACTTTCTTTTTCACTCAACTTAATTAAGAAAAATGGTAGAGGTGATTTTAATGATCGATGTATAGTCGTATAGATAAGTATGAAACATTAAAAAATAACACAAGAAGAAAAAGATAAAGTGAAAACAAAGTGGGAAATAATGATGATATGAAAAGTAAGGCACGAACGATCAAAATTGGAAATTAGAAGAATAACAAAGAAACGATAACTTAATAATATATGACCAAAATAAACAATCGAAATATATGTGGCCCATTTTAAGCATTAAGTATATTAGTAATTAATTTTAGAGCTCGTTTGAAAAGTAATTTTTTTATTTATTTTTCAATTCTTTTATCGCATAACTTTTTTTCTTTCTTATATATATATATATGTATATATAGGGAACGGTTCCGGTGAGAATGGACTCCTAGGAGAGAAATGAGAATGGATCTCATACGTTGATATTTTGTTTTTAACGGCACAGAGATATTGATGCACGATTATTATGCTGGACTTGATTACATGATATCACTTCCCTAAAAAACTAAATACGCGTATGTTTATTTGAGGAGGGCATATCAGTAACTTCAATATCAATTACCGTATATACTAATCCGTACAATTTAACACATTCCTTATCAATATGCAACCGCCCACTTCTATGTTCCTAAATTTTCGTGCTATTCATAAATAATGATGTTTCCTCCACTATCATAATATAATACTATCCTCCGTCTCTTTTTAATCGCAACATGTTGAATTTTACACTATTCACATGTTCTACTTTGACTACATTTTATATTATTATTTTATGAAAATTATTTTTTTTAAATTATATTGTTCAATTCATCTCATTACAAATTTTCAAAATCCAATTTTTAAATATTTTTTACTAATAGGGATTAAGATATAATTAAGGTCAAAGATGTGCATTGGCAAGTGTGAAATGTTGACCGTTGCAACTAAAAAAGAACGGAGGAAGTAATAATTATAATAATATGAGCTGTGTAGTATTGTTTATCATTCACTTGCATCTATATTTTATTAATACAATACATGTGTGCAGTTTGTTTTATATAAGAATGCAATATGTTCACACTGAAAGTGCACAAGTAAATAAACCGAGTCATCTTTCATTGTGCTAGGTCAATTATCATTTGAATTTTTTTAAAATACATCTAGAATAACTAGTTTGAACACGATGCACTCGTAAATAATGCATTTGTGTATTTTGTGCATTAAATTGGACTAATGGTGCATGAAATTATCAACATCATTACAAGATAATAGAAAAGTGCATTTTTTTAGGCATAGAGGTGCACATTTTAAGTAAAAAAGAATAATGAAGTTATGAAAAAATTGTTTTGCAAAAATGAATAATCCTTTAAGTACATCAAAATGACTATTTTAAGTTATTGGTTTCATGCAGTATACTGAAAGTAAAAGTGCATTGAAAGTGTATTTAAAGTGGAACAAATTGAATGTAAAGGTGTATTAAGAGATTAAGTATATATGAACTAATGCATTATTCATAAATTCATTATGCACTAAAATTTATTTTAAGGTGCAGTCTACAAAGGGAATATCTATGTTGAGTATAAGTTTGCACACAAAATTTTTACTGAAAAACCTATCATTAGATATTAATGATGTATAAAATGATTAAAACAAACTATAAATAATATAATTTTGTGCACCTTTCACTTTAAACTTTATTTTCCAAATTCAGTAATTTCACAGATAAAAGGTATACATTAATTTTATATACTCCAAATTAAGAATATTTCGTTTTTCTGCACGTTAACATTTTATTAAATGCACTTTTAATTGATAGATTATGCACATTTACTCTATATAACATGCATTTACGCTATTATGTAACATTTGATTGTTTTAATAGGATAGATATACAAATGAGGATTGTATATACAAAGGGTATAATCTAAATTACAAAGTGTATTTTGTTGTATTTCAAAATGCAATGTCATGTCACACTTTCTAGAATTGTATACATTGAAACTTCCTATACATGAACACAATGAATAATAATTCTCTCATGAGAGGTGTCTTCTTATGATGTTCCATGTCTATCACTTTAAATCATATTCATGTGAACTTGTAAACTTGAAGAAGAAGAAGAAGAAGAAGAAGAAGAAGAAATCTTGTCGTTGCTATCTGCAAAATATATGAATTACAAGTTATTAAGTGTACGGTTATGAATATGGAAGTAATAAAGATGTGAATGAATGTGCAAACAATCTGCATTAGTGCATTTATTATAACAAAAGAGTGCAACATATATTATTTTGTTAGTGCAAATTTTAAAAATGTAAAGCATAATTATAAAATGATAGAGTGCAAAATATATTATTGTGTTAGTGAAAATTTTAAAAATGTAAAGTATAATCTATGTTAGTGCAATATATACTTGACGAAGTGCATGAAGAGATATGTAAAAGTGCACCACTGGGTGACTGAAATAGCAATGTAGCAACACCCAAACAAGAAAAATCTCAATCAACAGGCACAAATACAAATGTATAAAAATTGTATGATCTGAATATCTGATAAAGAATATTACAAACACATAATTTATGAGGGTGAATGCACAGATAAGCAAAAGTGTACTTGCAGGTGACTGAAATAACTACACATCAACATCCAAATAAAAAAACTATCAATCAAGATAAGCACACATACTAATCTATAAAAATTGTGTGATGTGATATACAAGAATACAAGCACGTAATTAATCTACAAGGCAAATTGTCCGTGATTGGATTCTAAAAGAAAATCAATTCAACGATAAAAAAATCAGTGTAGACTTAAATAGAGATAGTGTAATTATTTTTTTAGGAAAAATCGAATTGACAAATAAATCACACGAAATAACTTACTGTCATCCATGGGAAGAATATGATATTTTTCAGAATTTCAGATTGGATGAGATGAATATAAGCCTCGAGTAATCCATGGAAGTGATATAATAGATTATAGGACAGAGGAGAGATTGGAGATGGAGATGAGCGGGGAAGACGAGATGCAGTGGAGAGGCCGCTGATGAAGATGAGAAACGGAGAAGAGGTCATCGATGAAGATGAGAGAGAGAGAGAATTGAGAAGATCTTGCGGATGAAGGTGGGCGTGAAAGATGAGACGGTTTTCAAAAGGAAAGATGCCAAAATGACCTTTGTAGCCTCACACGAGTTATTATATTAGTTTAAAAGATAACGAAATCCAAGGGTCCCCGTTCGTTCTCATTTCTCTCCTAAGATGGTATTCTCATATGATCCTTACTCTGTATATATATATATATATATATATATATATATGTATATATATATATGTATATATATATATATGTATATATATGTATATATATATATGTATATATATGTATATATATATATGTATATATATATATATGTATATATATGTATATATATATATATATATATATATATATAATTGTGTAATAATAAAAATACTACCTCCGATTTTTTTTAATCTTCACAGTTTGACTTCACACAAAATAAGGAAAGAAATTTGACTTTACTGTAGAGTACACTGTTGAGACACTGTTTGACACTGTTTGGCACTGTAGAGACATTGTTTGGCACTGTTGAGACACTGTTTGGCACTGTTTGGCACTGTTTTGGTGTAGATTTCTTTGCCAAAAAAGGAAATAAGGAAGTGTGAAGTTTATTTTAGACCGTCCCAAAAAGAAAAGTGTGAAGTTTATTAAAAACCGGAGGGAGTATGTAAGATTGTACTTGTTTTTTCCTGGAGTACATGAACCAGTAAATAATAATCTATATTATTTGGACATATTCGTAAAAATCTTAGTATTTATTTAATATATATGACCATTTTAACTATTTTCATATAATTTGTTCTTTATTTTATTACAAATATATGTTTTGAATATAATTTTTTTTATAATTCACCACATTTAACTATATTCATAATGAACTTTACATTCTTTCCCATAAATTTATTAAAATACATTTAGGAAAATGAAAATCCCTAGAAGTCCTACGGTATATATAGAGTAAGGTACAAAAAACATTGTGAGTATTAATGTACGTAGTATTATTTTGAGGTGTTAATTCTTTATACTCGGTATTTATCTTGTTATTAGCTTACAACATCCAATTTTTTAACAGGAAATAACTGATATATAGAGAAAAGATCATGTGAAAAGTGTCCTTAAAATGAGAAGTAAGAAGTAATCTCAGTCCTTGGATTTGCATCTAATCTTACAATGCAGTAAACTTATAGACTTAATAATTTTTAGACTAAATATATGTATATATACATATATATTCAAGAAAAACTTGAGTTTTTCTAAATTAATGCTCAACAAAAAAGTATTTATCAAATTCATGTTGAGTTAAAAATATTTCCGAATGTACTGTTCGGCTAACTCGAGTTAACAAAATCCCTTTCTCATTACCGACATACATGTTCCACGTACAAGCATTTGGCGCAGGACAACATTATAGAAAGGCAATGGTCAGTTCCAAGAAAATAAAAAAACCCCAAGTTTTTAAAAAGTGGTCTAACTTTTTTATTATTACTCGAATTATTATAAAAAATACATCAAAATTCGTAACATTTTATTATCTTTCATATGACACCAATATTAAGTATATAAAAATTAAAATAATAAATTGTCACTCAAACAAATTAAAAGTTACGAACTTTAATATATTTTTTATAATAATCCGAGTATTAATAAAAGAGTTAGATCACTTTTTAAAAACTTGGGGTTTTATTATTTTTGTTGGGTCCCACCATTGCTTGTTCTGCGAATCTGCGTCCGATGCTTCATGTAAGCCGGTAATGAGAATGCAGTATTTGTTAACCTGAGTTAGGCCAACGGTATTGGGAAATATTTTTAACTAAACATCAATTTAGTAAATACTTTTCTATTCAACATTAATTTGGAAAAAATCTCGAAAAACTTGTGGAGAAGGCTAGAATAATACGTAGTACACATACAAACAAATAGGTGCAGCGATGTATATCTAAATCCTCTTTTAATTAAGTTATGTACCGGCATAAAATATTACTTCGATATTTTGGAGAAGAGATCGCAAATCGGCATTCTTTTTTTTGTTTTTCTCTAATTTTTAATTGACAATTTTCTTTTAATTTTGTCCAGTCAGCAAGTTTACAACACTTTCTATACTTAAACATTTAACCCTCACACTGTGTAGCCGTTTTTTTGCCAACTCATCAAAGACTATGCATTGGAGGGGAAAATAAATGGAAGATGTCTAATTTGGTGAGGTGGCATGTTTTTTTTATAGACTAGACTATGCTCATTACAGATGCTCATTAGCAGGTAATCAACCTGTTTCCCGGTTACCTACCCGCATGGCAGTCCACGTGGCGGACACATGTCATTTTCCTTTTTTTCTTTTATTTCTTTTTCTCTTTTTTCTTTTTCTCTTCGTTCTTTCTTTTCGTATGCTTGGTTGAGTCCGCGACTGGAACACCTTGACGCTTTTGGAGAGAAGAGGTAAGGGTCCGTGTCGGAAATCTCGTTTCTTATTCGCAACTTCGGCGTATCTGAGGACGTGGCTCTCACCGGCGCCGCCACAAGCCGGATCATGGGCAGGTGCAACGGCATTAGCTTCCCGCCAGAGAAGAGCTCGTCTGCCGGCTGCATTGTGACCGGATCGTCCAGACGGAACTCGAAATCCTCCGGATCTGAGTTCTCCTCTTCCTCTTCCTTTTCCTCGGGCTTCTCACGCCCCTTCCCCTACCCCTGCTGCGGAGAAGAATGCTTGGTCTTCCCGGAATCCTATGAGAACTCCAGCATAGGAAGGAAAGAACGAAGAGGAAAAAAAAAGAGAAAAGGAATTAAAAGGAAAAAAGGAAAATGACATGTGTCCGCCACGTGGACTGTCACGCGGGTACGTAACCGAGAAATAGGTCGGTTACCTGCTAATTAGCTTAATTGAACACTTTTTAAGAGTTCGGGTGTTTAATTGGGTGATAAATAAGTATGAGGGCTTAATTGAGGAATTAGTCAAAGTACGAGGGCCTAATTGAGAGTTTTCTCTAACTTAAATTATTGATATCAAAGCAATCAACATCACAACATCCAAACACAGCCAATCCTCCCACTGAGACTTCGTATAGCCAAACGGCCCTCCCACTCTCTGACTAGACACAAAACAGCTCACCCAATTACGAGCGAGACTAATCGCTAACCATGTGAGAGCTTCGAAGCTTTTGCTAGCCACACTAGCCTTATCACTTCCACCCCTAGAAAAAACAATTAAAATAAAACCGACAAAACACCTATCATTATTGTCTGCAACGAAAACGAAAACATAGTTCAGGAAATAAATAAAATAAAGGAGACAAAAGTAGACTGCCTTGAGCTCGCCCGCTTCTCTCCTCCCCACCTGCTGGTATGGACACGATCAAAACTTAGTGACCTGTTTGGCAAGCCACAGAGTTGAGCTTACAAAATCAATATTAACTTATTTTGGGAGTTATATTTTTGGATGGAAGGGGAGGAGTATGAGGATTTATAAGCTCTTTTTTAGCTAGTTTAAAAAATTAGAATGAGTAGTTTAGATCATTCAAAACTCTCTAATACTCAATTTTTAAATTCTCTTAAATATAGGGATTTTGGAGGATTATTGATTAAACGATAATTTTAACTCAATTTAAAATAAATATAAATCCAACTATTTAAAATTTTCATTTCTTTGAGATGGTATTAGTTGCTACGTATCATTCATCGTTGGTCACTAGTGCTCTTGGCTCGAATTTGTAACTCCTAACCTAGAGGGAGGATTCCTTCACTTTCTCTCCCTTCCCTAGAATATCTTTCAAAGCTGGCCTTGCATTCATATTCTTTTCAAACTCCCAAACATATTCTTAAAGAAAGTTAACATTATTTTACTTTAATAACTATAGTACCAATATTTATTACACTCTCACTTACAAAGGTGTTTTTAATTGTTATGAAATTTTCTAATCCGATCTGATGGTACTACATTGTCTGTATCTTGAGGCCATGTCGGTATAATCAATTTTGTAAGCAATTCAATTTCCCAAATCAATTGTCTGTTGATAGTATAAATTTGTTGATATTGTTTGTGTAAGTAGTTTCATAATCAATACATGAAATATTTTGTGACAGATTGTATACAAAAAATATATTGCATTAACTGCGTTGAATGTACAAAACATAATAACTTCGAAACTTAGAACAATTGTTAGAGTCAGACTCTTTCAAAAGAGAGAAAGATCTATCTTTGTATTGTAGTGTTATATATACTATTGTTCACTACACCAATACCATAATCATCTGCATACCCCTTCACAACAACACTGTCTTGTGTGCTTTCATTCTTGTTGGCACTTGGCTGCAAGAATAAATTCATCAATTCTTTGTGTGAATTTAATTATTGTTTGTGCAAATGTAACAAAAGTTTGTACACAATTATAAAGATTGTCTATGCCATAACAAAAATGTGGGGCAGCCCACCTTTGATTTTGCTTTTCCCTTTTCAAGTGGCCCCTTCACACGGTTTTTTCTGGGAGCACCCTTCCGCTTTGAACAGTTAGCATTATTAATTTGTTGTGGTTGGTGTGCAGGCATAGTCGTTTCTGCTCCCGGCAATAGTGTCATCACACCACAAATAGAGGGGTGAGAAAGTGGTGTGTTATGTTGTTGTAATTGACTTTCAAGCCACATCATTACGCTCTTGCACTTTTCTTCATCATCAGCAAGTGTGTTTGCAAGCGTCTCAAAAGTCTTACACAACTTATCAAACCTTTGTTGTTCCGCCGTAGTGATCCAACCATCGTAGTTAAATTTCACTCGTGTGTGAGCTTTTTTGATGTCTCTTCTCCATCTTGACATTGTGTAACAATCAGGCAACACTTTGACTCCATGCCAAAGTAGCACCATGAACAAATGTCTACATGGAATGCCTCGAAACTCGAACAAGTGGCAACTATACATTCCTTTGGTTGTTGGAATATCATATACTCAACAACGAAGTTCGCACTCTTATCAAACCCATTGATGACACGATTCTCTATTTCTCTTTCACTTGAACTGTGTTACCATTATTGCAATGTAGGACGTAACAATACAATTGATCAATTATTTCGGTTTGAACCTCCTTGAAATTTGCTAGGGTGTAAAGTGATTGCGCTTGTTTTTCAATTGCAAACTTCGTAACACGTGAAATCATTTTAGTGAAAAAATTTGCTTTGGCTTGAAATTCTTTTTCAACCTTACATCTTAAAGCACACCCATATTCATTGACAAACTGTTTGAGACTTGTTTTAGAATGAACACACCCATCAAAGAAGGCGTTCATGCTTTCACTTCGTTGAGTTGTTGACATACCAGCCCAAAAAAATAGGTTTCAAGTAACAAGGGACCCAACGATGATGTTAGTTGTACATCACCTGTAGTCCTTCGTCATGTTCAAGTGAAAACCTGACAACACAGATAATAGCTACACGTTGACAATAAAATGTTTGTGCAGGGTTAAAATTTCTATATTGCACATACGATATACATCCTCTACAGACATTACATTCTGCTACTCACTAAAATTAAATTATTTAAACATGTACACAAATCCTTACCTTTGGAGCATAGCTTGCCAACCTATTACAAACTCTCTACTATGTTGTGAATCATGAACTAGTTCATGAATGTTGAACATTATGTTATGTTTATCCGCAAAACCGCCCATTTTTTCGGGTAACTTCTTCATGATGTACCACAAACACCGATGGTGCCTTATATCCGGGAATACAATTTAAATTACATTTTGCATAGGGCGGTCTCGATCGGTTATAATACCATTTGGAGCACAACCCTCCATGCAATCAAGCAACGCTTTAAAGAGCCAAACAAAAGATTGTGTATCTTCGTTTGAGATTAGGCCACATCCAAATAACATAGATTGGTCATGATGATGCACTCTCATAAATAGTGCAAAAGGCATGTCATATTGATTACTGAGATAGGTTGTGTCAAAGGTAATGACATCTCCAAAACTTTTGTATGCATATGTACTTCGATTATCGACCCAAAATACATTTCTCAAGCGTGACTCATCATCGATCTAAATCAACACTAAAGAAGAAACTAGGGCATTGTGCTTGCATTTTTGAAGAAAAAAGAAAACCTTGGATAGTCATTGCATCACCACTTCCTAGCCTATGTTTTTGAACTTTTTCTATGTAATTCCTACAATCCTTTTCAATAAAAGCAAAGGCATCATACCCCCTGCTTGAACAACAGCGGAGTTAAAACTCTGATGAAGTGGTATTCCCGCAACTTCATTAATCTCAAGTTGTCTCATCGCTTCTGGCTTCAACTTCCGATTACAATGAAATATCCTAGATTTCGTGGGACTCATCGGCTGGTTATGTTCTAAATACACTTTTAAAATTTATCATGATCCAACATAAGTAGTATGTGCTCTAATTCTAGCCGAACAAAATGTTTGCGTCGAAGCTTGAGGCTTCAAACAGTTAACTGTCTTGATATCTCTACTTCCCGCCCGTGAACACTCTATTACAATTGCCACTATGTTTCCCTTGTTTTTGTCCTTCGTTGTAGTTCTTTTTAATATCGGAAGTCATAAACTTCTAGCATATATTTTGTAAAACTCAAACATCGCTTCTATGGTATCAAACTACACGCCCACATACTTCCGGAACAACCGTATTAACATCTACTTCTCCCTTCTTATGTCCTTCTGCATCTTTTATTTAAGAATACATATATACCGACACTATTATGCACATACAGACAGTATTCTGCACATGGAGAGACACACACACACACACACACACACACAGACACACATATATATATATATATATATATATATATATATATATATATATATTATGCACATATAGACAAAATAATTTGAACATATGATCAAACTTCATAGAATGATCACATGAGATGTGACCACTTACAAGAATGAAGGAATAGAGTATTATTCATGGGGAGACATTATTATTTGAACACATACAATATTATTTCAAAACAGACAGTATTATAATCACATTCTCGCAGTTTTCACGTAAACCCACTCTATAAACTTCATAATCTCTTCTCATTAGGTGTGAACACTCACAACAATGACGGTATACAGAACTATGGCAACATATTTCAAATTGTCTTTACTTATTTGTGTATCTCAGGTGGGAGACAACTTTGTTGTGCACATGCACTGCATTTACAAGTTGTCTGTGCGATTAAAAACGTTGTTCATTGAAACATGTACAACATAACAATGATGACAACGCTACATAAGAACCTACCTAGCTTAGCCTCCACGGCCTTCCCATCCGTTGTCTGTTCATTGCCTTGCATGACAGTGAGCGGAGTGTGTGCATCGCCTTTCATCGTAGTGTCTTCATCCCTTGCATCTCATCCTCTGACTTCTGTTCACTGCCTTCCATCGCAGTTGGTGTGCTATTTAAAAATATCTTCCCGTCTCAAGCACATGCCAAGTTCGTCGTCGCAGACGTATGTTGTACTCACATCCATGGTGGGCGTCTGTCAAAGTGGAAGAGGACGAGCGGTATAGAGAGAGAAGAGGACACAAACAAATGAAAAAACAGAGGCAGACAAAATGGGGTTGCATGTGTGGGTTATTTTGGTAGAAAGGGGAGAGGGGCGAGTCATTTCGGTGGGGGGTGGGGGGGGGGGGGGGGGGGACGGGGGGTTATGCTATGTACACGGGCGTGTAACCCGCGTGTACACAATGAATTTTTTAGAAAACTATTTCCAACGGACGTAAGTCCTAAATTATAAAGCTGCTAAACAAATCTGCGAGTGTGCCAACCTAGTGTATTTTTAAGAAAATTCTCGTGTGTATTAAAGGGGCCTTTATTGGGAGATTTAGGAGTGCTTTGAACCTTGTCTTTCGACTTGTCAAGCTTATCAATCAATTTTTTCATCAAACACGTATATTTGGATTTCTCGCACTGAGTTATATAATAATAAGATAAAGTAAAGTTAGAATTAATTTTCTGATTGTATTGGCTGAAATTACATTTGAGGACCATTTTGGCTATTTTTCATCTAAGTTTTTCTTAATTTTATTAATAAAAAATATTTTAATACTTCCTCGTTCTTTAATTCTTGCAACATTGTGATTTTTGCACTATTCACAAACCTTACTTTGACCATGATTTTCTACTAATATACATAACCAAATTATTACCTATAAAATGTTATTGAATTCCTATCAATGTGAATTTTCAAAATATCAACTTTTTATAATGTTTACTAATACATAATTAAACATAATTACAGTCAAAGTTGTGCGTTGGCAAATGTGAAAGTCAAACTGTTGCAAGAATTATAGAATGGAGGATAGTATTTTTTTAATAATTCAGCAGAATCAGTCAATGCAGTCACTTCAACCAGAATTTCATAAAATTTCAGCAGAATCAACTGATTTAACCCATTTCAGTGTTAGCAACAGGTTCTTATTCAAACGGGACTAAAATTGCAAAACAATGTTATTTTCTTAAAATATGACTTATTAGTTTAAATTGTAATAATTAAGACTTTTTATTTCTAGTTGGTCAACAATAGTCTCATAGGGTTGGAGCACTATTACCTCTACGTCACGTCGTTGGACTGCTTGCCGCCGGTCATCGAATCCCCCATCATATTATCACCATCGATAAACTTGAATTGCACTGTTGTCGAGCGTTGTTGTCACCAATGGACTGGTCTTAGTTATGAAAGGGAATTAGAGACAATATTTATATCGATTACCTAATTAATTAAATTAGGAACGGAAAACTACATAGTAATATTTAATCTTGTTTAGGGAAAAACCAAACTTATGGTTTTATTTTTTGGCAAATCCTACAATCCTATGTTTTAGCACTACAAAGAGCGTCCGCCTTTACTAGGGTGATTTGAGGAAGAGAACCGTAAATAATTAAACTAATTCTTTAACAACAAAATTCTTCAAATGGGAGTAAAAAATATGCACGTTATTTTCTTTTCAAAATTTTTGTCATGTACTTCTATTCGTTTATTTTTTTAAACAAATCTTACTTTAACAAAACAAACTTCATGTCAAACACTTTGTGGTTCGATAGTATCACTGCAACACTCTCATAAAGGAATTCATATGTTCGAAACATATTTCAGTCAAAAATGTTGACATTAAACATTGAAGTATTGAACAAATACTAAAAGAGACTAGAAAATCCAACAGAAAAACAAAGTAAACTTCATCCTATTTTAAAACATTCTCTTAATTTTGATCCTATTTTGAGCAATTGCAATTCATTTAAAGTTGGTAAAGTTGAACCCTAATGAAAAACTAACATTATGTAAGCATTTCCATAATTGTACTCCGTAAATGTTAGTATTGCTCAAGCCTCAAGCTATGTTTAAAAAACCGACCCGACCCGGCCGGGTTGACCCGGAACCCGGTGACCCAGACAAAAAACCGGTTCGGTTTCTTCAAAACCCGAGAATGATAAAAAAACCGGAAAACCCCGGGTGACCCGAAAAAATCCGATCCGGACCCGACCCAAGAAACCCGAAAAACCCGGTTTTCGGTCTTTTCCAAAAAAAGAGTAATTTCTTTTTTAATTTTAATGCATTTTTTAAACCAATAAAATTGCAATTTCAATTCCCTAAAAAGAAAAACTATGTAATATATTTATATATTTATTTAAGAATGAAAATCATGCCAAATTATAATATGAATGAACAATACAAATAAAAATATATAATGAGAGTGTATATAATTATATGTTTATTATTATTATATAGACGTATAATCGTTGACTAGCTTTTCGGCTTTGACCGGGTTGACCCTCCGGATCCGGGTTGGCCCATGACCCAGTCACATGACCGGGTCGCTCACCGGTCCGGTTTTTACAACATAGGCCTCAAGGGGCTAGTCAAAATTACTCTGTATTTGGGTCTCTACTTGTAGAGAAATGGGGCTGCACTTGCACGTAATTTAGGGGACATTAATCCCGTTAAATGAGGGCAACATTTTCTTAGTTTAAGTCGAATTAATGGGTAATTATTATTAAGTTGAAATCCTATTTATTTTTTTCCTCAGCACACAAATTTGTGAAACCCCTAGCACGTTCAGCTTTTCTCGTACAACGACAGTTTAGAATATTTAAGCTGGGATTAGGCTTCCTTTTTCCTTCCCGTCCTTCATATCAGCTTTTCATTCCCTTTCTTCTTCTGTGTAAATAAATAGAATGCGACTTCTTGGGTGAGAATATAGGAGAGCAGATGACAGATTTGATGTGTTTGTGTATGCAAAAGCTAAGAACAAAAAGTATGGAGGAGAGTAATAGGCTTCTGGGATGGAAAAAAGATCCCTCCTCACATTGGCTGTTGAGTATAGAAGAGGATGATGAAATGAAGGGTTGTTTGGGTTCAGTTCCTCAACCACCAACACCAAAAGAGCCAATGGACTTCTTGTCAAGATCTTGGACCCTCTCTGCTTCTGAGATTTCCAAAGCTCTGGCCCACAAATACAAACTTGGTGCATTTGACAACAAACCCAAACCAGATGTCATTCCAGAGGCAGATGTTATACAATCTCCTGTAAGCTTTTCTTCTTCTTCTTTCTCTAAATAAAGAAAGATATGTATTTTCACTGGAAAAACTTGGAGCACATTATTTCAGAAATTGATTGCATTTCTGAGGGTTTGTTTTAATCTGAACCCATTTTCTGTTTGGGAAAGTTGCAGAGAAGTGGTTTGAAAAAAACATAAAAAAAAACAGCTTTTTGCAAGGTCAAAGTGCACCAAAATAGCTAAAAGAAAAAAAAGTTGATGAAAAGATTCAAGAAAACAGTTTTTAGGGAAAAATCTGACTATATATGTCAGATGATACTCCTAAACACATCATGTTTTTTTATACCAAAGATGAATTATAATATAGAAGACAACTTAAAAATCTAAACGTGCTCTTAGAGCTTTTTTGGGAGATCTACAAAAATTAGATTATTTCAAATTCCAGTAGCAGATTATGTGTACAACTTGTTGTTGTAATCGATTATAACCCCTTTTACATTAAGATATCTCCTTTTGCAGGTTTAGAGAAAATAAATATCAAAGTAGCTTAAAGAAAAAATAAGTTTGGTTAGATTAATCCTCATCTACGAATTTCCAGATTCAAGATTTGATTTATTTTTCGAAGCATAAACTGTATAATTCAACTAATCCTCCTCAAACACAACTTTTTAAAAAAAATCATGATCTAAAAGATTGTATATAATTAAGATTATAAGCTGTCCCAACGTGCATTCAATGTACACCTGAATTTCAGTTTTGACAAAGTATTCCGATTTTGCAGCCAATCAAGATAGTCAATAAGAGAAATGGGAAAAGAGCTAAAATAGGGAGGTGGTTCAATTCCAGAGAATATAGCAGTAGCTCTGTTCAAAAGAAAGACAAGGTGCGCCTCGAAAATGCGCAAAAGCATGCCTTGCTGTCGGTTGCAGGGCTAGCCGCGGCCGTAGCAGCCGCGGCTGCAACAGGCAGTTGTCCTAAAGGGTCAAACTCAAAGATGAACGACGCACTGGCATCCGCCACCGAGCTCCTGGCCTCTCACTGTATAGAAGTTGCTGAGTCCGCTGGGACAGATCGAGATCGTGTGGCCTCTGTGGTTAGGTCAGCTGTGGACATTCGTAGTGCCAGTGATCTCACCACTCTCACAGCTGCAGCTGCCACAGGTACACATCTACTTATGCATATGGTTTTGTTTATAGTGTGTTATGTCATTCTACACTGACCAGTTATATTGATAGTCTCATGTATAAGTGCTTAGAACTACTTATCCTATGTGACTGACATTTTAAGGTATAATCTCAAGCATAGTATAGTATGAGACTCCCTTAAACTCAAAATGAGTACACGGATTTCAGGACTAATCTACTCCAATGAGGAATCATTGGAGTTTTGGACTCATCCTTATATTAATATTGAGTTGATCTTAAAAATTGTGTTGTGGAGAGAGATCAATTTAATATGCTTTAATTTCATGATATGTTTTCTTATTATTGACAACAGTCAGCAATGCAGAGTCCTGACTTACATTTGCAACCCGTTTTTCACAATACTTATCAGTAACGGAATGGTTTTGGTTTTGGTTTGATGAAGCTTTGAGAGGGGCGGCGGCTTTGAGAGCGAGAATGCCAAGAGAAACAATGAGGAATGCAACTATAAGTCCTTGCGATAAGGTGTTAATGGAAGCTTACCCTTCTATTACTAACAAAGAAATGGAAGAGGATGATCCTCCCTTAGAAGGTGACTTGCTGCAAATCACTAGAAAAGGTAAGTTCAACTTGTCTCATCTAGGAGGGGGCTGATCTGTGATCTTGCTTTAGAATAGAAGATGATGGTATCATATTTTTTGTGATTTTCAGGAGTGCTAAGATGGAAACGTGTACTTGTCTATGTAAACAAAAAATACGAGGTATGTGTAATATCCGCAACAACAAAAAACATCATATTGAGGAATGCATGGGCAGCTTAATTATACATTACACAAAACTTATGCTTAGATCATACATTTTTATCTACAGGTAGTCATCAAGATGAAAAGCAAGCATGTTGGTGGAGCCTTTTCCAAAAAGAATAAAAGTAAGATCCCACTCTTTTCTTCCCCCCTTTCCATTTCTTTTTTTCATTTCTTTTATAGTTCACATGATTACGCCAGACTTTCAAGGAAAGTTTGCCCGAGTTAGTTCTCGAGTGTTGGATCAAGTTTGAGCAACATATGGATTTACCTCATTATTGCATAAACATCTGATATGAGACACTCACCATTGAGACGGTTTATCTTGCAATAATGCCATGGGTGGATTGAGGAATCGAATCAATTTTTTCCAATTTTGACTTTTTTTTTGTCTAGAGAAATTTAGCTGAATGAATCATTTTTCCCTTCCAACCTAAATTTGGATTTCATGGAACCCCAACCTAATTTTTCTCTAACTAAAATACATCTAAAACTTGCAGGCATTGTATATGAGGTGTGTGACGATACAAAGGAGTTGGCAATCAAGAAGACGAAGGAGAATGGAGAAATATATTTTGGGGTGAGAACCGCGGCAGAGACCCTTACGGTGTTCAAATGCAAGAATAAAATCCATAAGCAAAAATGGGTTGATGGAATACAAAACCTGCTTGATAGAGCCACTTACTTTGAAGAATCTGAGCATTCTTTTAAAATGTTGAAGATTAATTAATTAATAAGGGCGGGCGTGTGAGAGGAAACTGCATCGCTTTTTTCTCCATTCGTGCAGATTATGTTATGTACACTTGTATTCTTAAAATGTGCTAAGAAATATGAATGTTAGACAGGGTTTTGGTCCCTTGATTATGCCCATGTTGATTATGCCATTAACGGTGATCTGTTGGTAGAATATCTGTAATTCTGTAAAGGAAAAAATTAATTTTTGATCGTGTGACTCCTAACTAGTAACTACGCTATTCTTTTTCCAATTCATAAGTCATTTTTTTTACTTTAATGCATGACTATGATTTGTATCACTTTTGATCCTCCTGGTCGGGTGAAAATCAACTAGAAATTGTATGGAATGTGACCAGATGAGTGGTCTCAAATAGTCATGGACCCGGTTCGGGCCGCCCGGCCCGCTACTGTGCGGGCCTGGAACCGGCCCGGTTCTCGGGTCCGGGTCCGGGTCGGGCCTAGGCCCGGTGGGGGGCGGGTCCGGGCTCGGGCCTTGTATTTGGCGAACCGGCCCGGCCGGGTCGGGCCCGGGTCCGGGCCGAATTTTTTTTTTTTTTTCATTTTTGGGGTTACCCGGGTTGGGCTTGATGGTTAGGAGGGGTTTGGGGGTGGGGGTTGGGGGGGGGGGGGGGGTTAGGAAAGCAACAAAAAAAATTGACCAAACCGGAGGCCCGGACCGGACCCGGTGGCTACCCGGGCCGGTCCCAGGCCTTCCTTCCCAAAAAAAAGCATGGCCGGGCCCGGCCTGGGTCCATGACTAGTCTCAAAGAGACAAAGACTTTGAGAAAGAATTATAGCGATACACCAAAAAAGAAAAACAGCAATGACTAAGGCGGGAATGACCTATTTGGCTATTTAGTCGTAGGATTAAGTATGTCCTTATGTGGATGACGTGCACTTTGTCGTGCGTGCACTCAAAGTAAATCGATACTAACACTTATACGTAGTATAGGTGAAGTAGAGTTCGTATCCACAGGGAAAGGAATAACTTTCTTTTTATGTAAATAGTAAATAAAGAGGGGTTTTGATTGTTGAGTGATTTAATTAAATTAAACACGAAGATGAACGAGTTATATGGGATTAAATTCAAGAATAAAAGGGACTTGGTCTTGCTACTTTCCACTTGTTGATATATTTTAGTCGATCATTGTTATATCTATAACTTATCCCCTCTCGAATACTCAATCGAGGAGTATATCCAATTCATCGAGGGTAGTTATTAACAACGACCGTTCATTAATAACCCTTACTATTAACCAAATATAGAACAACGCCGTATACCGATTTAATAGTAGCATTTAACCTCTTTAACTCCTTGATGAAATCAATTGAGATTGATAACCTCAACACAACGGTTTCGGTTTAACCAACAAAATTAACCCCTCTTAAGTTTATTAACCACGACCGTGCATTAATAAACCGAAGTTACTTACTTGTGAAACTATCAACGTTTAACCATCGGTTCATTGATCGTTCCTAGTAATAATCAATGTCGGAACGTTAACTAATCATCACTTAGCCACCCTCCAACATTAATATAGAATGAGATTAAGGGAAGAATTAATAATCAAGAGGAGAAAGTAAGAAAATAACTCACAACTTTAATAATCAACAAGCTTCAAGAGCAAAACCAAGAAATGGAAGTTTAGCTTCTCATTTGGAGACTAAACATGCTAAAAGAAATATAGAGAAATTCTATTCTAAACTGAGCTTAAGAGTATAAAGGAATTGGTGAATAAAAGTGAAGGAAAGGAGGTGTATTTATAGGCTTTTTGAGGTGCTGGTCGGGTACTCGATCGAGTATGTACATATACTCGATCGAGTATGTGTAGAAACTCGAATTCGGTCCATACTCGATCGATATTCGAGTAAAATTCATAGCTATACCCGATCGAGTATGTCGGTGTACCCGATCGGGTATAGACACTCGATCATGGGAAAATCTTCTCCTGCATGTTCCTTTGTTTTCGGATCCGATCCGATTTGAAATTTCAACCAGATACCCGATCGAGTATAGGTGATACTCGATCGAGTATAGATTAAAATCAGGATTTTCCCTTTTTGTCTTGTGATTTTGCACCTTCTTTCCACTTTTGGGGTTCACCAACTGTCCTTTGAGTGATGGTAGACCTGTTTGAGCTCAGAATGAGCCCAATCTAAACATTTTACAAGAATTTAACAAACTAAACTATTACACCAAAAGTGTGTAATTTCCGAAGTATTTAAACAACCAAAACAAACTAAAAACGTATACATATACACGGAAATTACACGTGTATCAGTGGAATACATCAGAACAGATTAGACAAGAGATAAACATATCAGTCCAATTAAAAGCATCACGAAAGTGAATGTATCTATAAATTATTTTGTCAATCTAGACTTAAGGTTAGATTAAACTTTGACCGTTATAAAATACACATAGAGCTCGTTTGGCACTTTACTTGTTAACTCTTTGCACGCGGATTGCATTCAAAGTTTAGGGACATAATCACTTCGCATGTAAAATAAATTACATTATTTGACTAGATGTGCAATTTATTTTTACTTTGCACGCAAAGTCATTGCAGTGCTTTATTAAAAGAATGCAAAGGATTTTACCTTGTCATGGACCCGGGTCGGGCTGTTAATTTGGGAAGGAAGAATCAGGACCGGCCCGGGTAACCACCGGGTCCGGGCCTCAGGTCAATTTTTTTTTTTTTCCTTTTCCTGATTAACCCCCCCCCCCACCCCACCCCCACCCCCAACCCCCCCAAACCACCCCAAATGGCTCAAAAAACCCAGCCCAACCCGAAAAGTTAAAAAAATTGAAAAAATAAAAATACAAAACCCGGAGCCCGCACCGGGAACCCCCCGGGGCCAGGCCTACCCGGACCGGTCACTGGCCAGGCCACCGGGCCCGACCGGTTCAGCACAGTACCGGTCCCGGGCCGGTTTCGGGCCGGGCCACCCGGGCCGAGTCCATGACTGATTTTACCACCCTCCCTCCGCGTAAAATATTTACATGGTACAATGCGAAATGTTTTTAAAAAGTGTCCTACAGTTTACATTAAATAATCAAACCAAACGGTGTAAACATTTTACGTTCCTCCACTTCGCATTCAAAGTAATTATTTTAAATCCTACCAAACAAGCTCATAGACCAAACATCCATTAGACGAGATAAAAAAATCACTCCAATTAAAAGCATCCCGAAAGTGAATGTATCTATAAATTATTTTGTCAATGATATTGCTATTGGCTTATGAGAACCCAACTATTACTATATTCTCAGTGTTGCTTTTTTGTCAATTTTGTTGGTTTTGAATTACATTTTTTCCATTTGATCTAATAGAGATGTAATTGGCTGAATATCTTTGAATTAATTATTATTAAATTAAATGTCTTGGTTGTATTTTAGGATAGTATATATTCTCTCCTTATTTGTATCTGATCTAGACTCCATTGTAAGAGCATCTCCAATGCTATAATATCCACGGCGCACATGTGGCATGAGTGATAGCCACATAAATATTAACAAATAAATTATTTCTCTCCTTATTTGAATGATTTTATAAAATTTTGGTAAGTTTTTCCCTGCAATGTCAACAACAATGTCAACATCTAGACGGTCTCCTTGACAGTGTGGAGAAAAACGTACTAAAACTTTATAAAATCATTCAAATAAGGAGAGAAAGAATTTATTTACTAATATTTATGTGGCTGTTTCTCATGCCACCTGTGCACCGTGCACATTTTACCATTGGAGATGCTCTAATTATTTATACTCTGTAATCATTCGTTAGTGTATATACAAGAGATTATCTTCCTTCTCAAATATGATCTGGTAACCATTCCAACAATTGCATTTGAAAAGTGTGCCCAGGGTGAATGATTGGAGGACAAATATCACCATCTTTCATTTTAGTGTTTGTATATACGGAGTACTATATAGTATTGTACTATTGTATGATCATCTTTTTTACACTTCGCAACTTTCTTTTAATAATTCGTGGAGTTTTATATATTTAACCAGACATGATATAGCGTGGACAATTATTACAGAGCAGCACTACGTCTAATAATTTAAAAAGCATTGCCTCATAAAAAAATCAAACAAACGTGCAAGATGCTCTCCTAGTGAGACGAATAAAAAACTCGGTATAATGATTATTTTGGGAGAAAAGTAAGACTTTTTTTCTTAACTCCTTTGAAAAGTATTACACTCACTTTCCTTAAAAAAAGTATCAACCCATCCATACCTTTAGGTGTCCCACCCACCCTAAAAGGCTAAAACGCGTCCATATTGAAAGAATTTAGCACAATTTTGTGCCATCTTTTTTGAGTCATCTAGCTCGGTCTCCATAGGGAAAAGGTCACTCCAGTGGCCCAACTGATGCTAAATGGTCATTTATGTGCCACTGTAGAAGCCCAGAGGTCATAAACCTGCGATTTGGGCCAACTTAAGCCATCATATATCACCCATCTGCCCCACCCCCAACCTCCACCAATGATTACCCGTGGTGGAGCACAAAAACACAATCCTGGACTGACTACCATTACAATAAAAAGTTTCAATAACAAGTGAAGTTGCAGCATCATCAGAATGTCACTAGCAAAAGTAGTGACATGGTTAGAAGTGAAAACATTTTTGTCTATACATTATTTTTAGTAATGTTAAGAAAAAAATTTAATCGAAGTAAAGTAAAGGGAGATTTACTTTAATAGGAGCAAAATATGATTTTTTTTTTCAAAATATGACCAATTAGTTTAACTTTTTATGTGTGATTGGACCAAATTACCTCCACTGCTGCCCCTGGCATGCTGCCTGCTGCCTGCTGCCTGCTGCCGGCGACGGCGGAGTTCACCACTGCCCCCGCTACCAACGGACTGCCTTGGTTGTGCAAGAGAACTAGGGTAGCAATTAATTGGGTTAATTAATTGCCGGAGTTGGCCGCCGCCACCGGAATCCGCCGCCGACCGGCTGCCGGAGTGCTGCCGCCGCCACGGATTGCCCCGCCACCGACGGACTGCCTTGGTTGTGCAAGGAAACTAGGGGGCAATTATTTAGATCAATTAATTAATTAAATAGAATTGGGGGTAGAAAAAGGTAAGGTTAGTCCTATTTAGGGAAAACCAAACATTAAGTCCTATTTTGAAAAAAAGTCTATGTTTTTGTTTTGGCCATGGCTATTTTCTCTAACTAAACATTCACCTCTTCAATGACTTGATCTTAAAACTTTCTCCATAGAAGGAATTCTCACTTAAATCAAGTATAACTCTACTCAAGGCCGGCATATGAGTAGAATATGCAACAATGGTATCAACAATTATTTAGATCAATTAATTAATTAAATAGAATTAGGGGTAAAAAAAAGGTAAGGTTAGTCCTATTTAGGGAAAACCAAACATTAAGTCCTATTTTGAAAAAAAAGTCTATGTTTTTGTTTCGGCCATGGCTATTTTCTCTAACTAAACATTCACCTCTTCAATGACTTGTCTTAAAACTTTCTCCATAGAAGGAATTCTCACTTAAATCAAGTATAACTCTACTCAAGGCCGGCATATGAGTAGAATATGCAACAATGGTATTAACGTTTTTGGGAGAGGTCACACCCATATAAACTTCTTTATAATACATCTTCTTAGCTCTACTTAGAGCAACTCCAATGCTAGGAGTGAATCACTGCTGATGTGGTAATAAAATTGAAAAGGTCTATTTAACACGTGGGCCAATTATTTAACAAACGAGAGGGTCTATACAAATGCGTCTCCAATGCAAACAAATAAAGCTCCTCCACCTCCGTAAAAGGAAAACTAAAATAAGAATGAGAGTCAACCAACAGGGTGAAACCGAGGGTATGTATATAGACCTCGTGCAAGACTTCTGCCCATTTTCTCATTGCCAAGTCAGCATGATTAGGCCCATATTTTTTTGCATTGGAAACTAGATTTTTAAATAGAGGGTCCATTGAATTATGTGGAATGCATTCCAAGAGCAATCCATCTTTGGAGGTGCTCTTATGATTCATATTTACAAAAATTACACACACATAAGAACTACCTAAAGATGTTCAAAACTTTTATTATGAAACTTTTATCCTCTGAGCGATTGTCAATCGGTATTCCATTATTCAAAATATAAGTATTGTTAGATTTTGTGAATACCAAAATGGGTGATGAAATTTGAATTTTATTTTAACATTCAATTGAGAGTACAAATAATACTTCATCCTTCACATTGGGATGTTGCCAATTTCCCGTTTTTATTTATCACAAAAGTATTGTCGCTTTCCTTTTATAGTAGATAATTTGTGATTCGACTTTTTTCCTCTTCTTTACATAACTCTCAACCTCGCAATTTTCATTTTGCTCATTTGGTACTGAAGCAAATTTGGTAATGTCCAATAATGGCAGGGAGGTAATATCTGTTTTACTTTTACGACGCCTACACGAGCAGCTCAGTTGATTGAGTGGTGAGAAATTTGGAATAATTATCAAAGTTCGAAATCCGCAGTGGTCATGTGGAGGTTACAGCTAGACTGGACTTATGATGCACACGAGTTTAAGACATATCATTATTGGACCGATTGAGTCATCATGACTTACCCCCATCATTCTATGAGATCAGAGTGTAGGGAATGCTAAGGTGGGAGATTCCATCTTTTGGAACAATGCTTTACTTTTAAGGGAGTATAGTATTGCAGCCGTACTCTGTTGCAACACGTGATTGTGAGTGAGATTATGATGACCCCACGACCAGAAACAGAATAATAAAAAGGCTCCCTGTGGAATGGCATGTGTCTAACAGATTTGAGAACGTCTTTCTTCAATCACCAATTTATGCTCCAAACGTTAAATTTAGCCGTTTTAGTATGCCAACTTGCCCCTTTCTTCTGGAATGAAATGAAATTGCACGCCCCACCAGAGGGAACAAGCTTTAATTTGAGGCCCCCCGACAACTCGAGTTCTCTTACCACCCTTTAATTTTTGTCAATTAAATACGCCTATTGACCAAAAGTATTAGTTACTTTTCATCAATTAAATACGCCTAAGCTACACCAAAGGGAAGAATCATTAGTTACAACATTTTTATGTGGCATGATGAAAAGTACAGTAGAAGACTTTTTCATTAACAATAAGCATGACTCACTTATGATCTATCAAAGAATGTATACAAAGAGTATATTCATTTAGACTTGTTCAAAAGACACAATAAAAGGTACAAAGAAAAGAAAAATGTGGGAATTGCATTTTTTTCTGTTCGTCAAATTCCTAGTATTCACTAAATCTTTCTCAACCCATTCCCCTATCCAAATTTATTATCTCAATAAACTTTTTAAGAATGTTTAAGGATGCATTTGTATATTTTATTCCTTTTACTTATCTCTATAGTAATCAAATCAGATCAACCTATAACTATTGCAAGAGTTAATTTGAGTTTGCACCCCATTTTATTGTCCAAATTAGACTTTGCACTCTGTTTTTTTAAAAAATTGTTTTTGCACCCTAGCCCCATATGAAAAGACAAAAATACCTTCAATCAGGAATATGTTGTAGGCCAACAAAATTGTTAATGGAGAGACATTTTTGTCTTTTCATATGAGGTTGGGGTGCAAGGACAAAATTTTTTAAAAACGGGGTGCAAAGTCCTATTTGTAATTTGCAACCAGGCCAAAGGATTTACAGTCATACAACCAAATCGGGTGTATGCATAAACATTCATATCAGACTCGCAAGATTCAGATTAGCAACATAGGCAGATTACTTTAATATCTTTCATATTATATCATAATTATTAGTTTAATCTTACATTTTGAAGAAAAAAAGTTGCTCTTCGAGTTTTGATCATTGTCACTGTTGTTTATCCCTCTACCAATATTTATTGTGTAAAGTAGCGAAGTTTATCCTATGCCGCACATGAGAGATAGTGATATGATATAAATAAAGAGTGTGCAATGAAAAAAAGATAAAGAAGAAAAAGTTGAGACATAGAAATAAACTGTAGATATTATTTATGACAATGTCGATACATGGACTTTACATGAGATTCGAGGAGCTAGATTGACAAAATGGATTAAAGTGATGTAAAAATTAAAATTAAAATAAATATAAAGACATGTAGGTTCTATATATAAATTGTGGGATCAAAATGAGACCAATATGTAAGAGTGAGAAAGAGGACTAAACATCCTCATCCCATTGGAGATGCTCTAAATTGCTGCCAAGTTCAAAAGGAAGTCAAAAGGGGTTTGCCCCCTTGCACTTGTAAATTGATCAATTTGGAGTTTTAATAAATTTACATTTTACGCAAGTCAATGGAGATTGACAATTGACACTTGACACTATTGAGTTCAAGTATTATAATAAAGTGATGATATTGATATTATGGTATACAAATGAGTGTGAATATGAGAATGGGTAGAATGAGTATTATGAATTATGATATTCATGTGAAAATAAACTGCGCAGTTATTTTCAAAAATTCATTTGACTGCCTTCCCGATTGAATTTTTATCTGAAATTTGATATGAGTAAACTAAACTTAATGAAGAAGATGCTAAAAAATATTCATCAAAAAATTCCACCGGGAATCTCCCCAGATGACGACGGCCGTACAGAGCCTCCTATATAAGGGGTGATTTGCACTTTTTTGATTAGTTCAATGGCTTATTTGCTCCTTTTCCCTTGGAAAATGGAAAATTTTGTTTTTACACCCACCCTTTGATGTACACCTTTTGAACCCTTATGCATGTGTTGTCTAAAAATGCACAAAAACAGGGGTGTACAAAAGATTTACACCAAGCACAACTCTTACAAAATTTACCAGCTACCAGTCAGATTGTCCAAACAAACTTCGTATTTTCAGAAAGGGAGCAATAAAATCCAACCGGTTCATCATTTTTTCTCAAATTTTGTATTCATGCAATATACGTTATTTTCTTTTTGGTATGATGAACATACGTTTTGAGAAGAATGCCAGATGCATATTTGCATTCTGAAATTTCAGTCACCTTTTTGTAACTTTTTTAAGACAGCAGTTAATGCTAAGAAAAACTTACCATTTGTTTGGGTATCAATGGCTATCTAAAAGTTAAACTTGAGTATTTTAAATATAAAAGGACCCAAAAAGATATACAAGAATAGTCATGTTAGTCATGTATATACAGTGTTGTTGAAGATTCGTAGGGAGGATAACATTACTTGGGAGGGGGTATACCAAGCAAAATGGGAAAAATACTGCCGGACTGCCGGTGCCTAAAACAAAAAAAATACATCATATTTGCATGCGCCAAACATTTTAAAACCATAATTAGTGAATTAAAAAATTGTCAAATCCATAAATGTGTATTTCATCTCATCATTCTATTATCACATCTTATCACCCTCCAAAGTCCAAACTCGCAATTATAATAAGTGGGTTTGAGTAATTGAGTTGGATATTATGAATATTTTAGGATCCACAGTATGTATGGAACACCCTAAAGTACGGAGTATCTTATATTAGGATCTGAGAGTTCAAAAAACGCATAAGTGATGGCATTCAGCTATTCCTGTATGGGAGCAATACCCTAAACAAACAAGAGTAACATTAGCTAACAGTCCGAACTCCCAACACCAAATACGATAGTATTAACTTTGGAGGGACTAGGGAGTTTAACGGATCTTTACTGGACAGAATTGGACATCCCACTACCTATTGGTAAGAATTAACTGACCGCAAATTTCATGAACTTAAAAAAAATGCATACATCTTTTCTATTGGCATGAAACTCTGCTTCCCCCACCTTCTTAGCGGCCGTGTCAAAATACAACAGTCTTGTTTCTTTCGTATGGTAAAACACGCAATTCACAGTATGACTTTATTGCTTTAGCAAGGCATCGTTTCTCAAGTTCCTCAGATTTCTGTACGAAACTCCGCAAACTGTCTCTGTGGGACACTCTATCAACCTGGAAAAGTGTGCAACAGATAACACTGTTTTTGGCTCAAAACTACCAAACTTTATTAAATTTATTTAAGAGTACAAGCTAATGAAGTAAAAATTGAGAAAAATAGTAAAGCTAATGAACGAAAAGCGCTAATGAAAGAAATGCGCTAATGAAAGAAATAAATGAACAAAATGCCTCCTGTGCCAAGTGATGAAAACCCAAACAAAAGGTATGTCTTCTCCAGTTCTCCCATCTCAACAAGTGTGGAGAGAACACATCTTAGCTTTAAGGGGGGATAATATCCTACCAAATTTACACAATACTTTCCGTCCCTCTTGAAATACTTATTACTGTCCTCTACGGCTCTACTCTGTCCCATACATGCTATCAGCTAAGAATGGTGGAGATGGCGAATAGGAGATATCATTTGATGCATTCGATGTTTTCTCGTTCCCAAGAAATAATACAACTCTCAACCCACAAGAAATGAACTCCTAGGTTTTCACAAAAACAAGTACTTTCATTGGGTTTTCCTCTTTTTAATTTCCATAGAAAGTTAAAACTATCCATGTAAACCAGATGGGAAGAATTGTGATAGTCCCTCCATACAAAAAAAATCTTCCTTGTTTGACATGACACTTATTAAGAAAGTATTATTATACGTTTTTGGTTTAAGTACAAAGAAGAGAAACAATATCAGCTACACTAACCATTTAAATTACCTTGTAAATAGGAAGAAATTTTTGGGGAGTCCCGAAAAGGAATATCAGTATGCTATGATTTCTTTTGTTCTTGACTTAATATGAAGCCATCAAATAAATGATTGATTAAGGAGAACAGCAACTGAGTTATTATTAATTAGAAACAGGCTAACAGCTAAACCATGTACCATGCTACATGCCTACATGTGATATAGATCGATTCAAATCCATTCATCATAGAATCTAAACACTGAACACAACAAAATAACACGGCCCAAGTAGTTAGATATGACATGGTTTGCCTATAAGCAATCAAAGCACAATTTAATGCCACAAGAATATATAGAAAAGTTTCTATAAAAGGAATTTACCATCTGTTCAATGATGGGCCCATCATCAAGTCCCTCGGAGACAAAGTGAGTTGTTGCCCCTATTAGCTTTACGCCAGCTTCAAAGGCCTATTAAGTATTAACATTGTACGGAAGTTGAGTAACATGAATTTCTGAATATAAATACCCCCCCCCCCCCAAATTAAAAAAAAAAAAGGCAAACCTGCCTAGATGGCCTACCCCCCTTAAATGAAGGAAGGAGACCATGGTGTATGTTTATAATGTCTTTCCCATATTCTCTCAAAAAGTCTCTTGATAGTATCTGTACAAAATAAGGGACACATCACAGTGATTACAATAATGATAATCACCAAGAAACAAAGAATGACAAATCTTGAAATTTGAACTACAAACTTGTTTTTCAATAAAGCTTAAAATCACAGGCAAAAAGTATTAGTGTATTTTTACCAGCAGAGAACACTGAAGTTGAAGAATAATAAAAAGAAAATCAAACACTCTTTACCCAAGATAGGCTAAAAACTTTATTACCTCACCTGCATATATCTTGCAAGGACTAGAAAGTCTGTGTCTTGAACTAATTCCAAAATTTCTCTTTCTCTTTTATTCTCCTTAGTAGTCTCCAAATAATGATATGGAATTCCATGCCTTTCAAGAAATCGAATCACATGGGTGTTTGGACTTCTATCATGATTACTGTAGAGAAGATGATCAATCAATCTGAACATATTCTTTTTTTCATGCTAGAGATGAAAAATTACTGAACTTTACCTAATTACAGAAGTTATCTGAACAGGAAGTCTTCCATCCTGCCACCCATGCAATAAATCTACAAGACAGTGGTCCTGCACTAACAAAGTCACATCAATGATAGCATATTCAGGCAAAATTTGCCACTTTTGGTCCCAGGACTATTTGGTAGTTCCCACTCTTCATCACTAGAGCTTTCATTTTTCCACTTCACTACAGATTTCATGTCACCTTTAGTTCTAACATGCTCGGCGAAAACCTGGAAAATAACTTACGCAAATTGGCCAGAAAAGTGGTTGGATGACCCAAACGTGACAAGGAATCAAGAATTGTAGACCACAAGTGGGAAATGAAAGGTTGGGGATGAGAATTTGAATGATTCAATAGCCACAGGACGTAAAGCATCAAAATTTCCAAATTCAAAATAGTGCTAATAAGTTGACAAGGGAAATTGTTTCATCTTAAGAGCCACGACCTGCTTTGATGCAAGAACGGCAATCTTATAATTTGGATCCAAAGAAGGCACTCGAACAGTAGATGTTGTTGCATTGAACATTCTTGAAAGCTTTAGGAAGTCCTCATTCATTTTTACACGTGGCCACTTAGCAGGATTAAACACAAATTCACTGTAATTTAAAACAATAGTAAACCATATTAAGAAGGGAAATTTAAAAAAAATAGGAGTAAAAATAATGTGGAATTTCAAAATAGGAGTACTTTGTTTTCCCCTATATATGAGTTAATTACTGCCATCTTGAAATCATGCTGCCATATTTTGGCATTACCGGGCTTTGATACTGTGTGGAAAGAAAATCATGACACTCATATTTTGAAACTTAACATCATTATACTCCTACTTAGGGAAACTTCTGTATTAAAAAAGATAACATGTACGTTGTTACTTTTCCATCATTTGCAATGGAGCCAAAGATTCATTATTTTTTGGCTTGAGAATATGATGGAATAAAACAAAATGACTTGCTTCTTTGTTATGAAGCAACAGTTAGTCCATGTAATTTTGGACGCGATTTTCACTATGGGTCATCCGGAAACAGTCTCTCTGTGCTTTAGTACAGGGGTAAGACTGCGTACATCCGACCCCCCCTTACCCCACCGTAGGTGGGAGCCTTTGCGGCACTGCGGTAAATGAAAATGATGAACATGTACGTTGTTACTCAAAGTGGGTGGGACATAATAAGTCTGATGTGTACCAAGTAAAGTTTTGAACTAACTACTTGGTTGTTGAAAAAAGAAGTGTACAAATAAAAATAAAAATTCAAAACCTATTTATGTATAAGAATAAACAGTGTTCAGGAAACTTTTGATTTAGTACAACTTATTAAGTGAAACTACTGCTTAATGATTCACAGCCCCCACCACTTCTGTGGAATTAGCAGAACAAATTTTTTCCAAGCATAGCACAATTTCTTCTTCATTCTTCCCATTGGATTCACATCAAGCAAGAAACTGTGATTCGATTTAAGCGACCTGTAATGGGAAGGGTGCAGAAGAAATTGGAGCTACTAAGTGAAGCTACTGCATCCAGCTCCCTCCCCCATTCCACACCTTCTCTGTGAACGAATTCTCAGAGCAAAAGTGTCCCAGGATTCCAAGAAAGCATCACTTCCTCTTAAATCTTCTCATTTGTTTCCCAATAAAGAATCATACCTTATTTATCATTCGACCATTAACTATTAAGAATTCTTGAAACGTGTGGATAACTACTTTATAATTATAAAAACTATATAATCCAGAGCTTGTATTTATGGAAGAAAACACTCAACCACATCACTTACTCACAAGGTAATGAGACACCACCCAAAAATACAAGGGTGAGTATACATGTTATATTGTGGCAACTTCTCTACTATGTCTCCCCAATTTGAAGATGCCCTGGTTTAAACATTCAGATTTGTGTCAAAATAGCTCAATGAAAATAATGTTTCTCTCCTATATAACAGTAAAAGTTTTTATTGGAGAACTCCTTGTTCATACTTCCTAAATATTCATTGCTACAGCCTCAACCACAATGATAGAAATATAATACTAAATGCTATAAAAAACAGCATTTTGCAAAATCATACAACCAAATACATCTGCGATAAATTAAAAAAATCGCACAATCCACCAGGAAAAGGCACATAACAAACTAATCAAAAAAAAAAAAAAAAATAACCAGGCATCAGAATGGGGCATAGAATCCAAAACATATAGAGAATAAAGTAGACCTTCTTGAGTAAAAAACATGCTTATCTTCCGGCACGAAGACATCAGCATTAAGAATGTTCCCACCTTTCGAGGCTATGCAATCCGAAAGCTTTGCAACGATTCCCACTTCATCCTGATCCACAGAACATAATTCATTATATGTATGTCAGGTCCATTAAGATTGAATATAATTAGGGAAAAAGGCTTACTGGGCAGTGGAATACATGAATTCCATGGATGAGGGAAGGTGATACGGAACAGTCGAGGGACTCTCCGGAAAAATTCAAAGTTCCGAAGGATCGATATCTTAACCCATAAACTTTGAGAAGTTGACCGGAGGAAACTGCTCGGCGGAGGCTCATTGCTCATTTCAACGCATCCTCCCCTGTGGGCCTGTGGCAACAAGCATGTGTGTTTCAACTTTCAGGCTTTAGATACAAGAATTAAGCCTGAGGTACACACTTTCATACACGCTAATACATACTATCGTACTATACACGCTAATACACTTTCATATAGACATAATGTATTTGAAAATATGTTATGTCTATATACAGACAACAAAAAACCCTACACAAACATCAGTGTGTACTAGACTAGCGTATATGAAAAATATGTAACAATAGAATTTTTGTTAGCTACAACTACCAACGGGGTGTTTGGGAAATGGGAATTCTCCCTAATCATTTAAAATCTGTAATTGGGATTCCTAAATTTCATATAGGAGTGAGTATGATTTATTGATTTTGCTCCTGATTTTCTTGTAAGTATCTGGCTAATGATTTAATTAATTAATACAAGTTGATATAGTTAACGATAAAAAAAGTTTTTACCCGAACACAAAATGTAAAAGGTCGGATTACATTATTATCAATCGTTGTTTCGATAAACATGTAGGGGTGTATAAAAACTTTTATAAAAATGATATGTATAAAAGGAGTTTTTCATATTAGTCCTAGACTCAGGCCGGGTGGCCAGACCCGGAACCGGCCCGTGACCGGTACTGTGCTGAACCGGCCCGGCCCGGTGGCCCGACTAGTGACCAGTCCGGGTAGGCCCGGCCCGGGGGTTCCCGGTGCAGGCTCGGGTCACCCAAAAGCCGAATCGGCCGTGCCGGTTCGGCCCCGGTTCCGGGCTATTTATTTTTTTTCAATTTTTTTAACTTTTCGGGTTGCGCTGAGTATTTTGGGCCATTTGGGGTGGTTTGGGGGGTGGGGTGACAGGGGGGTTAATTAGGAAAAGGAAAAAAAATGACCCGAGGCCCGGCCCGGACCGGACCCAGTGGCTACCCGGGCCGGTCCCGGGCCCACCTATTCAGAACCGGCGGCCCACCCGGGCATAGGCCCGGCCCGGCCCGAGTCCAGGACTATTTCATATCATACATGGATTATGAACAATGGGTTTGTGATAGATTCTTTTTAAATCATAGATTAAATTAAAGCTCATAGATTTTAAAAAGTTTATATGAGTAATATTTGTTAGTTTATGGGAATTAGAAGTTTAAACCGGAATCATTTAAACTGTTATTCATAGTTTGTGAATTTCATATATCAATGAAAGGCTACTTATGCAGTTCTTATTTTAGTTGGTAAAAGTCGAGTGGTAATTTTCCTTGATGGCAATAAATGCAAGATAAAAAAATGAGCTTA